>AP025056.1:16475641-16506406 GCA_036186865.1 Eustoma russellianum | reverse complement strand
GCTAAACCGAGAAAATTCCGCAAAATTGCCCAACACTCTATTCACCCCCCTCTAGAGTGTTCATCACGGACCTTACAATTGGTATCAGAGCCTAACCTTGATTGCTTGGCCAATCTTTGCAAGTAGCAAGGTTAAAGATCATTGAAAATTCTGGCAATGACAACCTCTACATCATTTAGCTCAATTCTCAAACCATCCACTATATTCACAGCATCAAACACTAAAGTTCCCCTATTTGATGCATAAAACTATTCCTTATGGAAATATATGATGAGTGAATATTTGTGTGGATGTGGTTATGACATGTGGAGAGCGGTTATAGATGGAATACCCCCACCAACTAGATTGGATGAAAATGGAATAGTAGTCATGAAGGAGTTGGATGACTACAATGATGAAGATAAGAAAAATTTCGAGCTAGAAGGGAAAGCTCTAGAAATCCTCCATCTCTCTCTTTCACACGGTGAGTTATTAAAGGTTCAAGGCATCTTCTCTCCACATAAGACATGGAAAAAGCTTGAGGAGTTAGCAAATGATGATCATCAATCAAACAAAAATGAAGATGATCACAAGGATAGAGAAGCAATATGTCTCATAGCTTTTGAAGATGACAAAGAGGTATCTCTTTCAACTTCCTCATTTGATAAATTACAAGATGAATATATTACTTTATATGAGGAATTTGAAAATCTTGCATTAAAGTACAAGCATGCTAAAAAGGAACTTAATTTATGCAAATTAGAAAATGAAAATTTGCATGACTCTCTTATTTTGCTTCATCTAGAGCATGATGTCATCTTAGAGACACATAAATCTTTAGCTCTAGAAAACATAGAGATTAAGAATAAATGTGTTAAACTTGAAGAACTTCATAAGGCCACATGTGGGAAGGTTGTCCATGAAAAACCTCTTGGTAAACAAAAAGTAGTAAATAGAAAATCAAACTTAGGTTTTAAAGATTCTACTAGTTCAACCAATATAAAATTATCAAAGATAAAAGAGACATCATTATGTGATTCACCTAAGGCTAATTTGATACTTACAAAGGAAGTGCTTCAAAATGTCAACAAGATTTCTAAGTCTATGAAGGTAGCTAAACCTTCCAAGCCTAAAAACGCACAATCACATCATGCACCTACTTGTTTCTTTTGTAACAAAAAGGGTCATGTGGTAAGTGTTTGTAGAGCAAAGAAAATCTCTAAGTATTATTGGAGGCCGAAAGACATGAGAACTAACCAAGATGGAACCAACAACAAAAGGGTACCTATGGATAGAAATTTGTCTTATGTAGGAGCTTGGAATCCATGGAGAATGCAAAGTGGAAGAAATCAAATAGCTCATGAAATTAAAATGTTCAATGCATATATCCAACAAAGAGCACCTCTCTATCATGTTCAAGATCAAAGATGGTGTGGTATCCCATTTTGGCAATGGAAAAGGCTAGAACCTTGGAGTTGGAAGAGTTGGTAAACCTTCTAACTATTCTTTTAGTCCTATAATATGTATAGAAGGGACATGAGCTAAAATTTGATATGTGTTATCTATTGGGGTGATAATAATACTTAAATTTTTTTAAAATGATAAGATATTTGCAAAGGGAAAGAAAATGTTATGATGCCTTTGAGATTTTTGAAAAGAAAACAAATGTTTAGCTTACAAGGCTTCATTGTCAAAAACTCATATGCCAAGTTTTTACAAGGTTTTATTGTCAAAAACTCATATGCCAAGTTTTTAGAATTTGTCTATCTCATGGAATATATGACCTAGATATGTTGGTTACAAAGGTTCTATGAACATTTGAAAGTACCAACCTATCAAAATATTTACGAACCATGACGGCATATGTTTAAAGCATTGAAAAGTAAGGATTTAAGTTTTGTAATAAAGGTACATTCTCTAGACTCTCTAAATGCTTCATTTCTTTATAGGAGCATTATGAATGCTTATGGTATTAAATGATTTCTTTATAACTTCATTGATTTATGTGACTAGATTGAGTATTTGTAGCTAATTGATTCCATGTCATTTACTTGGATATGTTTCTTGCTATGAACTATGATGCATGATCATGAGTCTATAAAAAGGCTTGAAAATAAGAATGCCTATAAGATTAATTTATCAAGTGAAATAGAATTTGGAAGCTTAAAGGAAATACCAAGATCTTTGTCAACTGAGAGGATGCATTTCACCATGTCTTGATATTTAAACTTCTAACAAAAAAATTGGATTGGAGAAAGTAAAAATAAAATATTTCTAGGGATGAGTTTCTCTTGAATTTCCTCTGTTAAAACACTTCTAAGTGGAAGACTTAAGTGTTGGTTGATCATCAATATGGTGTAGTTAAGGAATTGTCTTAATATGACTTTCTATGAGTCTTGAAATGATAGAATTCATACTCTAAAATATTTACTATTTCTAGATGTAAACTTTTCAAAATTAACACCAAAGATGATTTAGAAACACTTAAACTTTAATAGATGATGAACATAACAACAAGAGCATGAAGTTGAACAAGTATTAACTTAAATATCTCACTTTCGGAGAAATCCTATGTAGAACTTGAGGATTCAAATGTTTAGACGATAAAGGTCTTTGAACATTCATGAGGATCAAAAGGAAAGAGAAAAACTCTTAAGCTATATGAGTAATTTAAGGTCTAAAAAATTCAAAACATATGGAATTTGGAGGATCATCCAAGCTTTAGCTTAAAGAATAAGGAATAATGAGACAAATGAAGAAGAAATATTAAACTATAGCTCTAGACTAGTATCAGGATATGGATGAAAATTATGTTTTATCTTGTAAGATTAAAAAGAAACTTTCTAGGCTATATTTGGCATAGAAAATTAACTATATGCCAAATTGATCATCTTGAATAAATAGATGCAAAATATAGAGCCAAATCTTTCAATATTAAAGACCATGATGTGTCAAATAATGCTTCAAGGTTGAAGCATCCTTGTATGACTTCAGCCACACTCATATAGTTTGGTATAAGAGGTCAAGATAATTTGAAAAGAGAAAATGAGTCATCACATTCTTCATCAACAAAAAAAACTATACGCATATTCTTGTTAATATCCATGTTGATGATATATTTGGGTCAAATATAGAAAAGTTTGTGGAAGATTTGCATAATTCGATGCATGATAAACTTGATGAAAGCATTATATGCAAAACTCAATTGTCCTCTTGAGTTCCACACTATGCAAACTATGAAATGCATTTGACTCAAACTATGTGTGAAAACATTAGCTTACGTGAAAAGTAAGAGAATTGTGGAATATGATTATAAAGGTTAAATGCAATATCAAATGGCTTTAAATCTTTTGTAGCTAAACCACTAGGTTTTAAAGATTAAGACTGTTCAAATCATATCCTTAAAAAGCCATCTATGGACTTGAACACCTAGAGAAATTTAAAATTTTCTATTAAAAATGGTCTTCTAAGAAGAAAGATTGATATTTCCTTGTTTCTCGAAGACCAAGGAAGAAGTCATGCACTTTCTCAAATATATGTCTTTAATGCTACTAATGATTGTCTTAGTAAGCATTTTGCTAAGGAAAAAGAATTTGAGATAAGCATTATGGATAAGCTCAACTACCTCTTTGGGCTTTAAATCAAGCAAACCAAGGATGAAGTGTACATCTCTCAAACAAAGTACACCAACGATACTCTCAAGAAATACAAACTTGAAAACGGAAGGAATGTAAGCATACATATGAGCACAAGTACAAAGTTTGATAGCCGGTCAAGGTAACAAAGTTTAAGAGTATGATTGATAGTTTACTTTGTTTGACTACTAGCTAGCCGGATATGTTATATGCTATGTGCTTATGTGCTAGATTTTAAGATATGCTAAAGAAATTGCATCTAGTTGTCTTAAAACGTATTTTTTTAAGATTTAAAAGGTACATTGAATGTTGGGGTGTTTTTTTTGACTTAAGAGAGTATATTGATTCAGACTATGCTAAAAATCTTGTTGATGAGAAAAGTACCTATTTTATGTGATAATACCTCATCTATAAATATATCACAAAATCCGGCTCTTGATAGTAGAACCAATCATATTAGGTTATACATTATTTTATAAGGGATTTAATACAAAAAGAGTTAGTTTGTGTTGTATTTGTCTCCTTACAATTTTAAAATATCGTTATAAAAAAACAAAACAAGGAGTAAGAATACTTTACAAGAGACTAAGAAACTCTAAACATAGTGAAGGGGGATCAAGCAATTCTTCTCAAGGCCAAAGCACACAGTCCCTAATGGACCAAGAAGTTGGACGGTTAGGACTAGAGGCACGGATTTCGTCGAGACTGAGAAGTTGATGGAATTAAGGAGATGGTTAACCATCTACAACTTTTTGTGGATAAAACTTGCAGAATTTAGAGCGTTAGATGTGCCAAGTAACTTTAAATACATCCCTTCACATGCTTAAGAATTATTTACCAAATGAGAGATGAATGGGAGGACATTGACTTCCTTAGAGGTGTTGAAAATCAAGGATTTTGAGAAAAATGATGAGTTGATGCTAGTCTTAGATTGGATAGATGTTCAAAAATAGAGACCTCTTTGGAATGAGAAGTAGATGAACAAAATGTCTAGGCTGTACACTAGACTATTTTATGCACACTTGTAGGTGGAATACTTGAATACTTTCCCCTATGCAATGCTTAATGTGATTCATGGTACACACCTAGAATGGAATATTAGGATTATAAATGATTTGTTTGTGGCCCTAATGAAGGGTTATATAAGATTTGATATATGAAAATGAGATGGGGCAAGATGAAAGGTCGATGAAGACCAAGTTAAAAGCTTCTGAGTTTTTCATCCTACCAAGAACAAAAACAATATGTCATTAATATATCGAGTGTTGACTGTGGGAGTCATATTTTGTGTAACTAGGAAATCCAACAAGCTTCCTAGTAACTTTGACTTCTACATATATCATCGCCTTGCCAACAAGAAATTTTTTGAACTTTGTGGAGTTATTCATGGCAAATATGATAGAAGCAGCCACTAAGTCATACAATATCATTCTTATCGCAACATCATCTACTTCATGTTAAAGAAATCCGATATAATGATGGATTTAGAAACTTGAATGATCATATGATTTCTTTTCATCTCCTTTATATGATCTTTTCATTTTGCCTTATTGTCCTTTAAAAAAAGGGGAAGAAAAATATACGGATATATAGAATATATAATGAAGAGCGTATATATAAGGCATGTGATACAATATGGGATTAATATAAGGTGATATGTATTTTAAGGTTAATAGGTATGAGCAAAAATGAGTATAGCATATGTTGAGGGGGGCCTGAATACTTTGAATAAGAGAAAATGCAATAAATTTTTTTGCTTTGTCTTATAGAATTTTGATGATTACAAAAAGGGGGAGAATACACATGTTGGTACATTAATACGTATGTTGGTACATTGGCATATTTGTATATGTGGCTTGATATATGACTCATGTATGTAGCTTGTGTATGAGACTTGATATACGGTATATGGGACAAAATGGTATATGCTTAGGCATGCTTGCTTGGATAAGCTTCTGTTTAAACATGCTCTTGGATATGATGGATGATTGTGTAGAAATGAAGGTTTGGGTATGCTTGCTTGATGGATATGCATGTGATAAACATGATATGCTTGCTTCCTTGATGGATATGGTATGCTTACTTGATGTGTTTATTTGGTATGACATAGTGAAGCTTGACTTGATATATGCTTTGATGCATGGTTTGGTTGAGAGGAAGTTTTGAAAAGGTTTTTCATCACACCTATTGGTTTTGGGAGAATTATCTATTGAGGGGGAGCATTTTGATATTGTCATCATACTTATTGATTTTGAGAAAATTACATGTTGAGGGAGAGTTTTTGATGTGTTCATATGATGAGGGAGTATGGACTAAGGGAGAGTTGTAAAATATCAAGTTTAGATGTAAATTTATCAAGCAAAAATATCTTTTGAGTCATGGTTTTGAAATCATCAAAAGGGAGAGATTGTTAGAAAATGAATTGTTTTGATGAATTTAAAAGATTGTTGAAAATGAGATAAAAAGATATTTCATGATTTGGATTTAGAACAAAATGAGAAAAATCCATTGTGAGAGATAGATCTCTCACATATAGGGAGATTGTTAGGATGTGAATGTTTTGATGAAGCTTAAAAGATGTTTGAAAAAGGAATGAAAAGTCGTTTTATACTTGGAAATAAGAAATCAACATCATACCCTGACATAGATCTCTAAACAGAGATCGATGTACATCATACCCTGACATAGATCTCTAAAATAGAGATCGATGTACATCATACCCTAACATAAATCTATAAAATAGAGATCGATGTACATCATACCCTGACATAGATCTCTAAAACAGAGATCGATGTACATCATACCCTGACATAGATCTCTAAACAGAGATCGATGTACATCATACCCTGACATAGATCGATCGATGTAAATCATACCCTGACATAGATCGATCGATCTACATCATACCCTCACATAGATCGATCGATGTCTCCCAGAATTCAAATTTTTATGAACGTTGGAACAAAATCCAAGGGAGATTCATGGTGTTTTCTCTTTCCAATCTTGCTCAAATTTCTTGTGGACTTTACTCTAACATAATACATGCTTCCTTGACTATTATATCCATGTCTAAGCTATTCTAGTTTCCTATTGATGACAAATCACTCCATAGGGTGGCTAAAGATTATTTGGACATTATCTTGACATTTGATGTAGGTGAAGACATGGTGGAGGCTTCAAAAACATGGTGAACATCTCCTATAAATATATGAAGCTTGGATGAGGCAAATACACACTTTCACCATCATCAAGCTTCATTCTTCATTGTTGTATATTTCTCTCATATGTGTAAAAGTGCTTAAAGCTTGTTAAGCCTTTCTTTGTTCTTCATTGTTGTATATTGAGAGATAGTGAGTCTAACACAAGAGAAACCATAAACATTTGATCTCTCGCTTGTGTTTAGACTAGAAAGAAAGTGTGATCCCCACTACTTCCTTCAACCCACAGTGAGAAAGTTCTACAGAGAACTTTGTTTGAAGTTTTGAGGAAGCAAGAAGTTGTTCTTGCTTATAGTTGTTGTTGTTGTTGAGGTTGCACAAAGTGTATGTGCAACAAGTTGCTGCTGCTGTTGTTGGTATTGTACATATTGGTTGTGCAATAAGTTGTTGCTGTTGTAGTTGTTGCTTGCACTAGAGTTAGTGTAAGTGTTGTTGTTGTTGTTGTTCTTGTTCCTTATCAAAGGTAATAAGAAAGTTGCCGTTGAAAATCCACTTTGAAAGCAAAGTGGTAGTGGAGTAGAATCATTTAAGATTCGAACCACTCCAAATCTTATTTCTTCAATCATTATCTCTCATCTCCTTCTTTATTGATTTTGAGTGCCTCTGTTTTGTATTGAGCTAAACCGAGAAAATTTCGCAAAATTGCCCAACACTCTATTCACCCCCCCTCCCCTCTAGAGTGTTCATCACGGACCTTACAAAATAGATTTCAGCTGTGTAAACGAAGAATTTCTCCGGAAAGGTTTTGGGTTCCACGGATCAGACGCATGGCTCTGATACCATGTTAAGAACACAACTTTTATGAAAAGATTATTATATTGTTGTTATTATTATATTATTATATTCAGTTAACAAATCACAAGTTACAAGACGTGTATTAGCGTCTTTATTTTCAGATTAATGTGTGTCAAAGTTATGGACAACTTTCTTCGAAAACACTGGAATTCATGAACTTAGGAAATTCAAGGGTTAAACAGATACAAGCAGGATTAAAGAAGAGACATAAATAAATTTACATATTATTCTAAAATAGGCATAAATAAATTATTATTATTTTAATGGTGGTGTTCTAAGAGGCATAAATAAACTGAATAATAACAAAGGAACAACAGCAAGGCCTTTTTCATTCATCTACATGGTTAAAAGTGTTTCAACCTAGCCCCAATGAAAGAACACCTACATAGAAATACAAAAACAAAAACAAAAGAACACCTACATCCTACACGCACCTCTTTGAAATTGGGACAGGAATGACTCTTTAGGTTGGGGTTCAACCTTTTCCCAACAAAACAAACACAAAAAAAGAAAACACAAAAGCAAATATGTGAAATCTCAGCTTTTTTTACTCCCCCAAAAAAAAAAAAAACTATACCCACCAGAAATTTACACCTTGAACACCACTATCTTGTCAACCGAACTTAGAACACCACCATTCTCATAATCATCCGTAGGAACATTCAAATCCAACGAGCAAAATGGCTTCTTAATTTCCTCCACTTTCTCACAGTCACCGTCGCCGCCACCATTTCCCCGTCCGGCCGCCGGGGCAGGAAAACCTCTTCCTAAACTAGAGCTAAAACTATCACTACTAAAAATGATAACGGCGTCTTCAAGATAAACCAAATCTCCATCAGAAAGCATAATACTTCCACAATCAATTGCTTTCTTGAACCCCTTTTGTGAACTATAATCAACATGCTCGAAATCTTCCATGTAGAAAACTCTACTCGAATTTTGCTTCACTTGATCCACAAATCTCTGAAAACAATTTCTTCCCTCATCTCTTTTTCTTTTGTTGCTCACTTCTTCACCACCTAAATCAACCGATTTAGTTGAAAATGAACAAATACCAACGTTAACAAAGTTCTCTTGCGAACCAAAAACAACGTTAGCAATCTCTTTCGCAATCTTTTCCTTCCCTTCTGAATCAGGACCAGAGAAAAACAACCATGTTTCTTCTCTATTGCCTTTTCCCTTGCTTCTACATTCAAGAACTGTAGTCACGATTTCTCCAACCGCATCTTTCTGCCACGGAACAACTTTCTCTAATGCATTACAAAGAATTTCTCGATTTTCTTCATTGTTTTCTTTAAAGCTAGGGAGCAAACATGGGATTTCTCCACTTGCTTCACTAGAAGAAGCCGAATTAGGACTTGAATTCGGGTTAGATAATAGCTCTGGTTTATCTTCTGATTTCGGTTCGTCTTCAGTTTCCGAAACGATGAAATTTTTTTCTGCAGGGGAATGGTTGGGCTCAAGATTTGATTTCCAGTTGAGAAGGATTTGAAGGTGTTGTTTGGAGTCGTTTGAAGAGACGGAAGCAGAGGAAGAAGGAGATGGTGAAGGAAGGTTTAAAGAAGCTTTCTCTAGGAAGTGTGGACGCTTGTGAACCGACTTACAAATTGAGTTCCATTTGGTGCATAGATCTTTCATCTTTTCTTCTTCCTGATAATCATTGACATTGAATGCAAATTTTAGATTCAAAGAAACAGACGAAAAAAATCAACTGCTGCAATAATTGACTTTACTACAATAACAACATTACTCATTTACTTAGAGTCTCCTGCCTATGGCGGGATATGGGGTCGGATGTATGACATCATATTCATGTATTAGAAACAAACCGAGGTTGTTTTTCGATGACCAATAATGAAAATTGCATCTCTTGATCGACTGCTACTCCACAATATAAGAAACGAAGCCAATTTAGTGAATCATTTTGTTTTATTCCATCATATTCCAAAACCAATAAAGAGTGTGTCTTTGACTCTATTAGAAATGGAAAGCAAATCTCCTTACACATATGAATACAATTATTTGATGATCACGAAACAGTTAATAATAGACCACAGTAATTTAACAAGGAAAAATTTATGCATACACAGTCGAGGTCTTAATGGAATCAAACTTTATATCCCTTGTGCCTCTCACCTCCCCAGACTCTAACAAGAGTTTTTGATGTTGAGATATATTAGGTATGATTGATTGAAACGTGTTATATAATAGAACTGTCAAAAAGAGGAGTTATGATGCAAGTTTGTATCAAAAATATGAGACCTGATCATCTTGTGTTTGTGTTCTTTTCTCTTCCTTGTATTGCCGAAGCCATGCAGGCAAGGCTGAGTGAGTGGTCACGGAGTCATCCTCATACGTGGTTCTTCTAGTTAAGCTTTTGGCTTCTTTATTGAAATTACCCAAACAGTCCCTACAGCATGCAAGGTTCTGCTCAGCTCTTGCTTTACCAAGTAACCAGCTACTGGACCCCTCTTCTGTTGCTTTACTTCTAACATGACTGTTCAAATCACTGAAAAAAGCAGCCCAAGAAAAGATAAGGAAAAAATTTTGATTCCAATAAAAGAATATCCAATAATTTAATAATGGAAAGAAATGAATTGATCTGAAAAATAGGACACTTTTTCTTATGTGGAAAATGATGCTTGGGTAGACAAACTGGAAAAGGGGAGTTGATCATAGAAAATTTGTCACCAAAACAATTTGGTACCCTACCTACCACTACATAGGTAAAGGCTACATTTATGCATGCTTTTCTTCAAATTCAAATACCCTACTGCTCTTTTATCTAACAATTTCACTTAAAGAAACTATAGTGATTTACATTTTTGGAATTAAGAGACGTATGCATGCATAAACCAAGTAGAACTGGAAATCTCTTAGGTACGTTCACACAAACAGACAAAAAAATCCTTAAATGTAGCAATCCTTAACGTACTGTTAATTAGAATATAACATGAATATTATATTTTTGTAGAGTTATTTTCATTGTATTATAGCTCTAGAGGATCACAAGAATTCTTCCTTTCGGCATATGCTGATGTTCAGCAGGGAACAAACTAAAGAAAGAAAAAGGAAGAAAGAGGGAGAACAGAGTATCTGTATCTGAAAACCCCCCCCCCCCCCCCCACCCCACACACACACTTCTAGCTCCATACAATAACAACATTACCCATTGTTTTACAGGTTTCTGCCTATGGCAAGTTATGAAGAGGTCAGATGTATACAACCATACTCATGCGTTACGAACACACGGAGCATATTTTTCGATGACTCATAATGAAAATTGCATCAAGCTGTTCAATCAACTTGCTACTTAACAATATAAGAAGTGCAATCAATTTAGTGAGTTATTTGCTTTATTCCACCATATTTCAAAATCAGAGAAAAGTGTGTCATTGACTCCATTGGAAATGTAAAAACACTTCTAACTCCATAAGTGTACTTAAAACAAAGAACTTAACCTTAGGTATCTTTCAATACTAGTTACTTAAGGAATAACGACTATAATATCATCCTAGTTACTCTTTGACCAATCAAATTTTGCGAAAAGATTAACACACTGAATTTTGGAAGAGGAGTATGAGCATTACCTCTCAAGATTAAGGCCAAGAGCCAAACTACCAGCAGGAATGGTAAGAGGATGAAGCTCCCAAAGAGTTTCAAGAGAGGGACATCCATTCTTACACTTCATATATGTCTGAAAATTAGCAGTCCCCATTATCCACAGCTTCCCACACCCCCCAGATCCTCTTGCCAGCCTACTAAGCTCCATTATCATATGCTCCACGGCGGAATAATAACACCCTCCACCACCTCCGGACATCCTTTGTTCCCCATATTTTGACCAAAACTCACATACCCGCCTAAGATCACCTAAGTACAAAACTACCCCTCTACTTCCAAGACTTTTCACAAGTGATCTTAACTCCACTATCTTTGTCTCAAACTCTTCCCTCGAAATATTCCTCAATGTGTAAAGAGGAACACTTATGAACTGCACTGACCTCATTTCTCCAGGGACATTTCCGGCATCAAACTTATTTATCACTCCTCTGACTACACTCTCAGCTGTCAAAGGACACTCTCCAACTATTACTAAATTTTTCTTTTTCTTGTTTATCAATGTGTTTATTACACTCATGACGTCATCATTTCTTGCACGCTGATCAGATGTTTTGCTAATTGACAAACGAAACTGACTTGTCGGAAATGGTGCTTGAGGAATAATGTTATTATTCCAACTTCCTAGAATCAAAGGCTTGGAGCATTCTTTGGTATGACTATGTGAACGAATCTCCAAAGAGTTACTCGTGGATTGCTCAACTTTAGACTTTACTTGTAAGCTAGAAAAACCCGCTTCCCTCATGACTCTACTAACACTTGGATCATCTAAGATAGATATAACAAGCTGTTCCATATCGATTTTTAGGGCTAAAATGGGCTGATGCTGATGGTTTTCGCCAGAACCGCGGCGTTGGTGAGCTTGTGCACGTTTGAATGCGGCTATTAAAGCGTTTGAAAGAGATGGGGGATGATTATAAGGTGCTAAAATAGGGCCAGAAGTTGATGTTGGGAGGCGGTTGAGGGCGACGTTGAAACAAAGCTCTAGGGCTTTGGACTGGAGAGGGTGAGAATGAGATTGAAGGCAAGACCTTCTTAATAAACCAGAAGAAGAAGCAAACATGACGGTTGCAACATGAAGAGGGGTTACTTGTGCATGACCTCTTCTTCTTGCAAGACTAACTGCTTGTTTTGCAGTACTTGCTGCTTCAGGAGTTAAAGACTGTTGAAGAGTGTAACTTCCTGTCCTCATGGTTAAGAGAAAAAAGATTCAAATTTTGAAATGGGATTTTGGTGAAGTGTGTATTTTTAGAGCTACATTGGGTGGTGAAAATGGAGAGATGGTTTTGGTGAGGTGTGTGTGAAGAGGGTGATTAATAGAGGGGAGGTTTTGTGCCTTTCTTGTAGTAGTTGGCTTTGTATAGTAAAGTGGAGTGCATGTGAGACAAAGTTAAGTTGTCTCACTTTCTTGCTCTCAGCAAAAGGGGACAAAGCCTAAAGATCGAAGGCATAAATATGGCAGTTTGGACCGGATATCTTTTGCAGGAAAGTACTCTTAGTAAAGAATTAACCAAATTATGTAGTTTCTGAACTGTTCTTTAGGCTGCCAGGAAAAAAGAAAAAGGAAAAATGGAAAAGGAACAAGTGGCTTTATGCCATCTGTTTTATGACCGAGGTATTCAAAAGTTTCATCGTTATATCATGTGTCTGTACACCAACTTTGTAAAGCGAGACTCGTTCTGGATAGTCTGTACACTGAAAATTGTTTGGTCATTTACTACATACTAGAATGATTGAATAGTTTGTTCACCAAGTATGGATATTTATCCAGATATTTTCGTGTATAAGAACAAATCTATACTTGGGTGTGTTCTTTAAAAATGAATAGACTTGCGGAAGCGTAAAGAACACGAGATATATAGAGGTTCATGTGAAGAAGATGAAATCTTATATTCAGTATATGAAGAATTGTGTTTTTAGATACTCTGATACATTCTGTCCTTTGCTTTATATTGTCACTTATAGGCTAGCTATACACCTATTCAAGGAAACTAATCAATACAATGGCGTTAATTACAATCAATCAAATAAAATCAAATATTTCCTAACTTTGTACGAATCCCTTCATTCACGGGATATCACTGATTCTCAACACTCCCCCTCAAGTTGGACGGTGGGGTCGACGACGTTCAACTTAGACAAGATGGCTTCAAACGACCTTCCATTGACTATCTTAGTTAACACATCTGCCAACTGATCTTCTGAGCGTACATACGGCAACTCAATCACTCCATTCTCTAACTTTTCCTTGATGAAATGTTGGTCTATCTCTACATGCTTGGTCCGGTCATGCTGCATCAGATTTTCAGATATGCTTATTGATGCCTTATTATCACAGAACAATGGAGTAGGAAAATTCACATGTAACCCAATGTCTTTGAACAACTTCTGAATCCATAGTACCCCTCAGTGTCTCCTTTCACGATTCCACAGAACTCTATCTCAGTGCTAGATAAGGCGACAACCTTTTGCTTCTTACTTCTCCATGTCACAAGATTCCCGCCCAGGAGTGTAAAAAATCCAGAAGTGGATTTCGGTCGGTCAAGCTGTCTGCCCAGTCAGCGTCGGTATATGCCTAGATATTCAAATATCCATTGTTTCGAAACACAATTCCTTTCCCCGGTGTAGTCTTCAGATAGCGTAAAATGCGTGTTACTGCATCCATATGATGTTCTTGAGGATTGTGCATGAACTGACTCATCACACTTACTGCAAATGCAATATCGGATCGTGTGTGCGACAAATAGATTAGCTTCCCAACCAATCGCTGATACCTTCCTTTTTCTGTAGACGGTGCTCCTTCAATTTGTTCCAACTTATGGTTTGTCATCATGGGCGTGTCACACGGCTTGCAATCGAGCATTCCTACCTCTGTCAGTAAATCTATGATATACTTTCGTTGTGATATATAAATCCCTGTCTCTAACCTTAGGACTTCTATTCCTAGGAAGTATTTTAGACTTCCGAGATCCTTCATTTCAAACTCAGTAAACATATGTGTCTGGAGACGGCTTATCTCCTCAGTATCATCTCCATTAATTATCATATCATCAACATAAATAATTAAGCACGTTATCATACATTTTCTCCTCTTTACAAACAACGTGTGATCAGCATTGCTCTAGCAATAACCATCCTTTTTCATTACTCCAGTAAACCTGCCAAACCAGGCTCGTGGGGACTGTTTGAGTCCATACAGAACCTTCCTTAACCTGCAAACTTCTCTTGGTTTGAACCCTGCAGAGAAACCCGGAGGAGGATCCATATATACTTCTTCCTTTAACTCACCGTGAAGAAATGCGTTTTTGACGTCAAACTGGTGCAATTCTGAGCTGCTGCAATGGAGAACTGTACTCGGATGGTATTAATACGGGCCACAGGCGAGAATGTCTCTGAGTAATTAATGTCGTACGTCTGGGTATATCCTTTCGTCACCAATCTAGCATTGTACCGCTCAATGCTTTCGTCTGCTCTGTGTTTGACTATAAATGCCCATTGGCATCCAACTGACCTCTTTCCAGCAGGAAGAATGCATTTTTCCTATGTTTCATTCTTTTCCAAGGTAGACATTTCAGCTATCATGGCGTCTTTCCAGGCTGATTGGTCTTGAGCTTCTTCAGCAGCTCGTGGTACCTGTTCTGAATACAAAGACACCAAGAAACTTTGAGCCAGATCAGATACATTTTCTAAAGATGTAACTGTTGGGTACCTTGATGTTTTTGACATTTGAGTAGGGGAATATTGCTGAGGAGGTACTCCTCGTTTTGTTCTGGGGGTATGATCCGCACCTGATGTTGCTCAGTAATAATATTGTCACCTGCACAAGGTTCTGGAGTACTCATGGGAACACTTGAAATATTAGTAGACATGTTTGAATTCTGGCTATCACCGTGAATTTTTGGGTTATCAGGTGTAGAGTCAAACTGTTCATTTTGTATATAAAAAAATCTTACCTCAGGTAGTTCACTCGTCGAGGGTTCATCACCAGGTGGTACTTGTGCCGTAGGAATTACATTGTCGAGAGCAGAAGCACAATCGGCGCCATCTACTTGGTGTGTTGGAACAGTTATCGAACAAGTAGGTTGTGGCACCAACCAATCGAGGGTTCCGTCATTTGGATAAATACACTCCCCCTGAACCCGAGAGGTGGGTGGTCATAAAATTATGTTTCAAGGAAGGTACAGTCCATGGTGACATGGACACAACGGGTTCGGGGATAGTAGCAGCGGTAACCTTTCTGGGAGGTGGCATAACCAGCAAAGATGCACTTTTCAGCACAGGGGTCAAGTTTAGTGCGCTCGTGTTTGGGAGTATGTATAAAGACTAAACACCCAAACACTCGCGGTGGTAGGGTAAAGATGGAGGGTATATCATGTTGAGTAGATAGGGTTTGAATCGGGGTTTGACAGTTGAGGACTTTGATGGGGAGGCGGTTAAGAAGTTGAGTGGCAGTGGATACAGCCTCCGGCCAGAAACTCATCAGGATGTGGGAGTCAATCATCATTGCTCGAGTCATCTCAAGAAGAATACGGTTCTTGTGTTCCGGAGTATAAGGACAAGTGGTTTGATGAACAATACCATTAGCATGAAAGAATTGGACTAGATCAGTAGTGATATATTCTCGCCATTGTCGGAGCGTAGAATTTTGACTTTTGTATCGAACTGAGTGTGAATCATATTATAAAAATGAACAAACTTTTGGTAGACTTCAGATTTGTGTTTTATAACATATAGCCATGTCATACAAGAGAAATCGTCCACGAAGATAACATATTAATGAAATCCAAGGGGTGTATTATATGGAGAAGGGCCCCGGACATCAGAGTGAATCAAAGCAAACATATGATCAATACGAGTATTATTAGCAATATAAGATGCCCGAGTTTGTTTTGCCCCGAGGCATGTATCACAGGTAAATTTATTTTAGGTTGAAGTAAATAAACTAGGAAACAAGCGGTGTAGATAACCAAATGAAGGATGCCCTAACCGGCGATGCCATAACCATACTTGTCGATGGGTCATCCTGGTAGCAAGATTAGACTGTCCCTATAGCGCCACGGCATCAACAAAGTATAACCCACGGCGCTCAGTACCACGTCCAATGATCGTCTCCGTATGAATGTCCTGCAAAAGGCAAAAATTAGGATACAACATAACAATACAGTCCAACTATTTAGTAATTTGACTGACAGATAGTAATTTTGTAGATAAAGAAGGAACATAGAGACAATTCTTGAGTGTGATAGTGGGGGTAATAGAGATGGAGCCACCTCTAACAACTGGAATGGTGTCTCCATTGGCCATCTCAACAGTGGTTTTAATTGGGAGATCATGAGTAATAAAGTCTGAAGGATCATTGGTCATTGTATCCGTGGCCCCACAGTCAAATATCCATTGAGATTTTCCTTGGGGGCATAACATTGGGACTGGTTTGGTAATTGAGGCATTATAGGGGTTATTTTTGTCATTATGCCAGAAATTTGGGACTGATCTGTATATTGGGAGGACATTTGTGACTGAGACGGTATTTCCAGAAGATGATGGGGTCCAGATGAACCATCTGCGACTTGAAGGGCTAATCTATGCACTCCAGAACACTTGGGGTTAGTTCGAATATTATTATTAAGGATAGAGGTGTATGGGGTAATTTCATTATTTGCATTGGTATTTAAAGAGAAATTGACCTAACCCCTTTACCTCCAGCGGCGGCCTCGCCTTCTTCTTCTTCCCGTCCTCTGGTTTCTGCTACGACCATGGCTGTAACTGCTGGTTTCTTTTGATTCTCTCCTCCATTCTGCTCTTGGTTGTCAGACTCTCCTTCATTGGATTGAGCTGCTGCAGCCTTCCCATTTTTTTTGCGAATTCACCCCATCATTCGGGGTACCCATGGATCTTGAAGCATTTGTCTTTTGTGTGGCTCTTTCTTTTGCAATGGTTGCACTCAAGATGAGCCTTTTCCTCTACGCCACGCCGTGACGGGTGGCTTGAGCGTTGGGGTGGAGCCTCTGATCCCTTCCTCAGCCTGTTGCGGTCTGGATTCTTCACTACCAGGTCTTGTCCCATCCCAAATGATGACTGGATGTCTGATGGGGTCATGACAAGCACTCCTTCCTAGATGTTTGAGCGGCGGAGCTAATTGTATGCCATCTCAACTATGGGTCTCGGTTCTCTTTTCAGAATCTCCTTCTTTGTGTCTGAAAAACGTTCATCAACTGCCAACAGCAGTTGATATAATCTCTGTTTTAGGATTTTCTTGGTATAGATGGTTATATCTTTTGGAGATTCCATTGGATTTGGGTCCATGGAATCTATAGCCATCCATAAGCCTTGAAACTGGTCCCAAAGCACTTCAAGCGGCCGATTTCCCTGCTTGATGGTGTAACACTGTTTATGGAGATCGAAGATTTGTAGCGGGTCTCCCCTGACCCATATGTGACGGCCAACCCGTCCCAAAAGGCCTTTAAGGCTGAGTACCTTGACACGTTGTTTACTAGGTTGTTATCAATGTTATCAATCAGCCAAGTAAACACTAATTGATCACTCTATTCCCATGTTGGGTAGACTGGGTCAGTTGGCAAGGGGTGGAGGAATCCCAGTGATGTGGTTGCTCCTCCCCCTACCTCCCAAAGCTATTTTCATTAATCTGCACCACAGTGGATAGTTTGTGCTAGTCAATTTGACTTTCAGCACCAGATTTGATGATGCAGATGGCACGGGTGTGTGGGAGTTTATACTCTATTGGATAAATTTGGCAAATTTTTCATAGATATCAAAGTTGGCAGGGAAGTGTTGTTTTGTTTCTGAGCTTTCTGGTCTATATTCTGAACTTTCTGGTATTTGTGACATCTTGGCTTACGGCTTTGCAGATATACTGATTTGAACAGATCTGGATTGATTGAAGGCACGGTTGAGGTAAGGTATATGGCAGTGATGATACTAATCTGAGCCTAGAGTGACACAGATTAAACAGGTAATGCACGGTTGAGGTAAGGTATATGGTAGTGATGATACTAATCTAAGCTTAGAGTGGCACAGATTAAACAGGTATGGTACTTGGTCAGAGGATAGTTTATGGCTATGATGAGATACTCCTCTGAGCCAAACAGTTCTTCAAAAATGGCGGATCAGGCTCTTTGAGAAGAAGCATGCTCTGATACCATGTGAAGAAGGTGAAATCGTATATTTAGTATGTGAACAATTGTGTTTTTTGATACTCTGATAGATTCTGTACTTTGCTTTACATTGTCACTTATGAGCTAGCTATACACCTATTCAAGGAATCTAATCAATACAATGGCGTTAATTACTATCAATCAAATAAAATCAAATATTTCCTAACTTTGTACAAATCCTTTCAGTCACGGAAATCCCTTCATTCACGGGATATCATTGATTCTCAACAGTTCAAGTCAAATAACTCTACTCTTCTACCTTCTTGGTTTTTCACAAGAAGGATGTTGAATGGGGGATTGTTATTTCTTTTGGGGGAAACAACAATCAAAGAAAACTTACAAAGTAAGAAACTAGGTCACATGCCTAGACCACAACCAAGAAATGTCAACCCCTTAGAATCTAGCCTTCAAAGAATTTCCTTGCTCCTCAAAGAATTCTTGTTGGGAGTATGGTGCACCGCAACACCATCAACTAACCCTCCAATGTCTGGATTTCTTCAAACAAGAAGCACCCTTGCTTCTTGACCAACAATCTACATTTAGCCTATCACAATCTTCACTCAAGAAGAAGACTCTTCTTCTTTACAAATCACACTCTCATAAATAAAGTAAAATCCACAATAATACAACTATTTTGAGAGTAAAAGTTTAAGAGAAACTTGAGTGCTCTTGGTAGAAAGTTGCAAAATGAAAGTGAGATGAAAACCCGGTGCACCGCAACACCATCAACTAACCCTCCAATGTCTGGATTTCTTCAAACAAGAAGCACCCTTGCTTCTTGACCAACAATCTACATTTAGCCTATCACAATCTTCACTCAAGAAGAAGACTCTTCTTCTTTACAAATCACACTCTCATAAATAAAGTAAAATCCACAATAATACAACTATTTTGAGAGTAAAAGTTTAAGAGAAACTTGAGTGCTCTTGGTAAAAAGTTGCAAAATGAAAGTGAGATGAAAACCCTTGTTTTATCTCCTCCTAACCGTTTGTAACTTTACAGGAGACAATAATAAGTTTTGTCTCTTTGTGATGATATGTCTTCTTCCATGGAGATCTTCTCTTCGATGGATAAAAACTTATTGAGGAAGCTTCTTCTTGAAAGTTCAAAGAGGAAAGAGAGCATTCTCCAAAATGAGAGAAGAACCTATGATATTGCACTAAAAAAGAGGGTACAAATCTCAAGTAAACATTAGAAAGTGCAGCATAAAAATTTGTAACGTTAGGTCACATGAAGCGCCTTATGTGTTCTATGAACAGGCGTTCAATGTCACATGGAGCGCTTAAAGTGTGTTTGAACTGATGTTCAATGTAACATGAAACGCCTTAAGTGAATAAGAAACACTTGTTCAATGTCACATGAAGCGTCTGTTGTGGGCAGCAGAATTCGTTCGAAGTCATATGAAGCGCCTGATCTCAGCCTTCATACATGTTCGAAGTAATTCTGAATTTTGTCAAAAGTAACTTGATATTCATGTTCATTTTGGGGGAATTGTACATTTAACTTTGTAACACACATGAAGCGCATGTTAAGGCGTTCAAAGTGTGTTGTTATACAGCTTAACACATGAGGCGCCTTATCTAGGCGTTCGAAGTGTTCTGATTTCCAAACACTTCACATGGAGAGCCTAGCGTTCGAAGTGTTCTGGTCTCCAGACACTTTACATGAAGCGCCTTATACAGGCGTTCGAAGTATTCTGGTCTCCAAACACTTCACATGAGACGCCTTATCTATCGTTCCAAGTGTCATTTGTGCAAATCATCAAAACTTAACATACTCTAACAAAAATAATCTTCATAATTTATTTTATTTTTCAGACTTTTTACATATACGTATAGGAGAAGAGATGATATTCGTAGCCTAGTTTTCACCCAAAAATTCGACGGTCTTTATTATTGAGCTCGTTAAATTTCCATTTTCGCTATGATATTTAATATAGAAATTGCACTTACGATACAAGTTTCAAAGACGGCTTCTTTCTTCTTCTTTTTTGGGTTAAATGATAATATAGTAACCAGTGAATCAAGAGGATGCAACTCACACAAAAGTCCTATTGGTAGGTCACATGCTAACTTACATGTATTGATCATTAATGTAAGGCGACTTTAAACTATATGAACAACGCCTATGTCTAAAATGTGTGGTAGATTTTATACACCACTCTATACACGTGAATGCATATTCTATGTGTTACATCACTAAATACAAATGATTCTCCTTAAAAAATGTACTAGTAGATTCGAATATATCATAGGTTTGATAAATTTGTTATGTGTTATTTTATTTTACTATAACATCAATCAGATCTATAGCTTTCTCTTAATTTTCTTACATATATGTTTTTCATCTATACATTTATTTGGAGATCTTTGCTAAAGATACACCATAAGGATATATTCTTGCCACCATCTTGGGATGGAGCATACACCATCGTCATAGTGAAATACAAACCATTATCATAGTGTATGGTGATATCCCAATTTTGAACTTACTGAAAATTTGCACCACATGTATACTCATCACTGTTAATTTTTCCTCCATACTAATTTGGAAAGGTTCTATTGTATAATTAAAAATCCCACCTTAGCCATGCATCCTTGGCTAGTACTCTTCATGACGCAGCCCACCAAATAACGGCATAAAATTTAGAATGCTAAAACAATAAAAACAAGGGAAAATTACGTACAACTACAAATTGTTGTGTAATTTTTGAAATTGCTAAGTGTCCAACGATGTTTTCCAAATTTCTCTAAGCTACATACTTTTACCCACTTTTTACATAAATGTCCTTATGTAAGATTATGGCTAACCTTAGCTGATCATGCTATGTCTAGACCAAATTCACAATGTTTTATAATTGTATTGGCGATATATATGGTATTGAGTGGCAAAGGTGATTGGGGCTAGAACCCCGACGTCCCGAGTTCGAGTCCGTGTGGAGACAATCCTTGTTGAAATATTACAAGGGTTGCCTCTGGGCTGGCTGAGTCTCGTGTGTCCTCTCCCTTTGCAGGGCTGCCGGTGGAGCACATCCCTCGATTTACATTCCACCTGGCTAAGGGGCCTCTGGTACAGGTGGGGGGAGAACCCACTCCCTCATCAAAGTTTTACTGGGCTACTGCAAAATTTCGGTAGGAAGTCTACCGAGTTTGCAGTATAATTAAGAGACATATACTAATGTTACATTGTTGATTTGTCTACCGGCTTTATGGTGTTACTATTACCAAGAGATGGCGATAGTTAAGTAATTTGAACGCCGAGTTTCTAATATATTTTGTTGGATTTAAAAAGATGATTAAGAAAAATATACATTAAAAGAGATAAAATAAATTAAAAAATGTTATTGAATTACATTTGAAGATCATAAAATGAGTTTAAGTACGTTCTCTATTGTTTATTTCACTCTCATCCCAGTGGATGAGCTCAAACGTCAACCCTTTTCTACACTCTCAGTCATTGAAACCTTCTTGGCTTTACATCAACGACTGTTTCACCAAGTCTTTAGAAAATTTCTTGAGAAATTATGTCGTATTTATTATTGTTTGCCATATTGAAATGATAGGTTACGATTTTGAGTAATAATAGGTTAAGAATATTATGATAGTACGAAAGGTAAAACGGCCAAAAAAAATTATATATTTGTGTGTCTGTAGAAGGCTATGAAATGATTCAAGAGTCTCGAAAAGCCGAAAAATCAAGAGTGCAGAACGAAGAGTGATTGGTTGACATAAATGCATCAACAACAACATTATCATATTGCATCAACAACAACATTACCGTCTATAACGAGATATGAGGGACCGGATGTACACAACCATACCTATAAGTGCATCAGTTAGGCAAGATAAAAGAGGTGAAATGAGGTGCTTTTATTTATGCAGACACAATGGTCATTTTGTGCATCAATAGGGTTTGGAGGATACAATGGTCATTTCGTACACCAATGAGTTTTGGAGCAATTTCGATAGAGAATACATACCTGCCAATAGGACTGTCAATTGGGTCAGGCTGGGCTGAGCTCAGACCATTTGGCTCAAAAAAAGCTTTGAGTTACTATGAGCCAAGACGAGCTTGGACCGAGATTTAAGGCTTCGACTAAACGTGAGCCGAACTTAGGCTTTGTATGACTCAGTCTGATTTATACTCGGCCTGAAGTTTTTATTAATTGTTTTATTTCGTGTGTGTGTGTCTATAAATATATAATATGTTAAACAATTTGACAAAAGAACTTTGTTTCTTTGTTGGAGTCAAAATCATGTTCTCTTAATTAAACTAATTCCTTTCGTCTTTATTAACGTCGTGAAGTCTTTAACAAAATCGATTACCATAAAGGTAAATGCATCTCCATAACTCTATTGTTCATCATTTGGAGTTATCAATGTTTCACCACATTTATTTCTTTCATATAACCTTTACTTAATTATAGTTGTTGTTATTTTTATTATTATAATTTTCCGTAACAATTAATCGAGTTCTAACTGTTTTTTCTTATAATATTTATATTATTATATTAAAGATGGAAGTAGAACCAGTAAACTGGTGCTAAATGTGATCAATATTTGAACTATAGTTATAAACATTTGTGTGATTGTCATTTGTATTGATAATTTAACTTTTGCATTATAATTATAAAGTGGATTTCTTTTGGTATCTTTAAAAGTAAAAAATTATTGCACAGTTAGTACACTTTTAACATTAAAGGTTCAAAATTTTTAAAACGCGCAATTAACATGACTATTATACTACAAACTAGCTTAATGTTTAATGTGAGCTAGACAGATCCAAAAGCTCGAACCTCGCCGGGCTGAACTTGAGCTTGATATTTGTGAGTTTTACCAAGCCAAACATGGACCATGAGCTTAACGATTTATGGTGAACTGAGTCCGGACTTGCCAAACTCAGCTCGCAAAACCCGATTGATAACCCTACCACTCATGTGAAGCCCCATGAGGCAATAAAAGAAAATAAAAAGAGTATTTGAACGAGTCTTCTTTGAGATAGAATTTAAACTCTGATTTTGTTTAAGAAGTGTAATCACCTAGATAAATGAACATACTATTGTCCAAAAGTATGTTTATTAGAAAACAGGAAAGGAAAAAAAAAACTAAATCACATATTTGGATTACTTTTTTATTTAAAAATTTGATTTCAAATTTTTGATTTAATAAAGCCAATACTAAATCGAATGTGAAATTCAATTTAACTCTATAATTTCTTTTTGTAAAATGAAGTAGTTGTTTTTTATGAATGTAACCATATCGTACAAAGAAGTATAAAACAAAAAAAAAATAAACTAAACTTTTGTTAACAAATTTATATTGATTTATTAAATCATAACTAAATCACCTAACCACAACCAAAATCTCTAGGTCACAGTAGTTAAAGCTCCAACCCTCCATTCTTTGCATCTTTCTTTTTCTTTTTTGGTTTTTAACTTTCGGTTCTTTTTTTTTTTCCTTCTGTCACTAAGCAATATACCAAAGAGCTAATGTAACCTTAAAATTAATGACAAAGATGCAGGGGGGAGGGGGAGATCGAGAAAGGTAAGAAGGTAAAGTGAAAGGTACAAAACAAGGGAAGGATTTTGAACTACATGTATAGTTAAACTTGGACCTCTTTTCCGTAAAAAAAAACGAAGTTGGACCTAGGGGTGAGCCAAAAAACTGGAAACCGTAAAACCGGACCGAAACCGAACCGAAAATATGGGTTTTAAACCGAACTGGAACTGTATAACTTTAACGGTTTGGTTCCTGAACCGGATTTCTGGTTCATGGTTCCAATTCGGTTCATGATTTCCATAAACCGTTAGAACCGGAACCGAACCGTATAAATATGTATACTATATGATGTCATGTATAAATTGTGTGTAAACTGTGCTTTTGACACAATTTTAGACATAGAGACTTGTGATAATGGTTAAACCGTGATGATGAGACTATGTAAATGGACAAATTGTTAAGGCAAAAGATACGCCTCAAGGAAAAAGAAAAATAACCATGTATAGGGTGGTTGTTTTCGGACCATCAACCAATTATTAGCAATATTTTCGTACTAAGCATACATACCATGCTATCACATGACAAAGAAGTCTAAGCAAACCAATTAGATACCTCGCATATTGTTACGAAGTTGTAGGTTCGGTTAATAATTACATAAAGTGGGGTATACACACATATATATTCGCATATACAAATGAATACACATATATACCCACAAAACCATGATAAAAATATTAGCAAAATTAAAGGTGCATTCTTATCAGTTAAGTGACAAATTAAAGTACATCAACTTTGGATTGAAAAAAGAAAGGAAAAAAAGTATGTTGGTTTCTTTTTTAAAAAAAAAGACTGTTTTTTTTGCTTTGGCGGTTCCGCGGTTCTGAACCGGAACCGAACCGTATTAAACGGTTCCACAGGTTTACGGTTCTACAGGTTTATGGTTCCAGTTCGGTTCCAAAAAATTATGATAAACGGTTTCCGGTTCTAACGGTTCTGGAACCGTCAGAACCGGAACCGGACCGTTGATCACCCCTAGTTGGACCTCATAACAATAAAAACAATCATACTTACTATATCCTAGCGACATCAAAAGTTATCTCTAAGGTTCGGAGAGGATAAAAGGCAGACGAACAATACCTCCATCCTAAAGGATAGAGAGTTTGCTTCTTGTGATACATCCGGCTTTATATGTACCTGGAAGCTGGATAGATGATAAAATAATAGAAATATATCTTCGCCTTTCTTTTTACATGATGTAAACGAGAATTAAAGTAAATTATTTTAAGATATTCAGTTTTATCTAAAAATATCAAAGTTTTATTCATTAAATGGATGATATTGCCACTCTCTTTCGAGGTCTTTTGAATTGCTTGGTCTATTGAAAAGTGGCAAAAGTAGAAACAAAGAAAAAGACAGTAAAGAACGCAATTTTCCATGTTTTTAGTTTGAGAAAGATTATATAGTTTCCTATGATATGAATTATTATGATTATAAAATGATTTGCTAATTATGAAGACACAGACAGGATGCCTTAAAGGTAGTGAAGCACTTTCTCAAAGTTCAGTTATTTGGTTACTTTTATCGTAGCTAAACTTTTCGTCATAAATTGGTAAAACAACAACAACAACATTACACATTAACCAAATAAAACAACAACAACATAACACATTGCCTTAGAAGTTTCCACATATTGCATGGTATAGAGGGATCGGATGTACGCAATCATATATAATGAAAATTACGTCAAGCTGTGTCGACTAACTGCTACTTCATAATATAAGAAGCACATCCAATTTAGTAAGTCATTTTGCTTTATTCCATCATATTCCAAAGTCAAAGAAGAATGTGTCATTGACTCCATTGGAAATGGAACCATTTTGTCATAAATTGATAATGATATGTAATG
The DNA here is from genome assembly GCA_036186865.1 of Eustoma russellianum. Lineage (NCBI taxonomy): Eukaryota > Viridiplantae > Streptophyta > Magnoliopsida > Gentianales > Gentianaceae > Eustoma > Eustoma russellianum. The sequence goes on along the minus strand of AP025056.1, from coordinate 16,480,582 downwards.
TAGAAAATATGTATCCTCAAATTTTCAGCATTGAAGTATAGATGCTTGAATGATATATATATATATACAAAGTTAAAATCAGAAAATCTTAAATGACTACTAAAAAATAGAGTTCATATAGTATGTCTAAACATGTTGGTACTTTTTTTTATTTCTTTTGAGTGACTCCAACATGTGGTAAAGAAATTAAATGCCACGATAAATGGAGAAGAAGCTGCACTCCATACCATTTAATTTTTATGAAATTTTTAAGGACAAGACTGTAACATGTTAATTTCCTGGTTATCTTTGGTCATTTTTATTGGCAACCCGTATGGTTTGAGGTGTTTGAGATATTCAACATGACACCTTTGTTTTTGTCGTCCCTTCTTTCTTTTTTTCTTTCCTTTTTTTCCTTTCTACTTCCCAAACTTATTGATTTACTTTCTACTATTATATAAGGATGACTTACTTTCAAAAAACTTATTGATTTACCTCCGACCCTTTATAACCTGTCACATACAGGAGCTTCTAAAACAAATGGATAATGTTGTAGTTACTTTTTAATAAAAGTATGTGTATGTAATTTCTCACTATTTATGAAGTATGGAAGATTGACGATCGATGATTGATCATCGCAGATGAGTTTGTAATCATATATGTGCACGACAAACGAGAGGTATTTGGGGGAGATAGAGACGAATAAAGGGCGTTTTCGGTGTGCAATGTCTTAGTTTACATGAGACCAGAGAACGTTTTACACGCCAACTTAAAAATAAAATAAAGCGCAAGGATAATATAATTTTTCTAAGGTAAAAAACCCATTTGCACTGTGATATCACAACAGATATCTCAATCAAAACTTTTACAAAAACAGAATAAAAAAAAAGTGACATAAAATTACATGAAAAAAAAAAGATCGAGAGGGGCATGAAAAGAGAGGAAGAAGGACCGGCTGTCTGGTTGAAGGAATCGGTAACTGTGTGTTTTTGGTGCTGCAAATCAGAGAAGAGAGAAAGGAGTAAAGCATTCTTTGGGAATGACTGATGGAATAAAGTATTTGGAACCACATTTTACTGAAAACAAACTCTTTGTCTTTTAAAATGAAGATATTGTTTATTTTTCTTTCATCTTTTTCAGATCTTAATGTAGTTTTGGATGTCGTTAACATATATTGACTATGTTTGTTGTTATTTGAAACGCAAATACTTTTGCTTTTTTCTTTTGTTTGCGTGAAATTTGTGAAAAAACCTTCTACTTTGGGACCCAAAAAAAGGGGATGAGATCTCCTCACCTAGCCTCACCACCCCAGGACGCGACACGTGGCAGCAGTAGGGGTGGTGAGGCTGGATGAGGGTTACCCTCACCTAGCCTCACCACCCCCACTTTTTGCCACGTGTCGCGCGGTCACGCATGCGGTGAGGGAGGAGCGTTGAGTGGATCCTATCCCCAAAAAAGACCCTGATTTTATGATACCATGATATTTCAATCACATCCCGCCTATATTATGGTGACAATGATGAGCATCAGAATCTGAATATTCCACTCTGCAGTTCAATCAGCGTTTTTCAAGGGTTGGATATGGCTGCGCTATAATAGCCAAATGATTCTAGGGAAAGTTTAACGAATGAATTATTTAATATTCTATCGGCCTAATAAAAATAAAATTTAAGGTAAACATGAATAGATACATGTAAAATTCAAATATAATATAAAGGTCCGGGGACAACAAGATACGTGCAAATTTAAAAATATCTAGGTCTTCTTGCAAATATCTCTTAGATACACATAGACATATACACTCACATACAGACACATACATAGATACTTGTGTGTGTGTATATACACACACATACGTACACAACATGATCATTTTATTGCATAGTTTAAATGTTCGAATCTATCCAGAAATACGTCTATATTTAGCTTGTGTTATTTTGACTCCTTTTATTGTAGTACCGAAATACGTCTATATTTAGCTCGAGTTTGGCAATACATCAAATGTATAAAAAGCGGTGTAGTGTCAAGAGAGAATTTATCACTTCTTTGGATTAGAAAGTTTATTTTCCGGCTTTTTGGTTGAAATATAAGTGACTTGATAAGTATATAGACATGGCATGACGATGCTAGTTGGTCACCTTGTTCTGCATGGATTTACTCTCTTCATGTTAGAAACCTAGCGAGTAACAGGTAATAGCATGAAATGTTAGGAGAATTAATTAATTAGTTGTTATTAATTAAAATTGGCCTTTTCAATTAGTTGGATTGCTAGTTATTTTATAGATAAGTTATTTTCCATAGAGTCATTGTTATACCTCATGCATAAAGGGGTTATATGAAAGAAAGAGTAGAAGAAGATAGATGGGCATTTTTATCTAGCCAATAAATCTACTATAAACGGTAAGATTATCGCGGTTGAGATCAGGAGAGACATAAAGTGAGGTAAAATATGAGACTTTCAATCATGCACTGCCACGTGTGCAAAAAGGAAAGATGTTTAAATTTTTTTTTGTTTTTAAAAAAGAGTTGCTTGTACACATAGTCACACGTGATTAGAGGCTTCATATTTTGACTCTTCTGATCTCAACCGAGAATATCGAGAGGCAGCTACCTGCATGTTGGCGGTGAAAGAGGGAGAAGAAGATTTTTTTTCTTTCTTTCTTTATGTTAAACGTGTAATTACAGGTAACCATCTGATAGGTGGATATTTTATGCAACTAAGTTAATATGTTTTGAATAAAACCCGTAATTTATAGTCTTGAATGTTTTTTACAAAAAAGTTTTGGGAAAAAAAAAATGAATCACTCTGTGGAAAATTTGAGAGATGGAATTATGGGATAAGATATTATCATCATCCATACCCAGTATATCCCAACGATGGTTGATGAACCAAAAAATACCACCCGTTAGTCAACAACAGTCAACGTTAGAGTATGGACGTAAAATCGTTAAGTCCCGCGGGTCGGCCCAGAGCTTGGCAAGGTCATATACCGACAAACAATTCATCTCGGCTAAACGGCCACAGTGCCATCTCGGCCTAAAGGCCCCATCTCGGCCCTCAGCCCCATCTCGGCCATAGAGTAACTCGGCCAAAAGGCCGTGTCTTGGCCTCGGCTCCGTTTCAACCGATGATCTCAGGCCACACTTGTGACGTCAGCGGCCGACATCATAATAGGCCTACCCAAGCTCTCTGAAGTCGGCTACTTACGCCTCAGCAAGCTGACCCCACATCCTAAGTCATCTCGGGCACTTCTGAGAATTTCTGGAAGGTTTGGCCTCGGCTCTAGGAGTTTACCCTGGGTAATTCTATCAGGTGAAACTCCTAGTCAGGTGTCCCAAACTAGTTTACTCAGCTCAGTACCGAGCCACGTGGCGAGTATGCAAGAGCAAGAGTCATCCTTATGACCTCCTTGCCTGTCACGATTTCCGGTCTCTGCCCATGCATTGGCCCAGGCCGCCATATAAAAGGCAGAAAACAGGAGAGAGAAGGACAAGTAACATTTCACAAATTACAACTGTGACTCATCTTCCTCACGGTGAAAAACAATCAGGTTTACCAGAAAACCTTAAAAACTTTCATCAGTATATAAACTTCTCCATAAATGGCCTCAACTGACTTGACCGTCGGAGGGTATTACTCGGGGCCATAGATCCCTGGTCCTCTGACCTCGTTCTTTTGTGCAGGTCGGCCAACAGCCCATTAAAGACAACTGACGGATAAGAGACGGTGTGACCCCAACACTTTAATTATTACTTGATGATAAATCAGACATCATCAATAGTAAAAGTTATTACTAGGGTCTGGAGAAGATAAGTGACATACAAACAATATCTCTATCTCAAGAGATCGAGAGTTTGTTTTCAGCGAGATCTCCAACAATATACATAGCTGCAATCATGCGACACGATATCATCCCTCTAAAAGAAGGGATAATGTAATCAGTTCGTTTTCCGGCTCTATTTTCATTCCCCTACCCTCGAAAGTCCTGACTGACATTTTTCTTATTTGATAGAAAGAATATAATTCACATGTAAATAGTAGTTTTTTTTTTACTTTTCTTCAATACTTGGTATGACAAATATATTTTAGAAAATTGAATACACTCGGTGGTGATTAGGGATGTTAACGAACCGAGTCAAACTAATACTAGGTTTTCGAATTCAGATTTGTTTAGCTAAACGAACTGTTCGGCTCAGTAAACGAACTTTAAAATTGGTTCGATCTTGGCTCGATAGCCTTATAACTGTTTAAGCGAGCCGAACAGTTCGCGAACAGTTTGACTCGTTTAACTAAACGAACCCAAATACCTATTTGAATTTGGCTTGTTAACAAATAATTACCGAACGAATACGAACCGAACACGGACCAACTCGAACAGTTCACGAACAGTTCGGTTCGTTCAACAACCCTAGTAGTGATATAATTAATCTACATATGAATAGATAGATGTCAAATTTCGAAAGACTTCAATGTTAACCTAAGAAAAGTGAAACTGGGCCAGATAGAAGAACAGGCAACCCAAGAAAAATGAAACCAGAGCCATATAAAAGAAACACCCAACATAATAGAAATGAATTTGGGACGTATTAAGGGTATTAAGTGAACCGAATAGTTCGCGAAAAATTTGAATTCAATTCTTATTTGATTTGAGTTCGTTCGTTAATTTTACTTGAACGAGCTGAGTTGAATACCTAAGTAGATTCTTTTACTAAAACGAGTTAAATTGTTTGCGCACTGTTTGGCTCGTTTTAAAGCTCGTTACAGCAAACGAGCTGAGTCTAACAGTTCGTTTAACCAAACAAATCCGAATTCGAAGATATAACATTCAGCTCGGTTCAGTTTGTTAACACCCCTAGAACATATATAAAAAACAGTCAACGAAATACGTTTATCAGTCGGTATTGCATAAAAAATATATTAGAACATTCATGATATATAAAGAAAAAAAGTGTGTAATAGAA
>AP025056.1:16338950-16466031 GCA_036186865.1 Eustoma russellianum | reverse complement strand
GACAAAAGGAGCTTTAGGGTTGAGAAGTACATACAAGGAAGGCAACTGAAAGGGCCTTTTGGCGCTTTTCTAATGAGCTGTGGTTATCAGCATCCAGAGATGCATTACTTTTCTTGGTACCCATTTTTCCGATCTTCACATTAACAGCTCTTCTTCTCAAACCGTAAAGAGATTCAGCAAAAGAAGCATCAGTTGTCCGCAGGCTATGCATTTCGAGTACTAACATGAGCAGAGCAAAGAATTCATCTTCATAATCCAAAATTCTATGGATAAAGGGCCTTCTTAAAGCCAGTACCTAAAATTCCAGAGTCAAAAAAGCAAAAAATAAATAAATAAAACTGCAAGATTGAAATAGACCATTTGGGCAGAAAAGGGCGTACGCCGAGGGAGTAAGTGACGGCGGCTCGAAGACTGGCGGGGAGCTGTTGGGCCGCGGCCATCTCGAAGAAGGTGGGACGAGTGCCTTGTCCACCTACCTGAAACAACATCTTCTTCTTTCAAATTATCCTCCGGCGGTTGAGGATTGAGTTACGGCTAGATTGAGGTCGGAAAAGTAGGTGTAGCCGGAGATGTAGCCTTAAGTAGAAATGGACCTTAACTGACCCTATCGGAAAGAGTCGACGGCCCTTAAGGATTTGAGTTTGGGGTTGGGATCCTAACCCCACTTTCCTCATCCCTTTTGTCATCACGCGACACGTGGCAGCAAAGGGGATGGTGATGCTAGATGTGGGTGACCCTCATCTAGCATCACCACCCTCCTTTACTGCCACGTATCGCACGGTCACGTGTCACCGGACCCGATTTACGGTGAGAGGGTCCTATCGCTTGAGTTTGGGACATTTTCTCTTCAATTCAACCAGACGAATGTAAACTCCCCTTGAATTTGTCGTTTTTGTGTTATCATCGTTTTCGTATATTTTTAAAATATTTTTTTATAATTTTCATTTACACAAGTACGTTTTTTTTTCCACTGTGAAGAATCATTTTATTAACTAAAAACAAAGTCATAGCGGCTGTACATGTGTTCGTTAGGAGTAGAGATGGTTGGCATCTCCCCAGACAGGGACGGGAACGGCCTTCGGGCTTACCTGTCACACATCCGGTTAAGGCAACCCAATTCGGTGGATCTCTAACACAAGTACGTCTTTAATAATGCGCTTGAGGACCTACATACTTGTGCATACATACTTCTGCACTTAGTATACGTACTTATATACATAATTATACACATAATTGAACGTATAACTGTGGACATACTTAAACACATACTCCCACATGCAATTGAACACGTTGTGTATGATATTTGCATTTAGAGTCAGCGTTTGCGTTATTATATTTTTTTATAATGGTTTTCTGACAATGAGAGAAATTGTCCAGTTTTTTTATTAGGTAAAATTTAAAAAGGTGGGGGGGAAACCGTGGCATATAAAGCCGAGAGCCCACCTCAGTCGCATGTTTTGTACTCCAATCTTTGGTAGCTTTTAGCTTTATCCTTATTTAAATCATCTAACTTAAATCATGTTTTAATTAAATTTGATTTAGATTATTTAACGTCAAGAAAAAAATTTAGTATACGTAAGATCAAGATCCGAAGAGCCACATGTTTCTCTGCACAAGTACGTGCGTACGTATGTGTATGTATACGTGCACACAGGTATATTTTTTTAAAAAAAAAAAATTGGGAAGAGTAATCAAATTCGAGACCCGGAAATGAGATAAATAATACTTAACCGCTAGACCTAAAAGTTTTTTTTTGCCATACAGGTATATGTATATATACATATGCATAGGTACATGTATGTGTATGTATGCATATACATTCTACAAGTGCGAGTATGTACATGCACATGTAAGTAAACAAATACACAAATGTATTGAAACGTACACAAGTATGTGTACTGTACAAGTACATCAACAAGTACGAATACTTCTATACATGTACGTGTACAGGTGTGTCCACGAGTATGCACAAGTACGTGCCCATAAGATGTGTACAAGTATGTACACAAGTGTGCATGCAAATTAGGTGCACAAGTACATCCACAAGTACGTGTTCAAGTATCTTATGTGCACAAGTATGCCTATATGTGCACGTCCAAGTACGCCCATAAGTATGTGTACAAGTAAATGTATAAGTATCCGCACAAGTGCGTGTAAAGTATGCATGTGTGCGTACAAGATACATACACAAGTATGTATACACGTGCGTACACACATACATGTCTAAGTACATGTACAAGCATATCACAAGTGCATACACAAGTATGTGTCCAAGTGTGTCTACAAGTATGTGTCCAAGTATGTGTACAATTATGTGCATAAGTGCGTATACAAAGTAAGGTGTACAAGTGTGTGTGCACAAATATATGTATGAGTACATCCACAAGTGTTTCAAATAACAAGTTCATACACAAGTACGTCCTCAAGTGCATTCACATGTGCTCATGTCGTGCACATGATGTATACAAGTAGGTGCACAAGTGCGTACACAATTACATGTTCAAATACATATACAACTATGTGCAAAAGTACATATACAAGCATGTGTCTAAGTATATGTACCCAAGTGCATCCAAAAGTACGTGTTCAAGTATATGTACAATTATGTGTATATGTACAATTATGTGCACAAATGCATAGGCAAATAAGTAGATGCACAAATGTGTGTGTGTGCAAGTACGTACACAAATACGTCCACAAGTGTGTCCTTAACAAGTGCGTGTACAAGTACGTCCCCAAATGCAACCACACGTGCATGCCATGCACATATATATCATGCATAAGTACGTGCACATATATACAAGTACGTGCCTATGTATTAAGGATACTAATACGTTCATAAGAAAGTAAGTACAGATTTACATAAACCAGTATGTGCACTATGTACAAATACATGCACATATACATGCATGTACATGTAAATATGTGTGTTTGTATATTTCTACACACATGTTGCTACTCATACTTGTACATATGTATATGTGTATGTGTACAGATACATGTATATGTGCATATGCAGTGTACAAGTTCATGTACATATACGCGCAATATGATTTACTTCGAATTATCCAATTAACATAGTTTTGACAAAATAATAACTATCTAGATATTATAAAAAATATATTACGATAATGTACTCGTCGGTATAATGTAATCAAATTTGATAAATAATATAGTTTTGTACGCGATGATTATTTTTTTCTTATAGTGAAAACACTACATGAATAAACATTTTTGGTAAAAAGAATTATGGTGTGATGCTATGAGGGGATAGTTGCATAATAAACATTTATACAAAACATATTCTTTTAAATAGACAGTCGCGTATCTTGATTAAGTACGAGGACTTATGTGTACATATATGTGGACAAGTGTGTCCACGAGTATGCGCAAGTGCACGCGTAATTCTTGCACAATTACGCGCCATAAGATGTGTACAGGTGCGCACACAAACACGTGTACAAATTAGATGGACAAGTGCATCCACAAGTACGTGTTGAAGTACCGTATATGCACAAGTACGTCCACAAGTGTGCATCCAAGTACGTCTACAAGTAAGTGCACAAGTAATATATAAGTATGCATACAAGTATGTCCACAAGTGTACACATTGTGCATGTACAAGGTACATACACGAGTATGGGCACACTACATACACAAGTATGTGTCCAAGTGCATGTACAAGTATATGCACAAATGCATACACAAGTACGTGTCCAAGTGCATGTACAATTATGTGCCCAAGTGTGTCTACAAGTATGTGTCTAAGTATATGCACAATTATGTGCACAAGTGCGTATACAAAGTAGGTGCACAAGGGTGTGTCTGTATGTACACAAGTACGTCCACAAGTGTTTCCATGACAAGTGCATGCACAAGTACATCCCTAAGTGCGTGCACAAGTACATGTCCAAATACATTTACAAGTATATGTAAAAGTACGTACACAAGCACGTGTCCAAGTACATATACAAATATGTGCCCAAGTGCATTCACAAGTACGTGTACAAGTTTGTGTACAATTATGTACACAAGTGCGTATACAAATAAGTAAATGCACAAGTGTGTGCGTGCAAATACGACCACAAGTGTGTCCATAACAAGTGCATACACAAGTATATCCCAAGTGCAATTACACGTGCACATGCCATGTTCGTGTACGTGCACATATATACAAGTACGTGCATATGTATTAGGATAGTAAGTAGAAGCACATTTACATAAACAAGTATTGCACAGTATGTGTACAAATACTGCACATATACGTACAGGTACATGTAAATATGTGTGTCTATATGTTTCTCCATCCACATGTTTCTACTCATACGTGTACATATGTATATGTATATGTGTAAAGATATATGTACATGGACTCATAAACTTTTCATCATCGTCTGAAAAAGAAACCTTCTCTGAACCCAATACAACAAAGATCAAGCATCCTGTTCATACCAATCCCAAACACTTCCAGCCGAGATCAAAACAAATCAACCATAACCCAAAACAAAAATAAATCAAAGTCACATATGTACACTCTCATCAGCAAATATCATACACAAACAACCCAGTACACATATTGTTCTCATAATCGCACGACACCAAGATGCGGGATGGAGAACCAAGCATTCCAAAATCCAACACTTAAATTGTTCCCGATGAATTAACATTCCAAATAGCACACTTGCTATGAAATGGGTTAGGTAACCTATCATCATTATCATCCGTACCCAGTATATCCCAACGAAAGCAAAAGTTAGGGTCTGTGGAGGATAATTGGTAGGCAAACAATACCTCTTCCAAGGGATAGAGAGTCAAATAGTCAAATACCAGCACCTTGTAGGCACGACACCGGAATCCACAAACCCTCGATTTATACAATCGGAACAGTGGGACCAGGGTGTATTCATGTGGATTGTGTGAAACATAGAGCCTTCGTTCATCACCAACGTTGCTCAATACCCAACGACCAGGACACTATGGAATGGCCTTAACCTAAAGCAGCGGGGATGATTCACTCCAAACCTCTGAATTACACAGAAGAGCTAGCACAATTCGACAAGGGGCTGAGACACTTGAAAATCTTTTCAATACTCTACAAGGATTATGGATGGGCATAGACTCCAGGTCCACCAATCCAATAAGAGATCCGAAAGGCATCAATATTTACAACAAACTCATTGGAGAATAGAGAATCTACCAGTTTCTAACTGTCATTGATGATAGGAATGAAGGAGTGAGAAAACATCCTGAAGCAAGAGCCCTTATCCTAAGTCGAGTCAGCATACTTGATGATAAGATGGGAGGGCGCCATGCTTCAAATCTTGAAGCCGACAATCATCCATCACCACAAAGGTGCTCCATCATCAGATGATATCGGTGTATGACTGGCAACCAAAGGAGATTCTGGAGGAAATCAGTCCTGTTCAGAGTCCATTAAGAGGTAGCGGAGGTCATCGCCACAAGAGGATATCAAAGTTGTATGTTACCCACGGCAAGAAGCACAAGCAAATAAAGGAACAATGTTTCAAACTTATCAGACACCCTTAATGGTAGAAAGAAAAGAAGAGCAAGGGAAAGGTGCACAATGCCATTAGCACCCCAAAGGTCACCACAAGCAGCGATGTTATTGAAAGAAGTAGTGACGTATTTGGTGACAGAATCGAGGATGAAAGTAGAGACATTAAAGCACTTGGTCATTGCGAAAATGGCAAGGAAATGGAGGAAATTAAGAGAGAAGAGAGAGAAAAGATAGGGGAGAATAAAAAGAGGAGGAAATTGAGGAGAATGAGTGAGGAAAGTCAAGGGAGATGTATCCACTGTCCACACCACCCGCACAAATTTTACAATGGTCATTGGTCAAGTATGATTAGTTGATCAATGACCAATAAAATGTGTAGATTATTTATGACCCATTGTTTTGGCAAATCACCTCTTTGCTTGCATGTAGATAAAACTTATTTGTCATCATTTTATTGGGCCACTAGTTGATCATGACCACAAATAAAATTTCTGCACCACCCGAGGTCTTGGTTGTTGGACTAAAACAAAACCCTCTCATTTATCAAAAAATATTAAATGGGGTATTTGATTGTGGGGGCAACCAAAATCATGACCCACTATGTATGTTATATCGTTGACCTAGTGATCAAAGACTCGTATTCACACTGTTAAAGGTGGTGTAGAAACTGTTAAAGGGGCAGGACCTATCACTATTTCTCAAAATTAAAATTGCATAATTTCCTTATGTGCCTCTGTTACCTTGTAAACTATTGTCATTAAACCACCTCACACATAAATTAAATTATGTCATTCTGATGCATCATTGTTTTTGTCTTTTGTAGGACATCCAATCGAAGGAGATTATTGGACGTGATACTGAGCGAGGTGGTCTCTACTACATCAATAAAGTGGCTCACCAAGAAACATCTTTACTTTCTCATGGAATATCCCATCGTTAAATCTGGATGTATCATTGGCATCTAGGCCATCTTTACACCACTTACCTATTCGGCTATTCCTTACTTTATTTACAAGTGATATTGATTTCTCTTGTGAAACTTGTCATCTAGCAAAAAGTCATTGAACAACTTTTACATCGAATAGTATTTATGTTCAGTCTATGTTTACACTAGTACTTTCTGATGTGTGGGAACTTGCACCATATCCCTCACTTAGTGTTACTCAATACTTTGTGTTATTAATTGATAATTTTTCATGACTTGAATATATTTTATCAAATACAAATCTAAAGTCTACAAAATTTACTGAGTTCTTATGGTAGTCATAAAAACCTATTAAATATTTCAGTATTTTGTCCGCAACTAATAAAACATATACAAAGTGCAAAAGATGTAAACAGATAATTTATTTAAAACAGAAGGTCAGAAAATCGTTGTCTGGTGGCTGCCGATCAGCGACGACCTTAAACAGTTCTAGAATTTATGAAAAATTATAATTAGCTAAAAACAACACAAGTACGGATGAGATCTGGTGTCTAGAAAGTCGTTGTTTGGTGGATGCTTAATATCATAACTACAACGTTTTGTTAAATGACATAGACAAGAGATGTATAGGGTGTGACACGCAATAAGTATATGTTGTGTGTGTCTGTTTTTAAAACAGAGAATAATATATTATTTTTCATAAGACAGCCATTACCAATGGACAACCACTACCAATGGACAGTCTAAAAATGTGCGCAAGAACGTAGATTAATTGGTATTCGGATAGAAAATTACATCTAAGATTACAAGTTCGTTTTATGTGGCTGCAGCAGTATGTGTGTTTTACTGTTGTTTGGGTTAGATGGTTCAACCTAATATACTATGGATTTTGAGCCAGTTTACGATAAATACCTTGTGGTCATCGGTTGCGTAATCCTCTATCTAAAAAGCTAATACTAATTTGCATCCTCTAAGTAGTTCTATAGAACTAACAGTGAAAATCTAGTAACTAGAGATTTGACTTTTTCTATGAACGTCTAAAATGGGTTGGGATCTCCTAACCCCACTTTTCTCACCCACTTTGTGACCCCACGACACATGGCAGCAAAGAAGAGTGGTAAGGTTAGATGCGGGTGACCCTCATCTAGCCTCACCCCTCTTGGTGTCACGTGTCGCACGGTCCGCACTCCATTTGTGGTGAGGGGATCCTATCCCTTCTAAAATGTGCAGCATATCCAATTTGCAAGAAGTACACAGCCTTCTAGTGTCCCGTTCTCCTACTTCAGTCCACATAACATGGCCATTCCCGCCATTGCTGTATCAACTAACATAACCACCTTAACTACCACCACAGCTTCTTCAACCCCCAAATTTCCCTCCCGAAACACAAAATCCCTCAAATCCTTCTCCAAATCCTACGAATTGGACGAAGCCCTTCAGCTAATTCAATCCCGAAACCATCAAAAACTCGAAGTTGAGCGCTGTACATCCTTCCTCCATGCCTGCATTTCCACAAAATCTTTGCAACATGGTCAACGACTCTACCACCATCTCCCTCAAGCTCTTCTTAGAAACCCCTCAATAAAGTCCAAATTCATCACTCTCTTTTCCGTCTGCGGAAAAATCAATGAGGCTCGCCGGATTTTTGAACAGGGGCTTGAAGTTGAAAACTTGGATGATTCAGTTTGGGCTGCTATGGTTATTGGGTATTCAAAAAATGGGGATTGGACAGATGCATTGCTTCTTTACTGTGGAATGTTGTTCAAATCTGTCGAGCCTGGGAATTTCGTGCTTTCGGTAGTAATCAAAGCTTGTACAGAGCTGTTAGAGTTACGGGTAGGTAAGGCTGTGCATGCCCAGATTATCAAAGATAGATTTGTGGCTGATCAAGTAGTGCATAATGCTCTTTTGAGGTTTTATAGCGAGTGTGGGTGTTCTGAGGAGGTACTAAAGGTGTTTGATGGAATGCCATTTAGAAATGTTGCTTCTTGGAATTCAATGATAGCCAGTTTGGTTAAGAAAGACAAGGTCTTCGAGGCTTTTGAAACTTTTAGAAGAATGCAGAGCAATGGGGTGGGTTTTAGTTGGGTCAGTCTTACGACCATTTTAGTTGCTTGTGGTCAGCTTACCTCGTTTTATAGTGGCAAAGAGATTCATGCACAGATTCTGAAATCTGATCAAGTTCCTGATGTTATTTTGCTAAACTCCCTAATGGATATGTATGCTAAATGTGGGGAAGTAAGATACTGTAGGAGAGTGTTTGATGTAATGAATTGGAAAGACTTGACTTCATGGAACATTATGATTAATGCGTATACCACGAACGGGAATATAAGAGAAGCGATTAAGTTGTTTGATGAAATGCTTGCCTCTAGAATTCGACCTGATGGGGTGACTTTTGTCTCCTTGCTGTCAGGATGCAGCCATGCCGGAGATGTAAGCCAAGGAAAAGGATTGTTTGAGAGAATGGTTATGGAGTTTGGGATTGAGCCTAATTTAGAACATTTTGCTTGTTTAGTGGATATGCTAAGTAGAGCAGGAAAAATTAAAGAGGCGTTAGAAGTTCTGGAAAGAATGCCTTTCAAGCCAGCAGGTAGCATTTGGGGTTCTTTGCTGAATGCCTGCAGGCTCCATGGCAATGTCCCACTTGCCGAGATCATAGCGAAGGAGTTGTTTGAAATTGAACCTGACAATCCAGGAAACTACATAATGTTGTCTAATATCTATGCAAGTGTTGACATGTGGGATGAGGTTAACATGGTGAGAGATATTATGGAAAAGAGAGGCATGAAGAAAGAAGCAGGATGTAGCTGGATCCAGATTCAGAATAAATTTTACCCTTTTGTTGCTGGTGGATGTTTCGAATTCCGTAATTCAGAGGAGTATAAGAAAGTTCAGGAAAAATTAGCGACAGCTATTGCAGATAAAGGATATAAGCCTAATACCAGAGTTGTTCTTCATGACGTGGATGATGAAATGAAATCAGACTGGATTTGTGGGCACAGTGAAAAGCTAGCAACAATGTTTGGGCTGATTCATAGCAGCTCTGGAATCCCAATTAGGATAACCAAGAATCTGCGTGTTTGTGCTGATTGTCATTCTTGGATGAAGTTTGTTTCTGAAGTAACATTAAGAAGAATAATTTTGAGAGACACTAATAGATTCCATCATTTTGAGAATGGAAAATGCTCTTGCGATGACTATTGGTAATTACAGAACTCATTTTGGACTACTAGTACGTGTATTGATTGTCGTCTTTTCATATAAAATGGTGTAGAATACACTGTCCTGATGTCTGCATGCATGAGATGGCAGGTCCTGTGTCAGACAGAACCTTTAATGCAAGGCTTAAATTGACAGGTCCATTCCCTGCCCTGTCAGAGAAACCATGAAAGAGTACCTAAAACAGTTGAGGGAGCAACTGAAAACAAAAAACCATATTAAGATTACATTGGAAGGCAGAGGGTGTCCGGCACGCTTTGTGTGTCTTATAGGCGACGACAACAATAACAACATTACCCCATTGCCTTAGACGGTCCCGCCTATGGCCGGGTATGGGAGGGTCGGATGTACGCAACCATACTTATGTGTTAGAAACACAAAGAGGTTGTTTTCCAATGACCCAAAATGATGCGTCAAGCTGTGTCGATTAACTACTTCACAATATAAGAAGTAAAGGCTGTTTGCTCTTTCTTGTTTTAGAGAAAGTGCATTCTTTTGTGATAAATTTTAACTTTTCCTTGATGCTTGGTAGCTTTTTTCTAGTGCTGCTTTGGAACTTTTCCTCGCGCCGCATATTCAAAAGAACCTTACTGCATTAAGAAAACAGTTATTCAATCAAAGCAACTCTCCTTGCCACTGTTCTGTGAATGCTGTGAGCATGTTGATGGGATTGAATACTTCAGCCAGATTTGTTGATTTAGTCTCATTACCATCAGTGTACCGTCAGATATTTAGTTTACTTCGTCTCACAAGACATTCACATGATTAGTTATACTTTGCATTGCCCTAATACAACAACTACCATAGCCAGTATATCACAACAGCAAAAGCCATCGATAGGATCTGGAAACTCCAATGAGACCTCCGGTTCTATATATACCTGCATAGATGACACAATAATGCTCGTGTAATAGTGAATGGATTTAATAAATCCAAATAGAAAACTTCCGACATTAGAATAGTCATAACTGTGTGTATTCACAAATAATGAAATAGAAAGACAAAAACAAAAAAGTAGAAAGACAAAAACTTTTAGATCAACGATCAACCCGTAAGGTGTTCAGATTTTTGATCTTGAAGAACTACGTTTTCTTCCGTTCCTCTTGCATCGACTTGTCGTGCGATTTAAGAGGAGAAACTGACGACTTTCAGTTTCTTTTCCCTCTTCCCCTATAAACTAGACTTATTAATTAATCGGATAAGTTACCCTTCTTATCCATCTCATCGAAAAAATCCGGTATTACAATATACTTAATACGAAAAAAACCAATTTTTTTTGTTTAACAACGGAACAAACAGTTTTACTCTTTGGTTGGTTGAGGAGAAATTTTTATATTTAGTAAAGCATCTTTTATTTCCATAAGCTCTTAATGTAAGATATAAAATAGAACTAAAATGAACACAAACCACCACTAATAATAAGTTAATTAGATGTGTTACCTTTGATTGCGGTTTGTTTTCGACAATAAATTACTAAAATTAAGCATAATTTGTTTTTGAGGGGAAAATAAGCATCATTAGAAAAGAGAAAAGGAAGTACGTATATTTAGGGGGATCAATCGGGTTGGGATCTCCTAACCCCCATTTTTCTCATCTCCTTTGTGACCATGTGACACGTGGCAGAAAAGGAGTGATGAGCCTAGATGCGGGTGACCCTCATCTAGCCTCACCATACTCTTGCTGCCACGTGTCGCACGGTCACGCGTCACCGCACCCTCTTCGCGTTGAGGGGATCCTATCCCCTATCGATTATCACGTTTAAACACTGGTTCATAAACCCTAATTCCCCTCTATCGCTGTCCCTCCTCCCCACTACTCTCTCTCTTCTCTATTATTGTCGCCTCCTCTGCGCTTATTTCTTTATCCGAGCATACGATAAATGGCGACGGCCGGCGACGTGCCATCGGCGGCGACTTCTTCTGCCTACGGAAACGGTGGAGTTGGTGGCAAATTCAACAAGCCTCCTTTTCGCAGGAACCGCGCGACGCCTTATGATCGCCCGCCCACCGCCTCCCGAAACCCCAGTTGGCTCTCCAAGCTTGTGGTTGATCCGGCTAAGAAGCTAATTGCTTCCAGCGTTAATCGCGTTTTCTCCACTGTTTTCCGGAAACAACTATATCTTCCCGCCCCTCCAGGTCCAATTTTCCTCTATTTGTTTCAGTATCTGTTGCTTAGATGTTGGCCCCATTGCTCATTTTTGCTTTATACTTGTGTTGTATTGATTATGATTTTAATTTTATTTTTGCAACGATCAATTATTGAATTTTGGATGCTAAATAGACAAATTTGATTTTTTAAACTTGTTCCTGTTATTGAATTCCCCCCCCCCCCCCCATGTATCACTTAATTTGAATCATTTGGTCTATATTTATATATATGAAGTTGACCGGAGCCAATGATGGAAGATTTAAATTTTTATTTCGTGATTAAATATTATTTTTCTTCTTGCGATACCCTATTCCTGTAGGTTTGCTACGTTTGAAGGGATTAGGCTGCGATGTTTTAGATAGGTTATCCCTTCCATTTCCTGATTTGGTAAGTGGGTAGAATTTAAGCCTGAATGTGCTAGGGCAGAGGTGCTGTTGCCTTAGGCATGGCATGGTAGTTCTGGTATTTGGGTTGAATACCTGACTTCGTGCTGAGGATGATTTTGCAACCATAGCTATTATGCTTTCCGATATTTGATATCTCCATTTGAGATGTTATTCTTTCTTTGACCAAAAGTTGAGATAACCTATATTTGGAAGAGGATGTATCAAAAACAAAGACAGAGCTTTTAACTGTTTTTCAGTTGAACATTGTCAGGCATTCAAATAGATAGGAAGCCATGAAACATACCTAGAGAAGAATCAATGTTATTATCTTGTTTATTGGAATTTGTAGTGAATAAAAGAATTTTTTTTTTAATTTTTCATGATCATGCCATTTCATTTTCCAATCTGCATACATTCATACAGTTAGATTTTCATTTTCCCCTCTCTTATTAATAATTTATTTATCTCATTGGCACGACAAAGGTATTAGTTTCATCTTTGAATGGTTTTCATTTATTTGAGTTTTATTCCAATATATAGTCTAGACATAAAGGCTGGTTGGATTGTTTTCTCTAGGGGTAGAAAATGCTTTGAGAAGATGAAAAATGGTAAATCAACTGGACCCAACAGTGTTTCAATCATGGCTCGACAATGCCTAAGGAAAGAAGGTATTATGTCGCTTGTATCTTTTTAGCGAGGTGTGAAGATCGGAAAGATTTCTGATCGGTAGAGGTAAAACACTTTAGTACCTCTATATAAAAACAAAAGAGATATACAAGATTGTACAAATAATAGAGGAGTTAAGTTAATGAACCACATAATGAAGCTTTGGTAGCGAGTGATTGAGAAAAAACTTCTGAAAGAGACTAGTGTATCTGAAAATCAATTTGGATTTATGGCGAGAAGGTCAAGAATAGTGGCTGTTTATCTATTCAGTAGATTAATATCAAGAGAAGAAACAAGATTTGAATATGGTTTTCATTGACTTGACATAGACATATGGTAAAGTTCCACGAGAGATCATGTGTAGAGTGTTCGAAAAGCAAGGTATTAGAGTAGCATATGTATATGTATGATAGTGCAATGACAAACGTCAGGATTCCAAGAGGACTATGACCAAAGTTCCATATTACAATGGGGTTGCACCAAGGATCTGCATTAAATCCATACTTATTTGCTTTAGTTGTGGATGAGCTCACTCGACATATTTGACACATTTGATTCATGTAGCTGATGTCATGTGACTTATATGACAATTAGAGAGCATATGTTTAGTGAGAAAGCACAGTGAAAACAGTTGATTATGTAGCCGATGTCATGTAGAGAGTATAAGATTTAAGTGATAATTTTAGGTGATTAGGCCGGAATTAGGATTGAGATGATATGATATTTTTGAAAAAGGCGTATTCTAAAGGTGCATATTATGCATTAGGTATTATGAGACACACAAGGAGGATATAATTTATGTTACGACTCAATAATACTAATAATAATGAAAATCAAATAAATAAAGCGTAAAAGAAATGATTGATCTATATAGCTGACACAGTGGGAAAAAGGCTTGATTGTTGTTGTTGCTCATTGTTTTCTCCAGAGCCCTAGGATCTAGATCTGCACATTTATAAAATTTAGAATTTTTAGGCCTTTAAAGGTAATTCAGTCAGGTGATAATTCATCACTAACATTTCCCTATCTAATTTGTGCGTCATTTAATTGTCGAATCGTGGAAACATCTAGTTAGAAGTCCTTTTAAATGTTCAAAATGTTCGAATTAGGCCTGTATATGAACCGAGTAGTTCGGTATATTCGGCTTGTTCGGCTCGAGCTCGGCTCGGCTAAAGGGTTAATGAACCGAGCTTGAACCACTTTTTTCTGTTCGAACTCGGTAAGTGACACCGTTCGTTTGAGGTGTTCGGCTCGTTAATGTTGTTCGTGAGTTAAACGAACCGAGCTTGAACAATTAAATATGTTCGTTTAAATAAACGAGCAAGCTTGGCTCGTTTGCTAAGTTAAATGAACCGAGCTTGAATAATGCAATGCCCGGCTCGTTTGGCTCGTTTACGCCTTAGTTAGAATTATGTGTTTCTACCATATTAGAGAAATTGGACATGTGATTTTGCTTACAGGTGACGCTTTCTTTTCTGGTTCTGTTTCTTGTTATTTGGACATTTGGAGTTTGATGATTTGATTTATCTTAATTAATGTCTTTTCTTACAGAATCAAATCCTGAATCAAGTGATAGAATTCAAGCTCCAGTTGTACATGTAAGTGCAATGTTAATTCCTGTTTGGATTTGGGGGGCTATAATTTCCTTCCATTTTTTTTTGGTCTTAAAAGCTCTTCTTTTTCTTGGCTGCTACGCTCATTTTTTTTTTTAATTGCAGTTGTGGAAATTTAATGGAAGAATCGGGTTTTAGATTCATTTTTCCAATTTTTTTATTTCTTTGAAAATTAGAATGATTAATATACTTGTTGAGATTTAAGGTTTTGTGTGGAAATGCCGTGCAGAATTTTTTTTAATCTATGGTATTAGTATTTCTTTTATTATTGTTTATTTTGTTAAATTCCTGTGTATCATATCATATCTGAACTCTTCATTTCCTCTTAGACTTCTTATTATAATTCTTTAGTGCATGGTAGGTGTCGGAGGTTATAATTACAAAAAAAAAAAAAAAAGGTGTCGGAGGTTATAATTTGAGTGAAGTAAGTGCATGTTGGAATATCTTACTTTTTGTAGTTTTATCCATATAAAATGCTGATAGGTCTTTCTTCCCCTCCATTAATTGACAAAATGGCAAATTTACAAAAGATGTTGCTTAAGAGCGATATGATGCTTGACTGTTGTAAAATATGTGGCTTGCACGATACTATCCAAAAACTAGTGCCAACCTTTATAAAAGGCTGGCTTAGAAAAGAAACATGAGCCAAGCATATACAAAATACAAAGATACAAATATCTAGTCTATAGCTGACCTTTTCCCCGTATATTAACTATTTAAAGTCTATAAGCTCAGTACAGGAAAGGAAAAGTCAACACGTAAAATAGGAAGTAGTAGCTTCAGGTGTGTCCATCAAAATTTCCAGTGAATGTTTCTCCAGACCCTAAATTGAAGCACGACTTTCTGAAATTTGAACTCTAAAAGCTAGCTTAAACCTTTGAACATAAGATCTCAATGCCCTAGGAAGCAGGATGCGCTAGAACCCTATCCTGGGAGATGGAAGAGTAACCAGCAACATAAGCCATAACATAAGCCATAGGATGAGAAAACCAAAATTAGAACCCCAAGTTAATAGCCACTTCCCATTTTTCTCTTGTCTTTCTTATCTCTTGGCATGATGTCGGAAAGAATATAATATTTTGAAGCACCTTCTTAGCTACGTTCTGTGCGTTTCTCTGAGTTGCTTCATGAAGCCACTGATTCCCTTCTCTCCATATTAAATAAAAAAAAGCTGAAAAGACAAAGTATACCAGGTCCTGCTGAAATCTTGAGCGCCAGTGATTTGCCGGTAACCAAAGTTGAATATTATCCCAATAGTATGGTTTGTCTTTACACAACAACTGCGTCAAGACAGATCTCTATATGGCTTTTGAGAAGCTGAATTGGAAAATCAGATGTTCATGGATCTCAGTCGACCTGCCACATAGCAAACATAAGTCAGTATCATAAAGACCCTATTGGACCATCTTGTCTAGTGTAGGAAGCCTCTTCCAGTATGCAATCCACAAAATGAGTGCATACCTAAGAAGATGATGCCCACACCAAACCACTTTGGGCCAAGAAACTGGATGAAGATTAGGAGTTGCAATTTCTATGGCTCTATGGACTGAGAACTTTTGACTTGGGATCCATTTCCAATAATCTTCTCCTTGTGTAATTATTTAAATACAATGGTCTTTTTCCTATATTTTTTTCAGACAACGCATTTGGTAAAGTTGCGAAGGTCACGTAAAAGATGTAATCTTTCATAGAACCTCTAGTAAATTATTGATTTCTTTTCTTTGAAATTTTTAGTGTAGTATTTTTGATCACACGTTTCTGGTTGGCAAACAAAATGGCAAAGAACAATTGTGGTATGTGCTCAGGCCTTGATTATTGTAAATTTTTTTTTTTGGCTTGTTTTGGCTTAAAATTTCGCATGAACCCCTATTTCTTCATGCTATCAAGACCTGTGTTTCTTCTACTATTTTTCTTCATAAAGCATACTATACCACAAAAGTACTCTCCTTCAATGCCTTTTGGCAGTATAGATCTTGATAAGCTCATTTCCAGTTGATCTGCTCTTCCTTTGCATTTGGTATTGGTACTGCGTTGGGATTTTACATTTTTGGTTTAAGATGCAGGATGAAGAACCGGAATCAGCATATGTGAATTCCCAAAATCCTACGAGTAAGGACAGATGTGGGATGCTAGAGCTTGAACAACTCTTAAAACAGAAGAATTTCACCAGGTAAAAGCTGTGTAGGCCTTCTTGGTTCTGTACATGTGCCTTTGAGTTGACTTATGTTCCATCCGATACTGGTCCTGCTGTTGTTCGTTTACTTTTAATTTGGAGAGTTAAATATATGGCGATTGTTACTTCTATTTATAAGATTATTTTGTTTATTTTTCTATTAACGTGGCTGAACTGGTTTGAAGTTAATCCTGAAGATCTTGGTGGGTGTTCTCCATGGACTTTTCTGCTCAGAAATTATATTTATGTAGTATATGCCTGTTGAATTGGTCTTTATTACAATCTACTTGTGTAATTAGTGCTCGTATTCTCTACTGTTATAAGATAAGTCTTAATCCAGAACCTTGAGAGGTTCTTGTTTTAGGTTGAGTCAAATGTTTTAGTATAAATGTGGATTCAGCGTTTGCTAATAGAAATTATTTTCTTGCAGATCTGAAATTGATCGTTTGACAGACCTGTTACAGTCAAAAGCTGGTCATATTTCTACAAATGAGGAGGCTGAATGTCTTGAACCAGGCCCGTTGGAGCCAGTTACAAACATTCAAAAGCATCAGCAATCGAAAGGCAGTCTTTTTTTAGGAAGAGGGATTGAGATTGGGAGGTCTCAGGGTTTAACTTCAACTCCTGATGCCAGTGCAAGAGTATGGCCGTGGCCTCTGCATTTTTGGTGATTTGATTAAAATAAAATCACTGCTCTTTTTGTGGCTTCACTCTGTAACTGATGAATGGAATATTTTCAGGTTCTCGGTGAAGATATAGCCTCTCCAGCTGAGATTGCTAAAGCTTATATGGATAGAATGCCTTCAAAAGTTCCGTTGGCAATGTTGAGTTCGCGCAGTCAAGCTATTGAAAATAACGGAACTTTTTCAAGTAATGTGCCATTTACTCCAAAATCCGTGGTACTGTCCCGGGCAACAAATACAAATGATCGTTTTGAGCTGGGGGGAAATGGTTTTACTACTCCTAGATTTCGAGGCAGATCTGCTATACACAACATGGCTCGTACCCCTTATTCCCGACTAAATCCAACTGCTTCTACAAAGGTGGTGTTAATGGTACGAGTTATTTCCAGTTTGTATTTTTATATGTAGGTCTTATTTGTCTTATCAACTTTCAGGCAGGTGGATCGAGTGGATATTTGTCATCACCAACTTTAATGGATCGAGATAGAATACATGGGTCAAAAAGGCTGGTAGTTCTCTGTCTTTTGTTTGGTGTATCCTCTGGATGCTCTATTTCCCCATAATAAGGACTTGTCTTAACTATATTTACATTATTTTAGGCACAAAAGCGTGGGAGTTCCGTGCTGGATGATCTTGGATCTGTTGGTCCAATAAGGAGAATCAGACAGAAACATGGCCTGGTTTCTCATAAATTCGCATCTCCTTCTGGTTTGGGTGCTTCTGGTGATGTCCAAAAGCCTTTGTCTCTCTCACATAATCAACCTTTCATGAATGCATGGAATGGTACAACTTTAAAATCTGTGCAAGAGGAGGCTAACACTCCTAGGACAAGTTACGCCCATGTTCCTCCTAAATCAAGTGAGATGGCTGCTAGAATATTACATCATCTTGAAAAGATAGCACCAAAGGAAAAATCACCAGAATCAAAGGCTAATGCTTCTGGAGGTAGATCTCCATCTAAATTGACCACAGAAATGCTTAGTGAACCGGCTTCTAAAAGCCTTGAGACTGCCGAACAATCAAAGGTGTTGCAAAGCAATCAAAATCACCAAAAGCTGGAGGATTCATCTAGAAGAGGTCTAGCTGACTTAGAGGAGAATACTTCTCGGAAACAAAAGATAGCAGAAGAAAACAACCCTGGAAAAGGTTATTCTCAGCCAGAAACAACTCCCTTGGTTAACAGGGATGCAATAGTTCTAGGAAAACATATATTGACTGGCGGTGAAGCTTCTCATTCTGCAACAATATCTGTGACTCAGCTGCCTCGGAAGCGTGCTTTTACGTTTAGTGCAGATGAGGTTAGTGTTACGTTTCATTGTTTATGGTCAGAAAATATAACTTCTTTGGTTCCAAATTTCCCATTTGATGTGCAGCTGTATATTTATGAAAGGGTGAATAGTATGAAATTTCGGTTGAGTTTCATTAAGGCAATATTTAGTATGTCTCTTTTATTTTCATTCAAATATATGTTTGCGTGACAATATAATGATTTACAGGGTTGTTTTGATCAGGATGCTAAGAAATACTTTAATGGACCTGTGCTTGAAGAAAAAGGCAAACGTCAAGCACCTGCAGCAAATCATGATTTGTCTTTTGTTGCAAAACCAACTCAGGATAGGACTCTTGTGACTGGAGTAGGAAAGGTACCTCCTGAACCTGTGCTTGGTAAAACAACTGAGTTGGATAATCATATTGAAGGGACTGGTTCTGCATTATCTGCTTTCCCCCTGTCAACCACGACTTCAGAGACAGTTAAGCATCCTTCAACAGTTTCATCTCTTGAGAAGGAAAAGCAAGTTGCGAGTTCAGCTGTGGTGTCAGTCACAGAAGCTTCGGGTGCTAATTCTGGTTTTTTGGTGCAGCAAAAACCACAAAGCTTATTCAGGTGCATATCTGCTTTCAGTTAAAATATTTTGTGCCAGAGGTATCTAGCCTGTTTGCTCTGTATGTCTACTCATTTTATTAGGTTTTAATGATATCTATCATCATTGCTGATGCTCATGTTCTGTTGGGAAAACAGAGAAAGAGGATCTGTAGTAGAGATTAGAAAGTAGGCATCATTTTCAGTTACGAAATATTTTAGCAAGATGCAATTGCTTTTCTATCTGCTGTATGTATCGTGCAGAAATGTTGTTTGTACCTCTTGATGTGGATTGATTGCTATGGCAAAAGTATTGTTTCTTTTGGCAATATATTAATTGTTTTTAACGTGAGTTGAATGCATGCCATGAGCTAGTATTTCGTGTTCCAAAAAAAAAAAATTTGGTTAGGGTTTGAAATAATCATTTAGGGTGGAAGTAAAGTTAACCCTGCTGTTTTTTGTTTGTTGTCATCTCCCCCCCCCCCCCCCCCCCCCCTCCTTGAAAATAGCATGTCTTGTCTTCTTGTTGGTTACAGCGAGTTCTATGTAAGCGTAATGTTTTCAAGATGAAAAGGCTAATATGGTTGCGTCTATTTTTTTTATTCAAATGTGAACCATTTAGAAGGACGATGGCACTAGCTATGGTAGGAATGTGTGAAGTTCCGTGAATACCTTCGATATATTGATTTCCTTAATACCTGAAAAAAGAAGTTGAGACGACCATGGGAGAGAGGGATTGGGTATGTTGTGTGGAATTTTCAACACTTGTCTGTTGCATTTGGTAAGATATCAAACAAGTGATCTGCGGCTTGTGTATATAGTGTGAAGGTCTTCTATAAACATGTGGTACTTTTCTTTTCAGCTCTGCTGGTGACAATGGTCTGCCGCTGAAAGCTCCCGTGTCTGGTAAGCATGATGACAGAAGCTCACAAGAAGCTTTCAAGCTGAAAGAGAATCCAACAGGTCTATCTTCTGACACTTTTGGTTCAAGCATGTCGAGCAGGCCCTCTTTCTCTCCTCCTGACAGTTCAAACTTGAAGAATGGGCCGTTTAATATTATATCATCCACATTGCCATCGTCATTGTGTTCTGGGGGGTTTGCAAATGAAACGCTGACTAATTTTTCAAGCTCAGCTGCCTCTTCAGCTAATGGTATCTCTTCTGTTATTACTTCAGCTGGCAGTGGCATTCCATCTCTTGATGGCACATCCTTTGGTTCCGCAACCTCTGGAAGTAGCATATTTGGCCTTAGTTCTTCTAATAATTATGCTACCGGTAATTCTCTTTCTTCGGATAGTTGCAGTGAATCGGTGTTAGGAGTGAAGTCCTCTGGGGTTGGATCTGGATCAACGAAAGCTCCAGAGAGTGTTACTTTCCAGTTTGGTTCATCTGCTTCATCTCCATTTTACGGAACTACTGGAATTGCCCCTTTTACACCTAATATTGCTCCTTTTACTTCGTCATCATCAGTTAATAACACGCTTTCGTCCGTCCCAAGCTTTGGTCTCAGCTCTTCTTCTTCCTTGTCTGAGTTGAAGTCAGTTGCCTCTGGTAGTAGTGCACCTGCACCAGCTGCTTCTTCAGGAGCTTCTAGTGTTAGTGTTCCTAATGTATTCAGTTTCACTGCAAGTTCTTCAGCTGCCTCTTTAGTGTCCAATGTTGCGAGCTCCAGCAGCAGCACTACTCTTAGCCCGTTTGTTTTCGGGGCAAGTTCTTCGGCCAACAGCATTGCTAGCTCCAGTGCTGGTTCTACCTTTGGCAACTTTAGTGCCGGTGCTTGGTCTTCCTCTGCAGGTATCAGTGCCAGCAGTGCAAGTGTTGCTCCTTTCCATACATATGGTTCAAGTTTGAATAATTCCCAGTCTTCTTTTAGTCCAACCTTTAATAGTGCATCTTCAACTGGGTTTTCCTTTACATCTACGCCTTCATTTAATGCTGCTAACCCTGCCTTAACGGGTTTTGGATCATCGATCATGGCCTCCTCAGGTCCAGTCTTCTCTTTTGCGGCCACATCTGCTCCCACTTCATCTTTACCTGCTCCATTGGCTACGCCACCCGTGTTTGGGAATACAGCTTCTACCGCTACACCATCCATGTTTGGGAATACAGCTTCAACCGCTACACCATCCATGTTTGGGAATACAGCTTCAACCGCTACATCATCCATGTTTGGGAATGCAGTTTCTACTCCCACAGCTAGTGGGAATAATGATCAGATGAATACAGATGACATCATGGCTGAGGATACACTGCAATCATCCCATACAGGGTTCCCAACATTTGGCCAACAGCCTGCCCCGTCCCCTAGTGGATTTGCATTCGGTCCTACAGTAAAACAATCATCTCCGTTTCAATTTGGTGGCGTACCAAGTCAAAGTGCTCCCCAGCATTCGCCTTTTCAAGCATCTGGAAGCTTAGAATTCAATACTGGCGGTAGCTTCTCATTAGGCAGTGGTGGAGACAAGTCAGCCAGGAGGACAGTGAGAGTCAACAGAAACAAACACCGGAAAAAGTGAAGATGACTTAAATCAGTGCTAGTTTTTTGCAGGACGATTCCTCTAGGCATCGAATGGCAGAAAATTTTGATCTGTAGTGTGCTTGGAGATTGTATTGTATGTGTAGGAACAGGAACACAATCGTATGAGGGCAAATAAAACCAATGTTGACCCTCAATTTGTGTATAAAGAGAAAGGAATATGAATATTGTAAAAGATGGCATACGCAGTTCTGTGCCTTGACAAGAGGTAATTGCATTTCCCTTCTCCCTTACTGCTAATATTCTTTCCAGCATACAATTTGCAGCATGGGCCTAAAAATGCATTTCAGTAGTGTTATGATTTGGAATTCCATAACAAGCCGTTAGATAAGTCCTATGTAAGAATGTATGATGTCGGTACTATATGGTACATCCACAACAAATATAATTGTAAATCCAATGAACGAGATACTACATCTGAGCTACATGCAGGTGACTGCTGGTATTTGGAGGAGCTTCTAGGCTGAGACAGTTATTACTGCGTTCTATCTGGGGTAGTCGCTCTCCACTGGTTATAGTCTATTCCGTGGAAGGTTTGTATGGGACTCCTTTGAATTACTTGAAGTATTTTTGTAGGATATGAAGGTTGGGTGAATGGTTATCAGTCACTTTACGTTGAAGATTGGATTTAAAAGATGGTCTTGTTAGCAAAACATGTGGAGTTTGAAGTGAAGAATCTGGGAAAGTGAACTAGGCTCCAGTTATTCAACCTGGAGAGATTCAGCAGGAACAACAGCAACATGAAGGTGAAAGCAAAATATTGGAAAGACCAAGGAGGGAAATCAGAAAGCCTTCAAGGTATGCTTCTTGTGTTGATATACCTGAAGCAAATCATTTTGATTATGCTTTACTGACGATAGAAGTTGTCAATGTCGATAAACCGAGGAATCATAAAGAGGCATGAAGATCATGGAAGCTGCAGAGTGGCATGTTGCCATGAAATAATGATTAGATGTAGTCTCTTGAGAAGAATGTGACCAGTGATCTTGTTCTATTATGAAAACGGGTGAAGTTAAAGTGGGTCTTCAAGAAGAAGGAAATGATTCTTGGGGGTTGAAAAAGCAAGAATCATGAAGCATGAATTTTCACAGATAAAGGGATAGAATATCATGATGTACTCTCACTTTTTTCGAAGCAGAAACACAGTCACGAATGTTTTGGCCAATGAGTTCCTTTGATTTGGAATTGAGACAAGTCATCATCAAGGCGACATTCTTGCATAGGAATCCAGCAAAAAGGATCTGCACGAAGCAGGTGGATGGGTTTCTTGAATTTTTTAGGGCGTTCCCGCTGCACTGTTTTGGTAGGGTTTGAGGTAGGAGTGTTAACGAACCGATCCGAATCGAATATAAAATTTTTGAATTCGGATTCATTTAGTTAAACGAATTGTTTGGCTCGATTTGTTTAGCTAAATGAGCTTTAAAATTGGTTCGAGTTTGGCTCGATAACACTATAACTGTTTAAATTGGCCGAATAGTTCGCGAATAGTTTGACTCGTTTATCTAAACAAACTTAAATAGGTTTTCGAATTTGGCTTGTTTAAGTAAAATTAACGAACGAACTCGAACCGAATACAAATCAAACTCGAACAGTTCACAAACCATTTGGTTCGATTAACAGCCCTAGTTTGGGGAGAGGTTAGACCGCATTGCTGTTGCTGTTTGGTGTATGTAGCTTTATTCTATATTTTGTGGAAGATGTTTCTGCAGCTCGAATCTGTGACCTCAAATTCACAAAACATCAACTTTACCAGTTGCTATATGACCCGTCTTTGATGAGCTTCTTGACTCTAGAAAGTAATATTATGTATGCTTTGATGAAGGAATCACTTTTATGGCTTTGAATCAATCACCATTTCAGATGGTTTACTTATGTATTTGTTCAAGAAGATTCTTAGCCCTGATTTCGAGATGAACAATTTTCGGGAAAATAGAGAGCTTTATCTATTTAAACAAATGTGTGTTGGAAAATATGTAAATGGCACAGGAAAAACCAAACAAGAAAGACAGTGAAAGCCGAGACGAGTTTCAGGATAACTCTGTCTTTAAAGCAATTTAGCCTCTACCAATAAGCAAGGAAGAATGCAATGGCTAATGCTTCCCAAGATATAACGGCTTGCTCTCTTTAGTTTGCTCTACTAGAGAGAGTTTGAACCTGATGATAGAAGAGATTGATAGTAGAGAGAATAAGAGAAGAAAGTACTGCAGAAAATTTCACAAGTTTTCAAGAATTTTTCATGTATATGTTGAAGATAGCAAAACCCAATATTTATAGGCTTTTGGTTTTCAAAACACAGGTTTAAAAGACCATTTTCTGCAGTTTTCCCCCATAGGATCGGCCATGAACGTTAAATATGAAAGGAGATGTCATTTGGAGGAGAAGACGCATCTTTTATGAACAATCGGGGCACATTAGGCGCCTCATGTCACTTCGAACGACTGTACAAAATGACATCGAACGACTGTACAAAATGACATAGGAGCTTCATGTGACATCGAATGACTGTACAAAATGACATTAGGCGCTTCATGTGACATTGAACGCCTATACAAGGCGTTCAAAGTGTTCTGGAAGTGTCCCCAAACACTTCGAACGCCTACATGAGGCGCTTCAAGTGTTCTGGAAGTGTTCCAGAACACTTCGAACGCCTACATTAGGCACTTAAAGTGTTTGGAACACCCTCATTTCCTTCCATTGTTCATAAAACACTCCAAACTTCATTCAATCTTCTATCAATAGTTTACATAACATTATACAAGATTGGATCACAAGATTTAAAGTACTTTTAAGTACTTTTTCCAACAATGTGTACATGCGAATGTCGTATCACTAAGAATGTAAAGTGTTGCTGCTACTTTTCCTGGTACTGTACATAAGATTATTTACAAGATCATGTTTCCTTATGCGGCTAGCTGTCTCCCTATACAATCGGATCGGTGGCGGTAGATTCTCAATACTCCCATGTACCAAATGATTTCTCCAGTACCATATGTTTGACACAGTCTTCCGAAACACACATCTCCAATCCCATGCTGCCGTGACTTCCCCATTGGGATTCCAGGTTCTTCATAACCCAATTAATTGGGCTGTTCGGCTGTGAAAACACTGCCCAGACCGAAGGGCATAGGTGATACCTCCACACTTGTTTTGTCCAACTACAATCCCGGAGTACATGTAAGGTATCACCTATGAAGAAAATACCGCCGATCAATATTTGGAGAAATTTCATAGTGGGTCAATTGTCTCTGCACATAAACTACGTTGAAAATATGTTGCAGTCAATTCAAATGGAGACTAGCATTACATTTTTCTTTTAACCCTAGGGAGACACGAAACCCAGCTTTACGTGGGCGGAATATTACTCACCCAACTGCGGATGGAGATCCTCTAACCCCCTCCCTCTCACCTTTCTTGGGACCGCCCGACACGTGTCACACAGGGGGTGATGAGGCTGGGTGCGGGTGACCTTCACCCAGCTTTACCACTCCCTGTGTGACACGTGTCAAGATGTCATTTAATACCCTTTAAAAGGGGTCAGGAGATCTTAATCCCCCAACTGCATTCACACACAAAATACATTTTGCGAGACGAGCATTATAGTTGGCCCACACTGGCATTAAGGACTTTTTACTAGCATGGTTCACACTAAAGACTTTTTCGCGAGACAAGCATTATAGTTGGTTCATGATAAAGGTTAGTTAAATAAACCGAGCTGTTCGTGAATAGTTTGGTTTGTTTAAATAGTTATAGTGTTTTCGAGACGAACTCGAACCAATTTTAAAACTTGTTTAGCTAAACAAATTCTAAACGAATCCAAATTTGAAAACCTAGTATTCGACTCGGTTCGGTTTGTTAACACCCCTAGTCATACTGCGTCAGCAGGAACAGCAGCAACATGTTGGCTATATATATAATATATTATGATATATGTATGCTTGTTTTATGTATGCATATATAGCTCGATTGGATGGATCGGTTCCTAGACTTTGATGAGGGAGTGGGTTCTCCCCCCACCTGTACCAGAGGCCTCTTAGCCAGGTGGGATGTAAATCGAGGGATGTGCTCCATCGGCAGCCCTGCAAAGGGAGAGGACACTCGAGACTCAGCCAGCACAGAGGCAACCCTTGTAATATTTCAACAAGAATTGTCTTCACACGGACTCGAACTCGGGACGAGGGAGTGGGTTCTCCCCCCACCTGTACCAGAGGCCCCTTAGCCAGGTGGGATGTAAATCGAGGGATGTGCTCCATCGGCAGCCCTGCAAAGGGAGAGGACACTCGAGACTCAGCCAGCACAGAGGCAACCCTTGTAATATTTCAACAAGAATTGTCTTCACACGGACTCGAACTCGGGACGAGGGAGTGGGTTCTCCCCCCACCTGTACCAGAGGCCCCTTAGCCAGGTGGGATGTAAATCGAGGGATGTGCTCCACCGGCAGCCCTGCAAAGGGAGAGGACACTCGAGACTCAGCCAGCACAGAGGCAACCCTTGTAATATTTCAACAAGAATTGTCTCCACACGGACTCGAACTCGGGACGTCGGGGTTCTAGCCCCAATCACCTTTGCCACTTACCACTGGACTATGCCGCTGTGCGCGATCGGTTCCTAGACTCTGATTACTTTTGGGTGAAAATAGATATAACCCTCGTACTGAAAACTGTCTTATTTTTAAATTTTTTTGAATAGAAGAGTGTATGGACACATATATATATACACACACACACAAAAGAAAGAGTCACATAGAAACATGACAACTGCACATAAATGTTTTTTGGGAGTGCATGTATACGTCACAGACTCATATTTATGTCTTAACTCCATGTCTCGTTTCCCTCAGGATATCCTTCTGTTCCTCCATGGAATTTTTAATGCACTAAAAACATTAAAGTCTACATCTAATATATTTATTTATGTATTCATTTACTCATTTATTTATTTTTAGATCTATAGTTTCAAAAAGGTCGTCTACTAAACAACGAGCGTCAGTCATTTTCACTCTTAAGAGATGCCAGATCGTATTCACAACATCTGCTGTACTGTTCTTTAATTTAGCACAAATGATGTATACTAACATCACTTTTGTTTTACAAATTTTTGGTCATCGTATTTCATACATTAGTGAATCTGTTAAATTTTTAAAGGTTATACCCCAACCAATAAGGGTTACTGTCACTCCCGGTCCCACAGAAAGTGTAGGGATGTAAATCAGAAACCTGATAGATTCAGACAAAGCTTAGAGTCCCTGTCACTCCCGGTCCCACAGAGAGGGTAGGGATGTAAATCAGAAACCTGATAGAT
This sequence comes from Eustoma russellianum, assembly GCA_036186865.1. Taxonomy (NCBI): domain Eukaryota; kingdom Viridiplantae; phylum Streptophyta; class Magnoliopsida; order Gentianales; family Gentianaceae; genus Eustoma; species Eustoma russellianum. Next base: position 16,439,002 of record AP025056.1, on the reverse strand, counting down.
TCAGCTCCCACAGAAAGTGTAGGGATGTAAATCAGAAACCTGATAGATTCGGACAAAAAGCAGCTTATATACACGGATACAAATACAACATTATGGAGCTCAAGCAATGGAATTTGCCACAAATACCTCCGGAGGGATTCGAACTCCCAACCTCCATCTTTTAAGGTGATTAACTCTTGTCTACCTCCGGAGGGATTCGAACTCCCAACCTCCATCTTTTAAGGTGATTAACTCTTGTCTGTTTCCATCAAGCTATGCCATGGGGACAAATTTTTAAATTTTTAGATGTTGAAAAGTATGATTCAATCAAATTAATTGATGAAAAAAAAAAGTAGCTTATTACTGTGGGTAGAAATAACTCAAGTACTCGTACGTATTACTTGGGCACGAATCTAACATGGGTGCATCTGGTACACGCGCCCTTACTATTATCCTATAATTTTATCTTAAACTATATAATGTTTTAATTAAAATCGATTTTTTTTAACAAGCCTCCTTAACTTGATATTAAATTACAAATTTGTGTTATATTAGTATTGATTGTGTCTCTTCTCATAAAAAGTTGTAATACCTTATCCTAAAACATAAGTTCACTATGACTTTTTTACATAATATAATTTATATTATATTAAAAAGTTAAAGTTAACTTATATTTTGAAAATAAGAAAGTACTATAATAGTGTTGATTGCGCCTCTGCTAATAATTTTTTCTGGCTCCGATATTACTATTCTTGAATACGCAAACGGCTTATTACAATTTGTTTAGTTAACTACATAGAACATCTAGGTCAATCACTATTTAAAGAAAATTTCCACTAGACACGGTTGAATAACCATTGCTCTTTGATTTTTTTTTTTCGTTTTTTTAGTGTGGGTCTTGGAGCAACTGATAAAATTGCTGTTTTGTGACTTTAAGGTTATGTGTTCGAGCTATGGAAACAACCCAAAGTGTAGGATAAGGCTGTGTACATCATATCGAGAAGCGATCCGACCCCTCTCCGAACCCTGCGCAAACATGAGAGCCTAGTGTAATGAAAACGTTTTTGGTTTTTTTTTAAAAAAAATAGAAAAGAGAAAAATACGCATGTTCCGAGATGGCTTTTCGAAAACAAATTTTTAGCCAAGGTTGTGTTAGGCCCGGATCTCCTCACCCCCAAAAATGGGGGTAACAAATGACCCTCTGCCCCGTGGCAGGAGAGGGGGGTGGTGAGGCTGGGTGCAGGTGACCCCTACCCAGCCTCACCACCCCCTCCCCTGCCAGGTGACGGGCGGTCACATGGGGGTGACATAGGGGGCGGTGAGAGGATCCCACCCCAGGTTGTGTTTATATTTTGCTTGGCAAGCCATCGAAAATTTTATAAGCTAAAGGTTCTGTCTTTGAAACCAGGTCTTTCCAAACCAAATGGGAGTTGATGTGTGATTCTAAACATAATATTACCAAATACTTAACTACTTATTCACATTTTCTATACAAATGTGTAACCTTTTTTCTACCGAAAAACAAAAGACATTACCACAAACACATACACACTATATCACAACGACATCAAAAGCTATCGTTAGGCTCTGGAAAGGGTGAGAGGTAGGCAGACAATATCTCCATTCTAAAGGATAGAGAGTTTGATTCTAGTGAGATACTCGGCTCTATATGTACAAAAGTTACTAATAAGTTCAAAGTGTGCTTATGAAGACTTATTAGCAACTATGAGCACTTTTTCAGACAATGCCAAAAGCCCTCTAATTTGTCCATCATCATTTGTTATTTTCTTGGTTAAACACACCATAATTTATTTCATTAAAGATATGGTCATTCCCATATTTTAAATATTTAATCTACAAAACATTAGATTCTGAAATGCTACACGAAATTGCAGAGGAACATTAGATGATCATGGGTGAGAGTCATCCAAAAGCATGGCATTGAGTGAGCTGAAAGAGATGTTTCAAAGGGCAGCGGATATGAAAATAATTCGAGATTAAAACTTCATCCACCATAACCATTGTGATTCCCAAGAGGATATTTTCCAAGTTTTTATCTGTTTATGGATATGTATTTGACGGGTATAAATTGTCTTCAGGAAACGACAAACAATTCTCTGTTAAGTTACAGAACGGTCAACGTCACTCTACGAAACTGACATCTGGTCAATGTTGAAGTGTCTGCTCGGCTATAGCTGAGACTGACCAGCCTTAGTACTGGCTCGCCCATGAAATCGCATCGGCTCTATGAGTTCTGCCATTGAGCTCGTCCAGGACGTCCATGCAGACTCCTGCCACGTGGTGATTATGGCAAGACGCTGCGACACTTGGCGCCACGTGGTGAGCATGCGAGCACCCCTCACCAGCGCTGGTATAACACTTGTCGTCAGCCATTAACTGGGCACATGCATTAGCTGCTCCGAACACATAAAGAAGGAAAAAGAAAGAGGAAAAATGACAAGTTCAACCAGAACAAAGAAAACTACCATCACACTCTCTGCAAAACGAGGAAGATCAGGCTTTTACCATAAACCAAATCCAACTTATTAAACTCCATCAAAAATGGTTATGACTGGCTTGAGCGTCTGTAGGTTTTTCTCATGACCATTGTCCCCGGGACCTCTAACGGTGATCTTTCTTCGTAGGTCGGCAGAAAGACAACCTCCACTGACTGACGGAGTATTAACGTCATTTCTGAGTAGATCATCTCTGATCATTGATGAGGATCCGACCTCATTAGTATTCTCAATATTATAACTGTTTCAACACATGACACATTCGAGTGGATAAACATTTTTATATATATGTAAGTTTATATGCACAAAGATTCCTGATCTTATAAATTAATAAATACATAAAAGTTATTTATCCACCCCTAAAAGAATTGCGCGTTGGATGCTTCAGAATTTGCGCGTTGGATACTCTTATAGCATTTGCAGCAACTAACACAAAGAAGAAAAGTTAAAAAGGAAAGTGATTTCTGCAACTACAACACAACAAATTTCTGTCCCGGCTAAAAACGTCTCTATGACAACATGATCACACGGAATCTTCCTTTTGATCTATTCTCTGATTCCTAATTAACTTTCAAAATCTTCTTCTCTTTGATCAAACCCATCTCCTCAAATGCAATTAGATGTTTATTGACCAATGAAATGATACATATATGTCCTACCTTTGTCTAATCACCTTTTTATTTACATATAGGTAAATCTTATGTGTCATCATCTGATTATGCTAGCTGATCCATGATCCACGTAAAACTTATACAAATTCATTCCCTTAAGTTTTATCTCTCCACCCTCTGCTTCAACTACCTGTGTTTCTTGAATTGAGACACACATAAACACAATCCCTTTCCTTAAATCATCCAAAGTAACAATTTGTTTAGTACCCCTTATGTTTATATTGATCATCAGTGAAGTTTCCTTAAAGTTTTATTGAGAAAAAAGATGGTGGTGAAGATGATGAAATGGAAGCCATGGCCTCTAGTTTCATCTGAGAAATTTGAGGTCAAGATTGTGATCCATCAGCTTAGAGGCCTTGATTTTCTGTTAGCAGAAGGAATTGATAAGTCTGCTGTTCTTGAAGAGCATAAAAAGTTGGTTATACAGCTAAAATGGAAAGGATCAAAGGGAAACGCATTGAGTTTGCGGCCTTTAAGGAGAAGTGTTCGAAGAAATTTCACAAAGGAAGGGTCTTTGAGAGAAGATGGAATTGTTGAATGGAATGAGGAGTTTTCAAGTGTTTGCCATTTTATATCTTACAAAGAGCGTCCATTTAATCCTTGGGATGTGACTTTCACTATTTTCAATGTAAGTTTTGATTCTGCATTTCTGATCCTTTGATTTCTTCAATTATTTCTTCTTTTTTCAAGTGTCTGGACATTTGTATCTTACAGAAGAGCATTCATATTATTTTTGGGACGTGATCTTCACTGTCTTCGGTGTAAAGTTTTTGATCAACATCACTAATTATGTGATCTCCTCATCCTTCCCCTGATGGATTGAGGGGATTTTTCTTTTTTTCCTTTATTTTTTCTGAAGAGAGGGGGCAGTCGTTTCCTTCAGGTGATGATCCTTTTCCAAGTTTACAATTTGTTGCATATCCTACCCCTTTTTTTTCTGTAAATTGCTTTTTTAAAATATTTGGAAATAAACCCCCCCCCCACCCCACCCCACCCCACTGGTGAAGATAAAGTTATTACACATGTATGTTAAATTCAAAAAGTGATAAAGCTTTTCGCTTTTTTTATGTGATGGACACTAGAAAATACAAAGAGGAAAGTTTGAAGCAGAACCACAAGTTATCCTCAATTTTGTCCAGCCTTTCTTCTTGACCTTTCACTTGGAAAGATGCTATGCGTGTCCTCTCATGAGCTGGAACTTAGTGGAGTTATTGCGGGTCGGACCTCCTCATCGCGAGAAAGTGTCCTCTCATGAGCTGGAACTTAGTGGACTTATTGCAGGTCAGATCTCCGCATCGCGAGAAAGCCGGTGAAGGATCTCGCGATGAAGGATGACCCGGCGACGTGTGTCCAATAGAAAGTTATAAAATCAGATAAAAGAGTAACCCATAAAAAATGTATGGCTGGTCAGAAAAAGTAAATATTGAGCGCGGTAAAAAGATCTCACAGATCTCACCTGGAGTTAATTGGCTTTCAAACAATCACCTAATGAAGCTTGAATGGGCACACCATTTGCTTGTCTTATAAAGGTTACATCATGATGATGTAGACCTTGTGTCATTTTGTGGTTGATAATCTTGAAGAATCTACTAGTGACATATTCTTCTCTTGCAAAATCTCTCATTCCTAATTATCAAGATGTCTCATGTAGGACCTCCATATATCAAATTTGCTTATAAAAAGGTACCCTAGGAGAAAGTAACACAAATTTTAAAATGGTCCACAAGCAACAACCTAACATTATTTTAGTAGCAGTAAATACAAGGAATTGCGAAAATCCCTAGTATAGTGGATGAGTAGCATTCACTTTGCCCTAAAGACTCGGGTTCAGAGTCTCCCCACTGTAAAAGCAAAAAAAAAAAAACAGTACTGGCAGGGAATGAATATGACTGTGTAACAAAGGAGGCTGTCACTAAGGTTCCATGTAAGAAGAGAGAGGAAAGTTGTTTCTGTAGTTGGTTGCATGAGTTGAGTGTCTTGACACTATGGCATAGAACAAAGTGTTCCTCCGTTCTGCAATATTAGTTACAAAGTCCACATTGCTGGCCTTTCTTAAGTCGTCCTAGAAGTAACTGCTTTCATGTTTGGCTGAGAGTGAAATATTTCGTGCACCTAGTTTTCCATTTCTGACACTCATATTTGAAAGTTGAATTCTTTTTATATGTAATAGGGTTCTGACAGAGGCCAAAATGAGAAGGCTGCTGTCCTTTTTACAGGTTCACTGAACCTTGCGGACTTTAGCTCTGACGGTGAACAAAAGAACATTGAAGTTTGTGTTCCCCTTGAAACATCCAGATCCCACAATGGGAATAAATCTACACTTTGTGTAAGCAATCTACAACTAGTCTTGCAATTATCTGCATGAATTGTGTTCATTAATTGTTTTCTGTATTCATGCTTAAAGTTGCAATCCTAACTCGCTAGATTCTGCAATGCAGTTGTCTGTCAGCCTTTTAGAGATGAGGACTGCCAGAGAACCTTCAGAAGGAATGGAAGGACCAGCAATGGCTATTCTACAATTACCTAGTACTGAACTTGTGCCAATAGAGAATAATAATGAGCTTCCCTCGGTAAAAACAGGTCCAGGAAAAATGGGATTTGTAAGGGCATTATCCTACATAAGACCAAAGAAGGAATCTGGCGAAGGGGAGTCCAGTGATGGAAAAAGTTCGGTCAGAAGTGATGATGCTGAGTACATCCACCCGCTTGACACAGACTCACTCGATGATATGGACGAACCGGAATCAGATGAAGGAAGAGAACCAAATATCAAGAAATCATTCAGTTACAAACCATTGGTGTGCGCTAACCATGCTGGACAGTTGTTTCGCTCTAGTGCCAGCAGCAGTGAAGATGAGGATTTGGTGTATTATAGCCATCGCCAAAAAGATTCAGAGAAATGTAATCGCGAGGCTTCACCTACTTCCTTTATCAGTCAGTCTTCAATACATGGTCCAATAAGCCATATTCTTCCATGGAGGAAGCGAAAATTGAGCTTCAAACCTTTTAAAGGAAAAGGGACACCATTGTTAAGAAAAGATCATGCAGATGATGGTGGTGATGACATTGATCATGATCGTCGACAACTTAGTTCCTCAGATGAGTCTGCTTTCAAGGTAATGTTACCATCTCTTTTTGTTGCTAGGACTCATGGACACATATTGATATAGTGAATCCTCAACAATTTTGTTTGTTTGACAGCTTCCAAAAGGTGAAGATGTCATGGCGAATCGGTCCTCAATCTCTGATTTTGGAGATGATACCTTTGCTGTGGGTAGCTGGGAACAAAAGGACTTACTAAGCCGTGATGGAAACCTGAAACTACAAACCAAAGTATTCTTTGCTTCAATTGATCAAAGAAGCGAGCGAGCTGCAGGAGAAAGTGCTTGTACAGCTCTAGTTGCAGTTATTGCTGACTGGTTCCAGTCCAACTATGATGAAATGCCCATCAAGTCACAGCTTGACAGCCTCATACGCGAAGGTTCATCACAGTGGAGAAATCTATGCGAGAATGATATATACAGGGAGCAGTTTCCTGACAAGCATTTTGACCTTGATACAGTCCTCGAGGCCGGAGTACGCCAACTGGCTGTTGTCCCTGAGAAATCTTTTGTTGGCTTCTTCCATCCAGAAGGAATAGACTGCGAGGAATTTGATTTTCTTCATGGTGCAATGTCCTTCGACAACATTTGGGAGGAAATCTCCCAATCTGTCCCGGATAACTCCACCAATTGTGACCCATTGGTGTACATTGTGAGCTGGAATGATCACTTCTTTGTCCTCAAAGTCGAACAAGATGCATTCTACATCATTGACACATTAGGCGAGAGGCTTTCTGAGGGCTGCAACCAAGCTTTTATACTAAAATTCGACAGGGATACTACCATTTATCAAGTACCCGATGAGAAACCAAAACCAGACAACAAACCAGCTACAGACAACCCGTCGCAATCTAACACGTTAGGAAGTGTTGCTGAAGGACAAATTGTTGTCAGCAATGAGGAAGAGTCAATGGTTTTATGCAGAGGAAAACAATCATGTAAAGAGTATATCAAGAATTTCTTGGCGTCGATCCCTGTTAGACAACTCCAAGTTGATCTCAAGAAAGACCAGATGGCTCCAACACTTATCCACCAGCGGCTACAAATCGAATTCCACTACACCAAATGCTCAAGCACAGTGCCAATTTCTCCTGTTGGTTGACCAAGTCCAGTGCCACATTTTTACCCATTTGAGGCAAAATCTTGGTTTTGATTCCATGAACCAAGAACACGAAAGATGCAACACTAACTGAAATAGGTGACTTCTTTTATTGTCTACACTCTCGGTTTGCTTGAATATGGCCCTATTTTTGCCGGGAGGGTGGGAATCACTGAAGTCCCTCCCCTCCTCTCACCTCTCTCACCCCCTTATCCACCAGCCATGCTCAAGTTTCGTATACTAAATTGAACAACTTCCCGCATTAAAGGCGTTGAAGCCTCTATATTGCTCACTAGATCAATCTTCTATCGTTTGGCGCGCCATCAAGACTGGCATGCATCACATCAAAGTCCAGGAATACCTGCATGATTCTGTCAGTAACATGAGACCCACTGATAGTTGAGTTGACAAAAAAAGGTTGACCCCTAACTACTAAGGATCCCACTACCCTACTTGTAGGGCTTTAGAGATGCGTCTTAGTGGACAGTTCCTGAGCTTGCGGTATCTTAGCAAATCTTTTCTTGATCCAAATCTAACCTATTGGCAAGATTAACCACCCCAACCCCCACATTGCGATCGCCTACTTTGCTGCCACTGCAGTCTCCTGGTTAGCTATGCCCTGTGGGTAACAATTGACTTGATGTAGGTAACAATTGACTTGGCAATGTGTACTTATACATGCTATATTACTTCTTTTTATGCTCATGAAGTTTCAGAAAATTTATTTATCATCCAGACAATAATAACCCATCTTAATTTTATAGAGAAAAAGATGTGTCTTTTTGAATAAGTAACTATTTCTATTTCAAAAACTGTATTTTGCTTCAAACAGTCCAACCGCTCACACACGCTTCTCTTCATAGAACCATGACAAAAGCAAATTGAAGGGAGCCAGATTTTCTTTCTGCAATAAAAATTAAAATTCCTCATAGAGCTTACTAGGATTCACTTATGGAATAGAACATGTATAACAGAAACAAGAGCTAAACAGAAAACCAGCATAGTTGCGAATAATGATCAACGAAAATCAGCCTGGTTGCCAATGCCAGAATTGAGGCTAACCTCAAAAGCACAGTGTACAAAAACCTATAAGAACTCTGCACGACCATGCAATTCTCTTTTGTATGAGAATTGTTCAGGTCTAGCCATTCGCTTGGTAACTCGGCTCCTTGAGCTGAAAGCTTTGCCTAACACATGAATCATGCTTCAGAAATTGACAAGAGAGCTCAAGCAGCAGAATCACTTCCTTTTTGACAGAGCCGAGAGGCAAGCTCAAGTACTCCCCACATGGATGCATCATTCTGCCAAAAATGTGAGAAAAAGCAAACAAGTAAGCAGCAATAACATTAAATCTCCACTTTTCAGTCCCCCCCCCCCTGCCCCCGGGAAACCAAGACACGTTCGAAAATGTGTAGCTCTCCTCATATATGGTCCTTGAGCACTTAAAGGAGCTTTTCTACCAAGATATGCACATGCTTGATGCTTCTACTTACAAAGAAATGAGAGAAAGAAGAATGAGAATACTCACTCGCAAAGTAAATCTCAAGCTACCATGATTCTATTGTACTTGTACAATGGCCCAAAAAAAAATCATGCTCTTATTCTTCTTACATTTGCAAATGGACATGCAGACGTGCCAAGCAAAGCTAAGCTGTCATATTTTTCCAATGAGGAAACCAAATAAGTGCCAAAGAAGGTTAAAGATATACCCATTGGACTATGATATGCGCTTTGCCTATGAGACAGGATAGCAAACTGAAGAAAAGCAAACACAGCAGAACTAATATTAATAATTTTACAAGACATCCTCTTACCAGATAAACGAGATCAAAGGATTTCCTGTAACTATCAAGAGAATTCTTGATGTTGTGGTTCCTACAACAAGAAGCATTATTGAGTCCGAGATACATGAGATAATATAACCAAAATATGACCTGTCCCCAACTACCATCAAAACTAAAGGATTCTTAAACATTAGAAAAGGAAGAAAAAGAGGACAGAAAATCAGAATGTCAGTAGTAAGTGTCTCTCAAATGTCCTGATTCTCTATTATAGATTATGCTGACAATAATATCAAATGTGACCTTTGCTTGTTTCCACGTTTTCCTAGGCAGTTTGACTTCATTCTATTTATCAGAGTTCACTTCAAGAATATTCTTTGCATGCTTAAGATTTATTTTTCAAAAGGGGAAAAAACAACTTTCAGCTAGTAACTTCTGACTATACATATTATGAGCTTCTGCTGCAAATAATATCAAATACAACTTTTGATTGTCGGGCGTTTGCCTAGGCAGTTGGCTTTATATAACATACTCTCCCCCAAAAATATTGTCACACTCAGTTAGTCAACCCCTACTTAAAATCAAATTATTTAAGTATTTTACACATTATTCATTGGAATTTGGTCCTAAATGATGTGAATTACAATTTCGACAAACTATTGTGTTAAATACTTTGAAGATTTGGTCTTAATTGATGTTTGACCAAATATGACAATATTTTTGGGAAAGGAGTACTTTTTTATGCTTCATATAGTCTTTGCGCAATAGTGTTGAAGCACTTCAGCCATTGTGTTACTAAGGGAACTAGATAACGTATTTAGTAAGGCACCACAATCTGACCGGAGTTCGAAGTGGATATTGTCTGGGTTCAGTACTCCAATGGACTTAGCAGAAGTCCAAAGTAGAATGCTTCCGGCTCTTTCGATACAATTATTATTTCATTCTAGTAAAATTTGATTGAAGTCTTTCTGAAAAGCTGAGAAATCTTTGAAAGCAATCAGTAACTCCAGATCTGCCTACAGTTTCACAATCATACTGACAAATGAGACCCTTACATCTCAAAGATGGACCTCTACACATTGGTCTCTTAATGTAACATACAAGCTGTTAGCTATTTGCTGTTAGGGGGAAACTTCATGAGAACCATTGCAGTCATGAATTGGGCCCTTCACCACTTAATCCCCTACTACGTAATTTTTCTTTTTTATTTTTTATTTTTTTTGGGGGGGAGGGGGAGGGGGGGGGACTTCAAGAAATTATCTAAACTCTGTCATGCTAATTCATAGGACGAGGCAAACCCCACATATTTGCTCGTTCAACTTTTATGAACAAGTGTGAAGTTAACTGAATTAGGAGCCATCACCAGCTTCAGTCAAACTAACAGTGGTTGTCTAAAACAGGAGACAGGAAGCAATTTAACAATGTGAGGGAAACAACCAACATGCAACAGTTTGTAAATAAGAAAATGACACAATCCAAACAAAACCCCGGAATCAGAAGTGCATCCCATAAAATTATTAAGTCAAAAGTATTACTCACAGAAAACCCACAGAAATCAGTGTATCGTAATTCAAACCATCAGACATTCCCAAGTCTCCAATGTGATCACCGAGAAGCAACACATTTGTTCTCTTCTTTAATGAGGAGATATCGTCAACTTCACCATTGACACCGTCAATATGTTCATGATCATGAAGAGGTCCCGCCATATCAAGAGCATGTTCATTCTTATTTAAAACATGAATTGTCTTCCCTGTCACAGACTATGATTAGACTTCAGAAAATCTAGGGACAAACAGTAAGTAGAAAGTCTCATCCTCAGCTGGTCAACAATAAAAGCGAAAAAAGGAACATGCAAGTATGACTTGACTGCATGAGTTTAGCAATAGAATAAATCACCTTGATACAATTCCATTTCAAGCTTTGAACAATTGAATGGCCAAATACTTGAAAAATGTAATAGCATGTCTTCTAAGACTCAAATGCATTTCCAAATACCTTTACAAACAAAAAACAGATTTGCAGTTAGACATGGAAAGTCATACCTTTAAATGTGACTAGATGGCCATTCTGGTCAAATATCATCCTGTTTGATACAATCCTTACATTGTTAAAAGGCCTATGGAGCTTTTGCCTGAATACCTGGGAACATAGGAAGACAAGGGATCACAAAAAGCTGCAGACTTGCACTAAAAAAATCATAGGTATGTAGCAAATTGATTAAAAAAAATAAAAAAAATTACCTCCTCTATTATATCTGCCAAACCAGCCGAAAAAACAAGAACGGGAACATCTCTCTCCTGCATATTTAAAGAAATAACAAGAAATTTTAGCGTAGTTTCCCCTGAAAACGTATTTTATCAAATTAAGAAACGTCTTTCCTTAATCAACAATTTCCAAATACACTAATTTCAGGAAAGATCTGTTCTGAGTCAAACCTAGAAACTGTCAACAGGAAGAAATGAAGAATAAGTAGCACAAAAGAACATACCACAACACTATTTTTATTTTTATTTTTTCTGTAAGTAACATACCACAATACTTAACCTTTCCTAACTGCAAGAAATCTCGTATATAGGTAAGCAAGATATAATATTGTTTAAAATTATTACTCAAGTCTAATAATTATCCTGGTCACATTCTACTCTGAAATAAAGCATAGTTATTTTGAGTAATAATTATCAAAGAGTAATAGATAAGGACAGAACCACAAGGAGTGTGTTTGGACTGTTTGTCTTTCATTAACTTGTACCTCCAAAAACTCAAAGAGTTCCGCTACACCATCCCTGAAAGCAATAGTCGCATTTGCCACAGATGTTTTTATTGCATCATAAGTAAGGCCTCCCTCGACAAGAAGACCATGAGTTTTTTCCCACCTGCATAAGAAGAGACGAATCGGGGTAATCTCTATGCAATTTGTAATTTTAAAACTCACGATAAATAATTAAAGCGATTCGAAAAAGGTTGAACTCTTCAAGTGAGTTCCTAAAATAAAACAAAGATCCAAGTAATAAGCATTTCAGAAACTAAAATATATCTTTATCCTATCAGCATAGGACTCACAAGAAATGGCAACAGCTGAGCACCTATAGGAAGTCACGTACCACTCTTCCATGAGTTTAGCTTTTTCCTCTAGTGGAATGGTAGGGTCAAACTCAAGTGGATGATAGTAATCAAACAACTTCTGCCTCTTCTCATCATATTCAGGATTCTGCCGCAAGAGGTTGTGGCTGCCTACATTTCATAATTCTGATTCATTTCTGATGCCTCGCCAAGCAAAAGACAGAAACTGACGTAAACACCTTAGTAATCTGAAGTAGTGCAACTTACTTTGCCCTCGATGCCCATCAATCCAGTATTTGGTTAATGTGGCATCAAAATCAGCAATCACCTAGCAAGTTGAAGCAAAAACAATCAGACTAACATGAATTACTCCACATCTGTGAGTATCTATTGCAGGGAACACATTAGATGTGGTAGAGGGCATATCACCTGAAAAACCATTGAATATTCCAAAACACATACATATACCACAATGCCAGATATTATAATTCTAAACTGTTTCAATATCAAGTAAGATACCTTATTGAAGGAATGATACCCTCGCTGAAAAATGGAAATAAATATGGCGTATTTTCACAGAGTCTCAAGAAATGTCATTGATGATCTCATCAAGATACATGCAACGGAGATGATCTGTTTTCCAAAACATTGTGCTACCACCAGCTCATGTATCGTGTTACTTTACTCTAAAGCATATAAAGTAAGTTTACACCTTTATGTGCTAAACACATGGGCATAATTCAACAAACTGTTTGTTTTTATCGAATACCTAAAGGTATCAAAAACAGCAGTGTATTAAAATTCAGTATTGTATATTTGCTATTAAAAAGTCTCCAGATGAACTAACAAGCTAAACAACAAAACTCAATTCCAAGTATACCAAAAAGATGCAAGAAAGACGGAATCTTGATTTACCAAAAAAAATGGGGGGGAAACTGAAAAACCTGAAGCTTTGCAGGACCCTCTTGGCGAATAGACGAAATTTTGTTCTGCAAAAATTGCGGGTCACCTATTACAACCTCAGAGCCACTGAAACCCCCAATTTGCTCCATTTCACCAGATTGATTAACGCTGCTGCCACTCCACCAAACCCTATAAATATAGCAAAATCCATCATATAAATGCAGCAGGTTAAGGTGAACCAAAAACCAACAACAAAAACGATATTCTCGCGAAAGATTCCATTGCATATCTTATTATGTGAGGAAATAGAAGCATCATAGTAAAGAAAACCCACCTGGGATGGCAGAGAGGATAGCAGAGGGTGTTGAAACAGGGCAGCAGAGGTTGCAAAACGCCTCCAATGGGTATGTTGAAAATGTTAGGATGAACTTGAAGGAGAGTGTTAAGTCTTAAGTAACCCATTCCAAAGGAGTATTCGAAGACTATACTCTCACTTTCCCCACCCCTCAAACAAGCAGAATCCTGAACGGGTCATAGATTTAAACAAGGAGATGAGAAACTAAAGTCACACATAACATAACTAAGCATTAATTGTGGAATAAGTCTTAATGGAATAAACTCAAAGAAGTTTGGTTGTGGGTTGGGCGAAATGTTTCAATGGGGTTAGGATATCACCACAAAACCGTCACCGCACTCGTCCCTGCGTGACACGTGGCAGCAGTGGAGGTTAGTGAGGGTAGATGAGGGTCACCTCTCACTGCTGTCACGTGTCGCGTGGTAGAGAGTGAGGTGAAAGAAAGTGTGGTGAGATGATCACATCCGGTGACACCCACTTCCTCCGGTAAGTCTTTCTCTTGAATTTTTGATGCGATTTAGGTCTAGATGGTGACTTGCCAAATAATCGAATCAGTAGTTTCGTTCGGCAATGTCGACCAATAAGTGACGGCTTCGGAAAACAGCAAAAACAAAGAGTTATTTATTTGTTAACGCTTGCAAACCTTTAAGGCCATCTCCAATTGGGTGCACCAAAATACGCATTTGGTGCAAAAATTCACTCTAACCAAGTATCAAACCTTGCACCAAATAGATGAAAATGAATAGTGTTGCACCAAATAGATGCAACACTATTCATTGCATCAAATTACTATTCATCCGTCACATCATCATTTTAAGCATATTAATAAAATTTTAATTTCATTAATTTCGTTATAAAAATTTTATTTTGTTAATTTCGTTATAAAAATTTTAATTTTGTTATAAAAATTTTAATTTCGCTAATTTCGTTGTAAGAAAGGATTATATAACAAAAAATTAAAAATAAAATAAGATTCATAACTAATGAATACTTACGTTGAATTTACATAAATGTTAAATTTGTGTTAAATTATTTATAATAATGAATTAAAAATAGAGTGATAGAATAATCTTTAAGGAATATTCTTATTTGGTGTTGGATTTGGTGTTTGTGGTTGGAGTACTTTTTACTGTTTATTGCACCAAATAAGTGATTTGGTGTAAAATTTGGTGTTTTGGGTTGGAGATGACCTAAATCCACCTGTTTGTAAAGAATATGCACAAGTGATGGTATAACCATTGGATGAGAGGACAAGAATGAGATTTCTTTTTCTTTTGAAACCATTGACAACTCATTCTGAACAGGGTCGATTACCACTGGTTTTGCTCCCTGCCAAAGCGCAAGTTTTGCCAGAGCCCCTTAGCCTTGTACTGATTCTTGGATCCTGGAATTTTCCTCTGTGTAAGCCCTCTTAATGTTTTTGTCAAAACTGTTTCTTTTACTTGTCTTCTGAACTAAAAGAATGCTTCATAAAATTATCCTTACTGTAATGTTACAAAGAAGGCTGCAAATTCTTCTTTGTATGCTTATGTCTCTACAGTCCATTATCTTGTCGATTGAATTTGTGTCTGATGTTGTGATTGAAAATGTAATGATGAAGTTTCTAAAGAAAGGTTTTTGTATTTGGCATCATTACAGCCCATTCAGTGGAAGTAATAGCGTAGTTCATGGCCTCATCATCTTCAAGTGGTTCAAATCATGAGACAGTTCCGCTAAGATGCCACTGTGGGTTTGAATTAAAAAGTATTACTTCATAGAATGACGATAACTCAGGACGAAGGTATCACAGTTGTCGACGTTGTAGATTCTTCGTGTGGATAGATCCGTCTATGTGCCCGAGATCTAAAAATATTATACCGGGTTTAATGCTGAAGAGAAATATCCATGAAGCAAAATTAAAAGAATATGAAGACCTCATCAAAAAAAATACAAATGGAGAGTTCAACTCAATTAAGTTATGTTCAAATTCAGTGTGAAGGTAAATTGAGAGAAATGCAAATGCAATGTGAAGCTCAGTTGAGAGAAATGCAAGAGAACCATGAGGCGGAATTAGGAAATGCTAGGCGGTATTACATTTTAACTTGGATATTCATCGTAGTAATGTTTGTTATATGGTTTGCGGTTGGGTCTAACGATGACCGATAAGTTTATTTTTGAAAATTCTGAAAAGTTTGTGTTTGATGCATTTCAATGTTAAAATTGTTAAACGTTTGTTGTATTTCTGGATTAATCCTCAGGCGAACATCTTCACTTTTGGAGTGATATCTCTGTTTTCGATTTCTCACAAACAATCGGCAACCGAAGATTATACCATTTTTATATATATAATTCTATGATTCTGAAACGAATTTATTATTTCTGTCGTTGCCTTTTCCGCGTATTTTTACTGAACATTATTTCAGTTCAATGATCTTGGCACATAGCACCTGCTACAGATCAATATATTCACTTAACTTTGGCTAAACTCATCTGTCAGACCAAAGGAAGCATAGCAAAGTGGGGCAAAAACTATAGTAACTTAAGTCCTTCCCACAATTCAAAATTCATAAAATGAAAAGACAAACTCAAAACCATCAACTAAACCATGGTTGGTAGTTCTCTGTAGCTCAAAAAGCAAGTCAAAATCTTGCGATGCAGCAAACGACATCCATAAAAGAATGCAGATGGCAGATTATGTATCATTTCAAAAGAATCAAAATTGGGTTGAGTCCTGCTTTATCAGAGGCTGTGAAGCCTTCCCCCATTCCTCAGGTTTGGGTCTTTCAGCTGGAGATGTGTTCACACGGAACATTGCGATCCCGAGTGCTTGAAGCATTTCTTGCACCATTTGGTCCATGATGACTTGGACACACATTTGAAATGCCAATGTCATTGCTATTTGAACCATGTGTTTGTGAAGGTTGAGAAACTGCGTAATCTCCGTAGTAATCCTGACAAGATAAAGGGCACCAACGTATATAAAAAAAATACTAAATCATATTACATACAATCATATTATTTAATACAACAGCAATATAAATAAATTACCTGGAAATTTTGAGCATAATGACTTTCTTGCACAGAATACAATGGCAAAGCCTGCTGATATGCCTATTGTGTAAACCACCTCAAGTAAGAAACAAAAACATGTACACATTACATAAGAATACATTTGCTACAAAGATAGTTTACCTGCATCGATTCAACATACTGGCTTGCTGGTGCACGCAGCAGTGGCCTTGGCAAAATATGCTGATATGCCTATTGTGTCAAGCAACATAACAAGTATTGAAAAAACTGTCACAGAAAAACACGCAACAATGAGATATTCATAGCATCTAAATTACCTGGACAGATTGTACACATTGTCTCTCTGATCCACTTGACATATGCATAGTAGATGGATAATCCTGTATCGTCAACTAAGAAAATAACAGAAGTAACAAACCCATGTAAATTAAATGACACACAAAACAATTGAGATTTCAATACAAGTATGAAGACATTACCTGTTGAACCTGGGTGTTCGTCGTTCTTTTTCGAACAAGTGTTTCCAAACCCCCTTTAATCCTCTTTCCTCTTCTAGGTTTTTCTTTCATCTTTATGCCTTTTACTGCCATTCCACTTGGGTTGCTTACACTTGATGTCTTATTGGCCGAACATTTGTCATCACTCTTTTGGACAGTTTGAAGAATTTCGTCGACTTTTTCAAGTGCATCAAGCAGAAACTTCCGTGCCTCGATGTATGCGTCTTCCGTCACTGACGATTTTGTAGCTAATTGAATGTAAAGCTGGCATAAATCCTTATATCGTAACTGAGCTGCAACCTTCTCATCTAAACCATTACTGATCACCACATTGTCATTATTTTGCACATTTGTTTTTCTAGCTTTCCGCGTCCATCGCTTCAGGATATACTTTTCTGGGATTCTCTCAACGCCTTGCATACTAAATATCTTTAGCACATGTGAACACAATATACCAGCGAACTGAAACTTCTTGCAACTACAATCAAATGTCGCATTATCTTTATCATGAGTTACAATGTGATGAAATCGTTTATTCACCGTAACCTTATAACGACGAATAGCTCCATCATGTTCACATTCTTCACAACTACCTTTAAGTGAATCATTCACTTCTTGTTCAAACAAAGCGTGAACCTTTGGCGTGTACACACTTGCCGAATGCCTAGTCAAATCATAATCTACCTTCAGTATTGGAAAAGTGATTTTTGCCTTTAAATCCTCACTCATTTCTGCATACCGGCGAGTTTCAATCATCCTCTCAAAATTATCGAAGAACTCTAAAAACTTATTCTTATAACTAACATAATGCTTAAGCATAGCATTCATGCTCTCACTTCTTTGAGTACTCATCATGTCCCCGCAAAACATATGACGACCATAAACCAAAGCCCACTTTTCTCGTATGTCAAACAATTGCTTCAACCACGCATTATCTGTGAGGTTATATTTCTCCAACATCAACTTCCATACACTTAAAAATTCTACCTCATCTTCAAAATCGTATATGCATCTGCTGAAGTCGTAGGTAAAAGTTTTAAACACAGAGAAAACATGGCTTAGATGAATGGTTGCATTTTGATAAATATGCCAGATACACAGACGATGATTTGTTTCAGGCCACTTTGATGCTAATGCCTTGGCCATTGCGGCATCTTGATCAGTTAGAATAGTTACAGGCTTCGCATCAGACATCGCTTTTGAAAAAGTATCAAACAACCATTCAAATGACTCAGTTGTCTCATCGTATAAAAGCGCTGAACCAAGAACAATCGATTGTTTGTGATGATTTACCCCAATAAACAAGGCAATAGGCCGACCCTCGTTGTCTTTTCCGTATGTTGTGTCAAAACAAATAACATCTCCAAAATTAACGAAATCCGCTTTCATTTTTGCATCGGTCCAAAAAATGTTTGTCAGCATATCACACTCGTCCACTTGAATCGCATAATGAAAGTTAGGGTCATTGTACTGCATTCTTTGTAAGTATTCAAGCACACCACCTGTGTCTCCGACCTGAATTTCTTTCTGTCTTTTTCTTCTTAAATAGTTTCTATAATCAACCGGAATGAATCCCAAAACATCTCTCCCACCTGCTTGCTTTGCCATTAGGGCATGTCCATCCCTTTGTGCGATCTCCACACTATTAGTTGTTTCAATCTCATAAACTTGGGTAGATGATATTTTCCTAGATCTAAGCATATGAACTTTATCGGGGCTTGCAAGTCCATGGTTGTGCTCAAGCTTGAAGGTAGTCACCCTTAACTTACCATTCTTATTACGTACAACTCTCATATGCGCCTCACAGCCAGTTCTAGTTTCCGGACGATTGGTTTTTCTCTCACTTGTCCCCTCCTTACGTTTGCCTGCGGCATGACAAACCAAGTCCATGTCAATGAGTTTTTTTGGGGACGCTTTATCAGAGTGACTGCTTCGCTTTCTCACCAAAAATCCAACTGCCTTGGCATAAACTGAATAAAATTGCAACACATCATGTCCGTTATCAAACTCCAATCCCATCTTTGGAATTATCCGTTCGTCCATCTTATTATGGACATGTTGCAAATCGTTTGTATCATGCAAAGGTATCAAGTTTGTCTCATCTTTTTGAATGGGAGACATTTCTCCATCCGAATATCCAAACCGTAACTGTCTGCGGGGACATTCTACGCTACCCACTGAATCCATATTCTAACATAAAAACGTATAGAACAAATGTTAAAACAGAAAAGTGAATAAAGCAGAAATTCCAAAAAGGAGAGCGTCCAGATTGGATTCCAAAATACATATTTTGTTTCCAAAAACGTATATAACAAATTTTAAAACAGAAAAAAGAATAAAGCCAAAGCCCAGATATCCCCCTGTTCTGCACATGCTACAGATACTGTATGTTTCAATAAACAAAATGAAAACGCTGCACCAAACAGGGAAAACCAAAGAATCAAGAATGATACACATAGTCAATCGAGGATAAGATCAAACAAGTTAGCCGCACACACACCACATAAAGTCCCAGAAATTCATCTAATTTCATCTATACGGAATCAGTTTCCATGACGCGGAGTTACTGCGAAGTTTGGGTGAATCAAGAGAGAGACTTACCAGAAAGAGTGGCTGTCGTCAGAGGGCGTGAGTTTCGCCGGTGGCCGGAGGTAGGATGGGTTTCGCTGTAGCAGAGGAGTGAAATTTCATGGGATGCAGGAGAAAACTATTTGGGATTTTAGGGTTAGAGAAAATGACTTTTAATAATTTGTATCAAATATAAAAAGCAAAAAAAATCCAAAAACATTACCGGCACGTGTCGGTGGTCAGTAGTTGGACGCGTCGAACTTTTATTTCAGTACAAAAAGATTAGAAAAAGATTGGAACTCTATCGTATACTCACCTAAATAAACCACCGTTGCATTACGGATACTTCTCAACTATGTCTTTTCAGACAATAAAATATTCTATCCTAAATGCTATTATATCTTTCTATTCATTTGATATAAATATACAGTTATGACTATTTATCTTCGTCTTTCATTATTTGTCATTCATTATATGTATATACAGGTGCATATAGAGACAGGAGTCTCGCTAAAAACGAATTCTCTATCCTTAAGGATGTATGTATTGTTTGTCTGACTCTTACCATCCCCAGACCCTAGCGATAACTTTTGCCGTTGTTAGGATATGCTGGGTATGTGTTATTGTTGTATACGATTATGACTATTTTAATATCTGAAGCTTTGTATTTGTGTTTAGTAAATCTCTTTACTAGTACACTAACACATCATATTTCTATTATTGTGTCAGCTATGCAGGTACATACATAACTGGGGTCTCACGAGAAACACGCTCTCTATCCCTTGGAATGAAGGTATTGTTTAGCTGCCTTCATACTGTCTATGGGAATTAGAAAAAGAGACTTGATCTTATTCAATCAGTGAGCTAGATGAGAAAGGAGTACGTGAAAATTGAAGAAAAGATGCGTAGATAGTTAAACTGAATCTTCTTCATCAATATAAATCGAAGTAGAATGATCTAGATGAGAAAGTAGCAAGTGGAGATTGAATAACATAAATCAAAGTAGGGTGAGATAGATGAGAAATGAGCAAATGGAGACTGAATCAACTTCAATCGAAGTAGAGTGAGCTAGTTGATAAAGGAGCAAGTGAAAAATTCATCAACTTCAATCAAATGAGATAGATGATAAATGAGCAAGTGGAGACTGAATCAACATTAAGATATGTAGATTTAAGAGAGGAAGAAAGGCGTAAGAAAATCTATTCCATCAACATAAATCTTGCTCCTTTTCCATCTAGTTCACTCTACTTCGGTTTATATTGATCCAGACCCTATAATAGCTTTTGTTGTTGCGGAATAGTTGTTGTTGTTATACCATGCAAATATTTAGATTTATGTTAAAGTTTAAAAATTGATAGGTAGATTTTCAAATATTACATAAGTTGTTTAAATTATGATCATGTAACAAGACCTCATAGAGGGGGGAAAAAGAAAAAGGAAAAAAGAAAAGAGATTATTTAATACTCCATGTTAAATGAAAGACAGTAAGGTTAAGTTTGATTAATTTAACTGGCTTCGTAAATAAAAATGAATTCAATTGTAGTATAAATAAATATTTTGCGCAGTAGGACACTAGATACCTATAAATATGTGTGGGATTATAAAAACATACTTGCATAGGCATGAACATTTTCTTATCAAGAGTAAAATTTCAAGTGCTAAACGATTGATAGTGTTCGGATACGACACCCAATTTTATGCTTTACCCCGAACATTCTTCTATAAGAAAAATGAGATAAAACATTTTCAAGATAGCCGAACAATCATTAAACTATCACTAATTTTGTGACGTTCGATAGTTAGTAAGTGGCATGTTAGTACTCTCTCTTAACTAATAGAAAATTGACATGTAAAAAATAAATGCTACCTAATTTAGATAATTATGTAAAATGGGTGAGAGCCGCTCCCTACCGAACGAGATTACATGAGGCCAAAAGTGAGACCATTTGTGAGGCCTCCTATTAATAACCGACACGTGTTAAAAAAGTCATTTATTAAAAAGAAAGAAATTTCAATCCCTTGAAAATTTTACATACTTTTACAATCTCTTGTTAAAGTTTCTATACTTATTATAGTTGCAATCTTTATTATAATACAATTTATATTTCAATTACACCAATGATAGAAAAACGAAAATGAAAACAATAGTCCCACCTGGTCACAACATTTTTTTTTGCTCGTTTGCAGCAACTAGAGAATCTCCAATCAAGTGCCAAAGATGTATAACGGTTCTCAAAAGGAGTCAGCAATTTACTCTTCTACTGAATTCCATCAAATCAATCAATCAATCACACCCAGTATATTCCAACGACATCAAAAATTATCGATAACGTCTGGAGATATCCCGACGACATCAAAAACTATCGATAAGGTCTGGAGAGACTGAAAGTCAGTCAAACAATACCTACATCCTAAGAAATAGAGAGTTTGCTTCCAGTGAGACTTCCGACTCTACATACATGACAAAATAATAAAGATAAGTTGTAGTGTGTTAGTGAGTAAACATGTTTCCATCCACTAAACCAAATTCAGACAAAAACCCATTCAACCCCCTTTTTCTCTTTCCCTATAACAAATCAAAGAATCAGATGACCAAAATTACACAATTTCAAATCCCAGTTGAACAGATTCAACAGCACAAGGGACAAACCAGCAATCCGTTCTCATTACATTGCCTGCAAATACTAATTCCCCCATCACCATCACCATCATCATGATAATCATCTTCAGCAGCAATTTTTCTGCTTCCATTGCACTCAAAACACACTATAAACCTCACCCCACCACACCCTTCACAAGGGCCTTGATTTAAATCAGCAGGAATTTCTTCCAACAAAGGCTTAAACTTTCCTTGTTCATGTAATGTCAAAACCTCCTCAGCTCCTCCAATGTACCTTCCTTTAATAAACAATCTTGGTGGCAGAACTTTTTCTCCTAACAATTCCCACAATTCTTCCTTGAACTCTGAATGCATTGAAATATCTCTCTCTAAAAACAGAATCTTGAAGCGTTCGAGCAAACATCGAACGCTTCTACAATCTTCAAAGGTTTTCCGAATCCCTCTTAGGGATGTTGTGTATAGAACTACCGATTCACTCCCACCTGGCGGAGATCTTTCTTCAAAATTCAAAAGGGGGTTGGGAATTTCCTCTGTTTTACAAGCTTTAAAAAACGGTTCTTGATCGATGTCTTTTGATTGAATTTCTCCCATTGTTGCTGATTCTTGCGCTTTAGCTGACATAACTGCTTGTTCAAATGCTTTTAGAAGGTCAGGATCGAACAGGGTAACTGAATCCAAGTTTGGCCGCCGGAATTTCGATACGTTAATCTCTGCTAAAGGAACAGATTTCCTACAAACACCATTAGATTCCTTTGAACCTGAAGCCTCAATCTTTGCGTTGGTAGAGCTCAAAATTTGATGATTTTCTTGCAACATAAGTGAATTGTGTTCTTTAAATTCAGATCTGATGTTTTCTTTGTCGCTGATTTCTTCATCGATCTCTTTTTCTTTGTCTTCAAGATCTTTCATCAGGTCTCCAACATCAATAACCTTAGGTTCTTGATTTCCCACATTTCCCAACAAAACCTTCAGGGGCTCTTCATGATTTGGTACTGATTTAGGCTGAAGAGTGAAATCATTCTTGGGTGGGGATTTAACAACATAACCATCTGATGCATTCACCTGAACGATTCTCTCTGGACTGAAATACCCAATTTGTTTAACTGTCTTCAATTTCTTGAGTAGTCTGCCTTTCATCGCCTTCATGTTTGCCCACCTAAATTTGTTTTCCTGCAAAATCTATATTTGGGAAGTTTCTAAACAAGAATCTAAATTTGGGAAGTTTCTAAACAAGAATCTAAATTTTGGATTTTGAACATAGAGGGAAGTGGATAGAATTGAGATGCTTTGGGAAGGAAAGAAGATTAGATTCGGAATCCCAAGAAAATGGTGGTGCAAAGAAATAAGAGGCAGTGAGAGTCATACTAACGGCTACAAAGTAATTTGGGACATTTTAAAATTTGAAATTATTTGGTGGGAGAAGGTGTTTCACAGTGGGATAGGATCCCCTCACCGCTCCCCCCTCAGCGCGTACGTTACCGCGCGACACGTGGCAAAAAGGAGGAGTGGTGAGGCTGGGTGAGGGTAACCCTCATCCAGCCTCACCACCCCCTACTGTTGCCACATGTCGCGTCCTGGGCCGTGCGGTGACTCACCGCGCGGTGAGGAGATCTCATCCCTTTCCCAGTTGGGTAGACCATAGCAATTTGCAGTTTTGGGCTCCAAGACAGTTAGGGGTGTCAAACATGTAGTGTATCGTGTTTCGTGTATCAAAGTGTCATACCCATACCTTACCCATTTGCTTCGCGTGTATGGATGTAGATACCCAAACTCGTACATGTCAAGTTTCGTGTCGTGTATCGTGTATACCCACGAACTTGACAAGTACAAATATTTCAAGTCGTGTACGGGTCATTTCATGTATTTTAGGGTTTTGTGTATTTTTCAGGTTTCATGTACTTAAACGACTACTGTTACAATGTATGAAACAACAATAAGTACAAAACCAAAGGTTAAAGATTAAAAATGTCATAGACCATGAAATTAAATCACATCTTTCTAGTCACGTAAATCAAAAGAGAGGGGGTAGGACAAACTATTGAGCATGAATTTTCAGCTTCTTCACCATTGCAACTGTAGTTTACTTATTTGAGCATGAATCTTCAACTTCTTCACCATCATCTTTTGCAATATGTAAACTCATAATGTCATGAGTGGATGTCTGTAGGAGTGTAGCTGAAGGTAGATTTGAGCCGAATCCGTTTCATTTTGAAAAGAAATCAACATTGCTAAATAATCATCAGAAATTTTATGAAAATAGAAAAGATAACAAGTAGCATCCTGTTTGTGAAGAAGAAGTTGTCTAGATACTCATCTGAACTGTAGTTCTGGCGACGGACGGGCGGATATTGGAGAAGAAGAGAGATAGAGAGGGGGCTGGATGGTGGCTGCGGGCGGCGTGACAGGATATCGGAGAAGGGGGAAATGAGATTTGGATTTGGGAATGGGGATTGGGATTTTGGGAATGGCGGAATGGGGGAGGGACCGAAGAAGGGATTATCGATTAGATTATTATTTTTTTGGGAAAATTTATTTTTTTTACTTTATTAATTATAAATTTTTATTTAAAATATATTTTTGAATTTTCGGTATTTCGGGTATAAACGTGTAACCAGCGGGTATACCCAGACACGACTCGTCCTTAGCGGGTATCTTTCAGCTCTTATCCGATTTGTACACGAAACCCGCCAATGTCATACCTATACTCGCAAAAATCGTGTCAGGTTCGGATCGTGTTTCCGTGTCGTGTCTGAAATTGCCACCCCTAAGGACAGTGGACTTTAACTCCAAGGACAATTATTTTAGCATGAGCTCTAGAGAGAGGATTTTGTGAAAAGATTGTAACGATTCTTGCATAGGGCTGTTGAACAAACCGAACAGTTCGCGAACTGTTCGCGTTCGGTTAATGTTCGTTCGATAATCATTTGTTAATGAGCTGAATTCGAACAGGTATTCGGGTTCGTTTAGTTAAACGAGCCAAAATGTTCGTGAATCGTTCGACTCTTTTAAACAGTTATAAGGTTATTGAACCGAACTCGAACCAATTTTAAAGTTCGTTTAGCTAAACGAACCGAGTTGAATAGTTCATTTACCTAAACGAATCTGAATTCGAAAACCTAGTATTCGATGCGGCTCGGTTCGTTAACACCCCTATCCTTGCGTTCATATTTGACTTTGTGAAAAGATCATATCGAGAAGCAATCCGCTCTCTCCCCATATCTTGCACAAATGCAGAAGCCTAGTGCACCGATAACGTTCCTTTTTAGAGAAAAAAAGACAGAGACTGAGAGCATGGGAGAACCTATAGAGCATTCACAAGGAGATAATTCACTCATAGTAAACCCAACATTCTGATTGATCCAAACAACAACTCAACATGTTTATGAATCCATAATTGCAAAAATTAGTGTTAAGTTGGATGACACCAATTATGGACTTTGGTCCCAGGTTGTTGAGATGTATATCTCAAGCAAAGACAAGTTGGGATACATAAATGAAGATCTTCCAGAACCACAAGAGAAATATCCTAGTTTCAATAAGCGGATAGCAGAAAATGCAGTGGCCAAGGAGTGGTTGATTAGTTCTAAAAGCCGTTCTCAGTACACTAAGCTTGCTCGTTTGTGCAGGATCTTGAGAGAGGCTACATCGTTTCATGATCTGATATACGCAGACTTACTTTATACTTTGTGCAAGAGACTGTTTCTGCATTTCGAACCCGTGGCCTCAAGGTCACAAAGCAGCTTTATACTTTGTGCAAGAGACTGTTTCTGCATTTCGAACCCGTGGCCTCAAGGTCACAAAGCAGCAACCTTACCAGTTACTCGACGGCATTCGGTGGTTAATTCTATAGATGCAAAATTAATTAGCAAGTACATCAGATTTCCAACTGCAAAAGCTGTGTGGGATGTTATTGCTACTGCATATTTTGACGACGCCAACACCTCAGAGGTTTATCTTCTGAAGAGAAAGGTGATGAGCCTGAAACAAGGTGGAGGATCTTTTAAAATATATTTTTGAGTGTTAATAGTTACGTAATCAATATTTTTGTGTAACTGCTTCGGGCGATTTTTCGATGTTAAGGTCAAACTTTGCAAGTATGTCGGGGATATAGTTACGTTTCTAAACCCTAATAATAATAATTTAAAGAAAAAACATTGTACAAGGAAAACATAGTTCCGCAGTCATACTTGTAGTATCTTAAATAAGACATTCTTTCATGTTTTAGCATCAATGGTTCGACATTTCAGTTCAAATTTTTTTTTTGAACAAAAGATGTTAAACTAAGAAGTTTTTTATATATAAATAAAACATGAATAAAGGTGTAGCACTACATCAAAAAACTATTACCATTTGAACAATTAGCCGTCAACATGTTTAATTTATTGTTGTATCAACCAAAAATTACCACTATAAGATCAAATTACCCATAATATATTTTAAATTCAAACATACTCACAAGTTGACAATTCAAACATCAATATACTTCAAAACTAGTTTGTTAAGTAACCGAGTCGAATGAGTTTGATCATGAGAATTATCAAACCGATTTATCGAGCAAAAATCCAAATCAAACTCTATCAGCTTGAACCGGTTGGCTCATTACACCCTTACTTGCCAAACACATGCTAAATTGATGGAGAGAGAGACTAGAGACTAGTCTCAAGGTGAAAGCAAATTTAACCAAAATCCAGTTCTTGAAATGGCTCATTGCTATATCGCAACAAAAACAAGATATTTGAACTGCATAAGAATTAAGGAAAATACGCAAAACAATCCGGTTTACCAGACTTGATTAGTTCTAACACATGTGTAAGGTTGCGTACATCCGATCCCTCTTTACACCGTCATAGGCAGAAGCCTCTAAAGAAATGGAGTAATGTTCGGTGTTGATTAGTTCTTCAGGCTAGGATTTAGTGAGAAGATGCCAACTCTCCAAGTGAGCCAACACAAACTGCAAGCCAACAAGGCCTTAACCAGAGACGACCTGTTCGACTAATATGCGCCCAAATACAGCATGATCCTTTCGTTGCAAGAGAAAAGCTAAGTTTCCAGGAGGAGAAACATGCTGCAATAACGAAATCCGAATAGCTTAGCTCAGGACTTAAAAGAAACGGGAAATAAAATTCATATACAACAACAACAACATTACCCCATTGCCTTAGAGGCTCCCGCCTATAACGGGGTATGGGAGATCGGATGTACGCAACCATACCCATGACATACAGCTTCATCTGCCTGTCCAGGAAAGCAGAACTTCTGTTCATCTTGCACAAGCTTCCCCAAGGTCTTTCATCACCAGCAGGTTTCCTACAGGTGCTTATATGATTTATAGTTTCAGCATAAGCTTGGGTTTCATGACATGCATACTCTGATTCCAGGCTAAATTGGGCCATTATCTTCGATAAGAACTCTCAACGGTACCAGACCCTTCAGAAACAGAACATAGTTTCATGAGGCACCAGAATTTTACACTAACATGTTAAAGCATCAAAATGACTAGGTAAATCACTTGCAATCAGTAATAGGCTTGTAAAAGGGTCATAAAAGGGCGTTCCCGGTGCAAGTAATAGGCTCATGATTGGATCATTAAGTACTTACCCGTTGCAGCTGGGCCACAAAGTTTTACACGGGATGCCAAGTTTCTCCGAGGTTGCATCACAGACTTCATCCGGAGAGATCACACAGGAAAATAACATTTCTTCTTTCCTCCACGTGCAAATTCTGCTGCTTTCTCCTATAAAGGAAAAGAAAAAAAATCTCCAGTTCAACTAAAACCACAAATCTCAAGTGAAGATTAAGGCTTTTTAAATCACTCACCCTCACTCTGATGAGAAAATTTGAAACAAACACAATTCAGATAATTATAGTGATCAGTCTCATGTTCTTAGTATTCTTCCAAGGAGGCCTAGGATAATGCATCAACTTCCCCTTGAACATAAAAGCGCACGCACACATACACACTCTTTAACCTAATATTTGAGCCATCTATATGAACAAGCCATCTTTAATTACGTCTTGCCAAGCAAATTTCAGGCTTTCATAGATAATGCACATTAAAATCAACACACATACATAGAAACACACACATACACAGAGACATAAATATGCACACACGCACCACTATATTCAATCTGAGAATTGTACCATCTTATAAAGAACAAGTCCAAGTAAAACCTTACCTTTCTCAAAAAAGTGCAACAGAACTTAAATCAAGGAGGAGAATCAGATTAAAAAATGAATCAGTTTATGCTCTTTTATCAGGAAAGAGTTGAGTAGCTTTATCAAGAAAGAGTAAAATTGAGTACCTCTTAGCGTGGCTAATTTCATGCCCAACCAACAGATGTGGACTATTGCAACCACTTTTTTGTTGATTGTCATTGGAAATACCAACACCAAACAGACTGCTCATATCCCAGCAAGCCCAAGTGCAAAGGTACAAAAACCGCATGTGCAGTTCCCACCACAGGACCTGCAAGTGGATTCGATCCTTATTGTTACAATATTTGACTCTGAAATGATGGGATACACAGGAAAAAGATCAAGTTCCCATAAATTAGGCATCCTTGTGCTATAAAGATTCACTATTAGCATGTAACAAGTAAACACACTATCAAAGCTACAACATGTTTCCATTTAATAAAAGCACTATGCACCTTTGTGGGCACCAAGCGAGCAGTGGTAAGTTTGAAAAACTTTTGATGAAGAGCAAGCACAAAGAAAAAGATGGAAAAAGGACATCATAGACTAGAATTCCACCTGTATCCTTTTTCCAGAACAAGAATATTGCCAAATGGCATTGGAAAAAATTCTCAAGTTATTTCATAATAAGGAGGAAGAGGAAAACACAACTTACAGACACCAGGTCCAATAGAAAATTCAATCACCCATTTCCGTCGCATTCTAAAAACGTAAATCAAAAATAAAAGAAAGAGGCAAATGCTCCAGCATATGAAAATGATCATTGCACCT
Organism: Eustoma russellianum; assembly: GCA_036186865.1. Taxonomy (NCBI): domain Eukaryota; kingdom Viridiplantae; phylum Streptophyta; class Magnoliopsida; order Gentianales; family Gentianaceae; genus Eustoma; species Eustoma russellianum. The sequence goes on along the minus strand of AP025056.1, from coordinate 16,409,871 downwards.
TTTTCCCATCTCTACTCTATTTACTCTTTCCCCTGTCTTCACACACAGGAAGAAGGAATCCATATCAATGCAGCTGTTTTTCATAAATTGGACCTACTTGAATGGTAAACAGGCATGGTAGTCTCCTATGTCAGGAGAAGCATATTTAGTACACAGATATATATAGTATACATCATACAACCATCTGTACACAGATATATAAACAGATGCATTTCTACATTGGTTTGCACAATATCCAAAGAAAAAAAATCCAGGACACCATGGAAGACCAGTCATGACAAAATATTCTGCTGGTAAAAGTGCACAATATCAGGCACAGACAACCATATTCTTCATGCTGGCAATTATATCAACACAGTTCCTCTGAGAATTGAATTCCTATGCTGATAGTAAGAAGTAGGGACAGACAGTAACACAGCTCACAATATTATCGACAACACCAATGCGCAAAATCGGAGTTCATACCTGTGAAATTCAGCAAGTGGTTCACGCTGAGATTGTAACTTCTTTGCTTTTGAGATACCTTTGGAGTAAAATTGGCATGGTGCACTTGTCTGTTGGTATACCTTTTGATGCCATGTCCTCCACAAGCTTTACAGCCATATCCACGTCTCCCTTTTTACAATAACCACATAAGAGTACTGTATACGTCAGTGTATCAGGAAGTAGACCGTTAGCAATCATTTCATTCAGAAGTTTAAGAGCATATTCCAGATTTCCAGCCTTTGTGTGGATATCAATTAAAACCGTATAGCATATAGTATCAGCTTGTAAATCCATCTCCTTCATTTCTTGCAATAGGGATCTCATATGCCTGTTTCCTAGTGGATCTCCAGAGGCCAACGCCCCTTTAGAGTTCATCTTTGAATATCCATCAAGCAAAACAGTGTAAGTTACAATATCGGGAATTATGCCCCTCTGCTTCATATCAACAAAAAGTTCATAAGCCTCGGATAATCGATTTATTTTGCAGTAACCACTTATCATAATTGTGTATGTGATGACATCTGGGGTTAATCCCTTCTGAAAGAATCCGTTAAAGACTAATTGTGCCTTTTTCATATCTTCAGCAGCACACAGAGCTGCAATCAATTTTTGGAATGTTAGCTTACAAGGGCTGTCGCCTAAAGTCAGCATAATGCCAAATAACTTCAAGGCCTTATCGAATTCACCGTCCATGCAGAGGCAAGTGATAAGTTTTAGGAATGAACTTCTTTTTACAGGAATGACTTGCTTTACAAACAGTTCATAAGCCTGCTTTACATTGTTTGCCTCGCAATACCCGTTAAACATAGCAGCATAATTTTCCTCACACTTATTTTCCAATCTATTGAAGTAGTCTTCAGCTTCTTTCACCTTCCCTGCTGCACATAAGCCTTCAATGATCACATTGCAAGTTACACTGGTGGGAGCAAAGCCTTGGTCATACATTTCCTCTATAAGTCTATAGGTGTCATCCACACACCCATTCCTGGAAAATCCACCAGCGAGCACGTTATAAGTTATAATATCAGGTTTTACCCCATTATCTTTCATCTCCTTGAACAATTCCCATGCATCAGAAACTCTTGCATTATGACAATACCCATCAATCAATGTGGTGTAGTTTACAACGTCAGGAGCGATATTTTTACACCTCATCTCATCTAGCATATTCACAGCCTCTTCAACTTTCCCTAGACTGCACAAGGCAAACATAGCAACATTGTAGGAGACTTGATCAAGGAAAATCCCTGACTTCTTAAAGCTCATGAACTGGTTTAAAGCCTCTCCAGCCATCTTATTTTGACACAGACATTGAAGAATTGTAGTAAGAATCACACAGTTGGTTTCGATACCCTTTTCCATCATTTCATCGTGGAAGGCTATAGCTTGTATTAGATCTCCAGCTGCAGCACATCCTTGAATTAAACACCCATAACAAAAGTGATCAGGCACTAGTCCGTGCTGTTCCATGTCACGTAAAACCTGCTCTGCTTCACTTAACTTATTTTCAACAACAAATCCATGTAGCACAACAGCAAACATGAAGGAATCAATAGGCACATTTATAGTTATAAAATTCTTGAGCACTTGATAACTCAAATCTGTCTTTCCCTGGGAGCAAAGACCTTGAAGATAGGCAGTATAAGTGCGAATATCTGGTGTGACGCCAGCTTTTTCCATTGCATCAAAAACATCACAAGCCTCTAACAAGCAACCCTTGGAACAAAATGCTTTGATGACAATTTCATAAGTATAAACATTTGGTTCCAAGCAAAATCTACCTAACTGCTGGTACACAGAAATGGCAATGTCTGCCTTCTGGTTCTTAACCAAGCGATTCAACAAGAAGTTGCACGCCAATATAGATGGCCCAAAACCGCGCCTTCCTGTCAGAAACAGGGTATGAGAAGCTTCATCAAACAAACAAAGGCTAGAGAAAGCCTTAACTAGAGCATCAAGAGCCCGAACCATCGAATTCCCTCCGTCAGCAATCAACTCATCAACTAATGCATCACTTAATTCCCTAATATCAAACCCAAGACCCTGCCCTTTTAACTTAATAACCTCAAGTAAGACAAAATCTAGCCAAGCATCCATACCCCAATTACAAAGTATTCTAATAAAAGCTACATAAGTCCCAACATCATGTCTAAAACCTTGCTCTTTCAATTTCTGGAAGAATTCCACAGCAAATTCAGGTTCTTGATGAAAACTATTGAAAATCTCGACGACCCTAGATGAACTTAACTGCAGAAAATGATTATTGTCAGCCCTATCAGCTTCTGAAGAAGTTGATTCATCAGAACATGAGTCTGAGTAGCAGTGGGGCCTCAAATTAGCTAGCGCTGAAACTGAATTTGAATTTAAGCGGATAAACTTACAGGGTTTTAGGACCTTTCTTTGAGAAACTGACCTAATTACAGCAGCCCACATAGATTTTGACACTTCTGAGGAGAGATTTTGTCAGCTGTCCTTTAGATTAGCATTACGATTTAGGACAACATGTCTCTGAGACGCTGACTTTTACTCTAGTTTCTCAGAAACCTTAAACTTGGCCTTAAACCCTATATCGGCTCCGACAAATACACCGAATGTTACGCTAAAGAAGAAAGTATTTTTTTATTGTTGAAAAATAACTTTCTATTGTGAATTATTATTTGTGTTAGTGGGGATAGTGGATGTCCAAACATTAACACCCACTAAGGACATTAACACCCACTAAGGATCATGGTGGTAGTGGGTATTAACTTTGAGAAGATGTTACAATTTTCATACCCTATAAATAGGACACATTCTTGTATGAATTGTTACACCTTTTTTGAAGAATATAGAGATTATACAATCTACTTCTTGGTGTTGTTGTTTTCTTTATTGTTCGAGTTTATAACACGTTATCAGCACGAAGCTTTACCCGTTATAGAAATCCATCGTGGTAAGATCATACTTTAGTGTTTCGTCATTCTCATTTGGCATAACTGGCATTATTTTCATGCTCTTGAACAGTATTGATTAGCTATATATATATATATATATATATATATATATATATATATATATATTAGTGTGGGCATGATGATGTGAGAACCGTACAGTGTGTGCATAAGGAAATTTAAGATTTAAGAATAGTATCTTCCATAGGAATGGGCAGCAACCCATTTGTGTGCGTGTGTGTATTTTATACATATAGTCATGTGATAAATAGTTTGTGCATGTGTGTTCTGTGAATGTAGTTTCAAACGTGCAGGTTATAGAACTTGTTTTCTTATTCTTCCTTTTTGTGTTTGGTTGTGTTGTGGTCCATTTAGTTTGTCAAATATCACTATTGAGATTAAATAGTATATTGTGGACCAACGGTAGTGTTAGCACTTGAAAAAGAGATACATACTTATTTTTATATCAGAGACAAACTTTCTTCAATAAGTTTGCTACTGAAGTAGCATCATGTCAACAATGATAATTAAACATCATCAGAAACAGTATGCTCCTACTTTCGCTCTTCGCTTGTGGGGTGTTTTTTTTGTATAGGATTCAGCTTAATATGTTGCCTTGAACCTTGGAAGGAGTAATTAGCACACTTCAGTAGTAGGAAAAATTGTTCACGATCTGTGTCATTGTATTACATTCATATTTATTTTAGTATCATGTTTATTGGCTATGATACTGTGGCATACTGAATGTTACATTAATTTACTGTTTTAGCATTATTTTTACGTCATTACTGTTTAATTACGTTATTATAATTCTCACACTATTACATTTCTTATTGTTTTTATGGTGGCATAAATTAGCGTTTGTTTTTATTATGTATATTAGTATTATAGTGTTTACTTGCGAGCATGCTGTTTGCTAACATTATTACTTACTTCTATTATGCTGTTTAGTATGTTTTATTTCCGATTACTACTTGCCTGATCACTTTTGTGTACTTATAAATCAGACCAATGGCAAACATCACAAAATTGGAATTTGCTGCCCTTGATATTTCCGGCAGAAATTACATGGCATGGGTTCTTGATGCTGAAATCCATTTGATGGCTATGAACCTCGGGCATACTATTAAGGATGATGTTGTGGCTAGTGAGCAAGATAAGGCTAAAGCCATGATATTCATTCGCCATCATCTCCACGACGGGCTGAAATCCGAATATCTTGGGGTAAAAGAGCCCCGGGAGTTGTGGAAAAATCTGGAGGAGCGATATGATCATTATAAAAGTGTTATCCTCCCAAAAGCTCGATATGACTGGTTGCACCTGAGGTTGCAAGATTATAAAACAGTCAATAAATATAATTCTGCTATGTTTTCTATTGTCTCTCAATTGAGGTTGTGTGGTGATAAAGTTACTGATGCTGACATGTTAGAGAAAACATTCACCACTTTTCATGCATCGAATATGCTCCTGCAGCAGCAATACAGGGAACGACATTTTGAAAAATATTCCCAGCTAATTTCATGTCTCTTAGTTGCTGAACAAAATAATGAACTGTTAATGAAAAATCACACTTCTCACCCGACCGGGTCAAAACCATTCCCTGAAGCGAATGCAACTTTTAATGGTCGTGGTAGAGGACGTGGTCGTGGTCGTGGTCGTGGTCGTGGCCGCGGTAGAGGTCGTGGCCGTGGTAGAGGCTTTGCACCATACCACCAGACGTGGGAAAATAATGAAAAGCCGCATGAAAAGGCAAAAGCTACAAAAGATGGTGCAAATGCTAAGCATCACGATGAGACATGTTATCGATGCGGATCTCACGGGCATTGGTCTCGTACTTGCCGTACACCAAAACATTTGGTTGATCTTTATCAGGCATCCCAGAAGGATAAAGGCAAGGGAAAACAAAGTAATTTTGCAGACTTTGGAAACATAGCAGATAATGATGACATAATCCCCAATCATTTTGATGATTTAGATCTTGAAGATTATCTTATGGGCCCGAGTATGGATGGCAATGGAATCCAGTTTGTGGATGATGTTACAAATAACAATGGTCAAGCATAATTATGTAGGATATCTAGTTATTAGTCATGTTTTTTTTTGGATAAGTTTTTATTTTGTTTATGACGTTTTAGCATGCACCTTTGTTTCAATTTAAACTTATTTGTTTGCATAAATAAAATTTCGTTGTCTTTTACATTATAACTTCTATTTAGGTGTTGATTCTTTGGAATTAAATTTAATTATGAAAATTGTATATGTTATGCTAGACATATATTCAAGATGAACGGTGGGGATATATGTCTGGTTGACAGTGGAACGACACACACAATTCTTCGTGATCGAAAATATTTTTCGACATTGCAATTGAAAAAAGCAAATGTTAGTACAATTTCGGGCACTACATCATTGATTGAGGGCTCTGGAAGAGCAACTATTATACTACCGGGTGGTACACATATATTGATAAATATAGCGTTATTTTCTACTAAGTCGAAACGAAACTTGTTGAGTTTCAAAGACATACGTCTTAATGGTTTTCATATTGAAACCATGAATAAAGGGAATATGGAATTTTTATGTATTACGTACGAAGAATCAGGCCAGAAGCTTGTAAAAGAACAATTCCCAATTTTCTCATCTGGATTGTATTATGCGATTATACATCCAATAGAATCTAATATTGTGATGAACCAGAAGTTCAATGATCCAACACTATTCATGTTATGGCATGATAGACTTGGCCATCCGGGATCGGTAATGATGCGTAGAATTGTACAAAACTCACATGGACATCCTTTAAAGAACCAGAAGATTCTTTTACCTCGTGATTGTGTGTGTGTTGCTTGTTCACGAGGAAAATTAATCAAGAGGCCATCACCAATGAAGGTTCATGTTGAATCTCCTATATTTTTACAAAGAATACAAGGAGATATTTGTGGACCCATTGATCCCCCTTGTGGACCATTTCGATATTTTATGGTCTTATTGGATGCCTCTTCACGATGGTCTCATGTGAGTTTGCTTTCGACAAGAACAGTAGCATTTGCAAAGCTTCTTGCTCAGATTATACGCTTAAGAGCACAATTTCCAGATTATCCGATTAAGTCTATTCGTCTTGATAATGCCGGTGAATTTACTTCTCAAGCTTTTAATGATTATTGTATGTCGATCGGGATTGAAGTCGAGCATTCAGTGGCACATGTGCACACTCAAAATGGCCTGGCAGAGTCATTTATCAAACGTTTACAACTGATTGCTCGACCTATGCTTTTAAGGTCAAATTTACCCACATCGGCTTGGGGACATGCAATTTTGCATGCATCTGCTTTGGTCCGGCTTAGACCCAGTTCGTTTCAACCATACTCGCCACTACAGATGGTATCAGGCCAGCAGCCTGATATTTCCCATTTAAAGATTTTTGGGTGTGCGATTTATGTTCCGATTGCCCCACCACAACGGACAAAACTGGGTCCTCAAAGACGTTTAGGAATATATGTGGGTTTTGATTCTTCTTCTATTGTGAGATATATTGAGCCCCTGACGGGTGATTTATTTAAGGCACGATATGCCGATTGTCATTTTGATGAGAAAGTTTTCCCACCGTTAGGGGGAGAGAAAATACCGTTTCCTGAAGAACGGCGTGAAATTACATGGAACGTTCCTTCACTTTCTCATCTTGACCCACGAACAAATCAATGCGAGCAAGAAGTAAGAAGGATAATTCATTTACAAAATGTTGCAAATCAGTTGCCTGACGCGTTTACTGATAGTCAAAAGATAACAAAATCCCACGTTCCGGCGATGAATACGCCAATTCGGCTTGATGTCTCTGAAAGACATGATAATGGTATACCAAGAGCAAGTCTAAAACGTGGGCGCCCTGTCGGTGCAAAAGATAAAAACCCTCGAAAGAGAAGGGTACAAGTTAATGCTCCCGAAGAGAATACTCCAGAAGAGCAAAGAAGTTCACAACCTGAAAGCGCTATAGAAATTGAAACTGACCAGTCTAAAATTGATAAACAAATTGCTCCTGAAGAAGCAAGTGAACAAAATTTTGAAGAAATCTCTTTGAATTATGTAAGTTCAGGAGAAAATTGGGATAGACAAAAGGTTATTATTGATCATGTTTTTGCTTATGGTATTGCATGTGAAATTGTGAATGAGGATCCTGAACCGAGATCCATTGAACAATGTCGACAAAGAAATGATTGGCCAAAGTGGAAAGATGCAATCCAAGCAGAACTGAAATCATTAGAAAGTCGCAAAGTATTTGGACCTGTAGTCCAAACCCCTAAAGGGATAAAACCTATTGGATATAAATGGGTTTTTGTACGAAAACGTAATGAGAAAAATGAGATTGTACGATACAAGGCACGTCTTGTTGCACAAGGTTTTTCACAAAGACCTGGGCTTGATTACGATGAAACATATTCTCCAGTAATTGATGTCATAACATTACGATATCTAATCAGCCTGGCAGTTGCTAAAAACCTTGATATGCGGTTAATGGATGTGGTTACCGCATACTTATATGGTTTTTTAGATAATGATATTTATATGAAGATCCCTGAAGGATTAAAATTGCCTACAAAATGTGATCAAAAGACACATGGATTATACTCAATCAAATTACAGAGATCTTTGTATGGACTAAAACAATCTGGCAGGATGTGGTATAATCGTCTCAGTGAGTATCTCATTAGAGAAGGATATGTAAACAATCCAATTTGTCCATGCGTATTTATCAAAAGATCTGAAAATGGGTTCTCTATAATTGCAGTGTACGTCGATGACTTGAATCTTGTTGGAACTCCTGAAGAGCTAACCAAAACTGCTAATTATCTCATGAAAGAGTTTGAGATGAAAGATCTCGGAAAAACTAAATTTTGTCTCGGCCTGCAGATCGAGCATTTGCCTAATGGAATCTTTCTTCATCAATCTGCATACACGGAGAAGATCTTGAAGAGATTTTATATGGATAAAGCTCACCCATTGGGTAGTCCTATGGTGGTACGATCATTAGATATAAAGAAAGATCCATTCCGACCACCAGAAGATAATGAGGAATTATTAGGTCCAGAAGTACCTTATCTTAGTGCTATTGGTGCTTTAATGTATCTCGCAAATTGCTCGAGACCAGATATAGCATTCTCAGTGAATTTATTAGCAAGATATAGCTCTACACCAACACGGAGACATTGGAATGGTGTCAAGCATATTTTACGTTATCTTCGTGGAACAATAGATATGGGTTTATTCTATTCAAAGAATTCTGAGTCACAGTTGGTAGGATATGCTGATGCTGGCTATCTATCTGACCCTCATAAGGGAAGATCACAGAGTGGATATGTTTTTAGTTGTGGAGGTACTGCTATATCATGGAGATCAGTGAAGCAGACATTAACAGCCACATCTTCCAACCATTCTGAGATTTTAGCATTACATGAAGCGAGTCGTGAATGTGTATGGTTAAGGTCGATGATTCAACATATTCAAGAATCATGTGGATTATCTTCACTAAGAAAGACTCCGACGATATTGTTTGAAGATAATGCTGCATGTATTGCTCAAATTAAGAATGGCTATATCAAAGGAGACAGAACGAAGCATATATCACCAAAATTTTTCTACACTCATGATCTTGAGAAGAATGGCGATATTGATATCCAGCAGATACAATCAAATAAGAATTTTGCTGATTTGTTCACCAAAGCACTACCAGCAACTACATTTAGAAAGATGGTTTACAACATTGGAATGCGTCAACTGAAAGACCTTTTGTCACCATCAGGGGGAGTGTGATTACTATACATACTGTACTCTTTTGTCCTTCGACCAAGTTTTTATCCCACTGGGTTTTTCTTGGCAAGGTTTTAACGAGGCAGTATATCACACTTACCAATTTTATGAATGTGTACTCTTTTTCCTTCGACCAAGTTTTTTATCCCACTGAGTTTTTCTTGGCAAGGTTTTAACGAGGCATATTCGATAAAATTTGGACATCCAAGGGGGAGTATTGTGAATTATTATTTGTGTTAGTGGGGATAGTGGATGTCCAAACATTAACACCCACTAAGGACATTAACACCCACTAAGGATCATGGTGGTAGTGGGTATTAACTTTGAGAAGATGTTACAATTTTCATACCCTATAAATAGGACACATTCTTGTATGAATTGTTACACCTTTTTTGAAGAATATAGAGATTATACAATCTACTTCTTGGTGTTGTTGTTTTCTTTATTGTTCGAGTTTATAACACTTTCTATTTAAAACAATATTTTCAAATATATTTTAGGTGTATCAATATTAAGATAAGAAAAAGTTATAAAAAATTTATGATTTTATACATTCTCTTCTTTTATTATTGGTCCTGTGTTTTAGAGTACTGTTCTAAAAATGTGTTTTGAAACATTACTCATATTCCTTTCTGTTTCCATTTCCAATAGATTCAAGGACACTCTTTCTTGACTTTAGAATGATGGAATAAAGCAAAATGACTCATTAAATAGGCTGCGGTTCTAATGTTGTGAAGTAGCAGTTGATCGACACAGCTTGACGCAATTTTCATTATGGGTCATCGGGAAACAACATCTGTGTGTTTCTAATACATGGGTATGGTGGCGTACATTCAACCCCCCATAGCCTGAAGCATCTAAAACAATAAAATAATGTTGTTGTAGTACTCATATTCCTCCCTCTTTTTAAAGAAACAGAAGACAAACTCTATCTTATGTTCCTGATAACAAGATTTATGTTTATAATAAATGTATATATTTTTTAGGTATAAAGTTATCTTTGTAAAAAAAAAAAAATAAATGCTTCTACTGGGTAAGAAACTAAATGGTAAAATTAAAATTGATGAAAGTTTTAATGACGAAACAGTGAAGCAAATGATGTCTTAGCTTGTCAAATTGGACTAAAATATTGATACGGAGAGAGCATAATAAAAATTAGTATAAACAAATGAGTAAATTTAGTTGTCAATGATTCATTTTTTTTAAATAGACATATAGTCATGTAAATTCAATCAACTAAAATTATGTATGTAACATAATTTTATTAAACTTGATCGAAAATAGAACACATGGATCTTCTTAGATCAGCCATAAAGAATAAAGACTGAGGCCCAGTACCTGAAATCTCTACAGATGCAGTTTTATCTATTTTAGTAATGTCATTCTTAATATCAAGTCGTGTTACCACTCGTAGAATTATTTATAGTTGGTTGTAAATCAAATTAGAAAATCGTTTTGGTGTACTAAGCTCTTGCATTTAGCCAGGATCTGAAGAAAGACCGGATCACTTCGCGTTCTGATGTATATAACTTTACCCTATACTTGTGTAAGAGGCTGTTTCTACAGCTCGAACACGCGATCGCGGAAACAACCTCTTGCACAATGTGTAAGGTAAGATTGCGTACATCAGATCGCTAAGCCATCCGTCTCCTCTCCAGACCGATACAAACGCAGGAACTTAATACACCAAAAACGCTCTATTTTAATTTGATTGATTTACCAAATATAAATAATTATACGAGTTGGTAACAAATGAAAAAGAAAGTCCGGGGACTGCTTTTGCTATATTTTAAGATCAGATGGTTGACCAAACTGTGTGGTCTGTAGATTCACAATATATCATTTCGACCACCATTAATCAAATGTCAAATGCTATTATTATTTTTTGACAAAAAATGTTACTTTCTCGTTTTCAAAAATATTGTTATCGTTTTTATTTGTTTTTGTTTTAAAAATATTGTCACGGTTTAAAAAATAGAATACACTAGTGAAAACTCTCACATATCATCATTTCAATTAGTATCTGTATGATTTGTCTAGTTCGTTTCAGCTGACTAATTAAGAATAAATAAAAATATGATCACAATAGTTTGATTGAAAATTATTTGATTTGTCTAGTTTGTTTCAGTTGACTAATTAGAGATAAATAGAAATAATAACAAAAATAATTTGAGTTTATTAAATTATGATGAAATTATAACAATGTTATTTAAAAGAATAAAAAACAATAATAATAGTTTTAAGACGAAAAAAGTACCACTCAATTAGTATTGAACTATAATATCATCATAGCGATATACACATACATATAAATACATGTACACACACGCATATATCTATATATATATTCTCACACACACACACACAATATTTGTGCGTACGCATATATGTTTATTTACAATAAGTAAAATCATTTATACCTTTCAAGCAAAAATAATGTCTTTTGCACTATTCTTTTCGAGAAAAGTCAAAGTCAAGATGCTAAGATACTAAACATTCTATTTATTTGCTCTATTTGCCGAACTTTTTTTACCTTTATATATAAAATATATAAATTGGACGTGCACTTATCTGTGTCACTCAGGTATGCATATATGTGGATTACTTCTTGATTACCTTTTTTTTAACATTAAATTAGCACATTGAATAGTCACCAATTAGACATCTAGCCATTTCGTATAGAAGGTTGGTTATCAAAGCTGTAGCAGAGCAAATGGGAGATTTATTTTTCGTTTTCCCCCTTTCATTTCTTTTCTTTTTTATATACAACTTTAAAAGAAAAAAGAGAATCTCATATAATATGATGAGAGAAAATGCAAAGACAAAAGCCTCGTTAGAACACAAGATTGGAGCCTTGAGACAAGATCGTAGGAAAATGATTGGCCTTTCATTGGATTTGTGGATTGGAATTCTAAGCTAGTACATGCAGCCTATGATACTAATGAACACTAAGACTAGAAACATTCTGTATTTCTTTATTCAGGTAATAAAATATTTCCTCCCCCGTGAAGCAGACGAGGCTTCCCGGGAAGAATAAGAGGGTAATCGTCCAAAAAAGAGGTTCCCCTCCATAGTGTTGAAACTTGAGCTTATATGAGGTGAGGCTCATATCCATTCAAAACCTTAAGGCAATGGGTGGTGGTACCTCATCCTCATATAAGCCATGCATTTTTTCTCAAATTAGCCAATGTGGGATTCTCATCACCCGCCCTCACGTGGCAACGTGGCTTGACATGCACACGCGTCTTACAACCCGTCCTCAATCACAAACCACAAGCCAGGCATGAACATCTCGCCTTACAACCCGCCCTCAATCACAAACCACAAGCCAGACATGAACATCTGGACTTAGGTGAGAGGAAACATTAAGTGGCCAACCATGGGCCAGGCAAGGGGTGAGTCCACATTTTAAACCTGCTCTGATACCATGAAGAATATGTTGAAACTTGGGCTTACATGAGGTGAGACCCATATCCACTCAAAACCTTAAGGCAATAAGTGGTGGTACCTCATCTCATATAAGCCATGCATTTTTCCTTAAATTAGCGGATTCTCAACCCATAGCTATGTGTGACAACGAGCCTTTGCTTCCTTTTGCCTTTCTTTCCCCATCTAGACTCCAGTATTAGCCTTTGCTTCTTCAAAATAAACACTTTATTATACCCCATCTGATCAAATCTATTCCTCTTAATAGTTAGTACATAAACCACCGGAAAATCGAATTCCGGATCGCCGCTACCAGGAAGCATCCACTCCTTCCTCTTCAACTTTGAGTTTACCTAGTCAAAACAGGGTTAGGATCCCCTCACCGAATTTCTCAAATCCCATTCGTCACCATGCGACACGTGGCAGCAAGAAGTGGATGGTGAGTCATCCCGTCAGAACATGTATCAAAACCAGAAGAGCAAAAAACCAAGAACCCACACATTCACTTGAAAGACATAAAGATGGGATCTCAGAGGACACAAGTTACAACTTTTGCTGGTATTGAACTTTTATGCACACCAGAAAACTCTTTGCTGAGTTCAATATCAGCAGAAACGAATTTAAATTGCAACAACTTTCAAAACATGGGACTACCAAAATGATCATCTATCAAGAGCAATAAATGTGGGAGAATTCTAGGCCACCAACATCGGGAGCAAGACAAGAACATAGAATTATATACCACGGACGTTGCCTAACGTCGAAGAGGGATGCTTCTAACATAAGCCAAGTATAGGAGGCAAATGACAATACAATTGAGACTGGAGGGGGCATAAAAACTTGACTTGGTTCATTCGTTACATGCCTACTATGGATATTATTAGTTTGCTTAAATGACGTAAAGGGCGTTCCCGATGCACTAGACTCTTGTATTTCCGCAGGATATGGAGAAGGGTCGTGTACGCAGCCTTACCCTAAACTTTGAGCAAGAGGCTGTTTCCGCGTTTCGAACCCGTAATCTCAAGGTCACAAAACAACAACTTTACCGGTTGCTCTAAGTCCGGCTTCAAATGACTAGCTTAGTGTACTTTTGGCTTTTCCTTGACTTTAGCAAACAAGGTCTCATATTTGTATAGGATCTTCTCTGGTCAATTACTTCATTTCATTGGAGAAACTTATGTCACCACAACCAACAAATCTATTTAACTATTTCAATCACCAAATATTAGCATTTAAAGAAAAGTCAGAAACAAGCCTTATCTTTAACAATCATTAATTTTTTTAACACACACACATCTATATAGAGATAAAAAAATATTGCTCTTGTGAATCTTTTGGAGAAAACATGAATAATAAAGTGGATTAAATTCGAATTTCATAGAACTTTTAAGAAGTTAGAGCCATACTAAGAGTTGATTCAAGCCATAAACACCTTATTTCACAAAATTACTTCAACTTGCATTCCTAAAACTATACTACATGTTTCCAGGAAAACACAGACTCAAACTTCTGAATGACTTATTAAGAGAAATTGGTCATTTAATAGGTATGGAAGATTAAATTGTATTGAGTTGTACATACGTGGATTCTAATTGGCAAAGAAATTTAACCAAGAGTTATTCAAGTTTATGATACATGACTTTTGGTGGGTCACTATGTTAATTTTTCATTAGGTAGAAAAACTCGTTGAAGATTTGAGTCTTTAATTGTAACTGGAGAAGATCAAGGTTGGTTTTTTGAATAGGCAAGTGTAAATGTACAAATCTTTTGTTTATAGAATAACAACAACAACAATAGGAGAGGCTCCCGCCTATGGCGGGGTATGGAGGATCGGATGTACACAACCATACACATATGATGGAAACACACGGAGGTTGTTTCCCGATGACCCATAATGAAAATTGCGTCAAGCTGCGTCGATTAACTTCTACCTCACAATATAAGAAGTTCATCCAATTTAGTATAAACTAGTTGTTGTGAACAAGGAACTAAGTTATTGAGTTCTTGCTTGTAGTTATAGAACAAGTTATAGTAGTTGTTGTTGTAGCCCTTCTTCTTTGTTAAAGGTAATAAGAACGTTGTTGAAAATCTATCTTGAAAAGGAAATTGGAATTGGAGTAGAATCAATAGATTTGAACCACTATAAATCTTATATAAACTCCATCTTCTTCCTTTCTTTACATTTATTGCATTATTACATTTAAAATTTATCAACAATTAAAAGAACTTTAAAAATTGGTAACAATCTATTCATCCCCTCTAGATTATTATCCCGTTGGGACCTATCAATTCTCCAAGGAACCTAATAGAAAAAAGGCTTAAATTTCTGTTCTTAAAAAAAAATAAAAATAGAAAATATAAAACCCCATGACACATACATATACGAAATTTCTGACACATGAGTGGAACATTACAAGGATTCCATCAGTTACATTTATCATATAACAATAAATCGAATACTAATTGTTATTGACTTGGAGCTCAGTTTGTCAAACTTGCAATAACTTCCACCGTTTGTCGTTTTACCAACAACAAGAACATTACTCCATTGCTTTAGATGCTTACGTCTATAGCGGGGTATGAAGGGGTCGGATGCATGCAACCATATATATGTGTTAGAAACACACAGAGATTGTTTTCCGATGACCCATAATGAAAATTGCATCAAGCTGTGTCGATTAACTGCTACTTCATAATATAATAAGCGCATCCAATTTAATAAGTATTTTGCTTTATTCCATCATATTCCAAAGGCATGGAAGAGTGTTTCATTAACTCGATTGGACATGGAAATTGTGTCATTTTACTAACAAACTTGTTAACGCAAACTAATAAATATCACCATATCACTCCAATAAATTTTATCAATTGATACTACCAATTCTCCATAAAATAAAACTGCAAACCTAACAACCATAATTTTATGTATTTTTCATGTCCTCAGAAAGCATGGCCTATACTGCAAACCTTTGCAACTTCTTGATATTTATGATTTCCTTACCTTATTTTGTTATGATTACAAATGTTTCAGCTAGCATCCTCGACAGCTACGAAATTCATCTTGTTAATGGCCTTCCAGTTTATAATCCCCCATTGGAGATCAATTGCTGGTCTAAAGATTACCATCTAGGGTTGCACATCCTCCACCCTAACGAGGTTTTTCAATGGCGATTCAAGACGAAAGTCAACGACATTACCTGGTTCAATTGCATCACTGAGTGGAATCCTAAAAATGCATCCTTTCATGTTTTTGATCGCGATATAGCTGAACATTACTGCCAAAGGGGCGAAAGGAGACTGAATATTTGTTACTGGTTAGTTAAGGCAGATGGATTTTATTTGAAAAAATATGTCAATTCCTCACCTGGTGATTTGTTGAAAATCCTCCCCTGGAATTGATTTTATATAACATCGAAAATGCATGAATGGATGTAATTTGTCTTGCACTTTTTTTTTGCTTTTCTTTCTTTTCATGTTAAAATTCCTTTTCTGCTGAAGTAAATGGTGTATGTGTGTGAAAGTGCAGTCGTGAGTGATGTGGATATTAATGATGAAAACAAATACACAAAGTTACAATTTTATTTTATTTATGTTGCCACAATCAATCCTGTACCAAGACGCAGTCGTACACTGTGTGCATATGAAACAACAAAATAAATCAAACCCGGGGCGAGTCAAAGACTCTGTCCTTAAGACGTATTGCTCCGGTATACTGTGCCCAACCGGTATGAGCAATCGTCTCCCAGGATACAACGGGTACCTGTTCAGTTGAGCGGCACTGCTGAACTTGAACTTCTTCGAACCTTTGAATGTCCTGACTTCTCCCGGACGAAATGCAAGACTCACGTGCTATGAATGCAAATGCTTTCAATGCTTGAAATGTTTGTAGGTGGTGTGTTAATGAAAGAGCCATTAGCCCTCTTTATATAGGGGAGTAGGAGGTACCGTAATCGTTGGATCAAAACCGAAGTTTAATTTACGCCGTTGGATTAAAACCTCCTATCTAGATTAGGATGGTTTAATCTCAGCCATTAGATTGAAGATAGATTATCAGGTTTAAACCTGGAGTGTTAGATGGAAACCATATTCGGTTAAGCGGTTAAGACAGTTTAAATCTCGGCCGTTAGATTCAAGCTGCTTTACTCACTACCGTTAGATCACAACAGATGATCTTATCTTGAATGGAGGAGGATAGAGTTTGATTCATTTTGAATCAAATCTGCCAACAGAATCAAATCTGCGCCTGCTGTCAGACTTCGATCGATCACATCGATCGATCGAAGTGACATCGATCGATCGATGTGATCGATCGATGTCTGACTGAACACTTCATTCGATCATCCTGATCGTTCTAAGGGACATCGATCGATCGAAGTGATCGATCGATGTCCTCTGATCCACTTTGATCGATCTAAGAAGCGTATGAAGTCCTCTGATCCACTTCGATCGATGACATCGATCGATCGAAGTGACATCGATCGATCGAAGTCATCGATCGATGTCCGTCAGAAGCTTTTTCCGCCATATGGACATATCCAACGTGGCATTCCTCCACACGGGTGACACGTCACCCATCCACAACGTTTCCATCTACTTTGAGCATTAATTTCACATTCACACAATACATAATTGAGTGAGATCACATCCTAACATTAACTATTCGTTAAGGATTCATTAAGCTCATAGTACGTTGCACAACCAAGTTTTGCAACTTTCATTAACGGGCCAAAGCCCAAATCTTCAATCTCCAACGATGGGCCAAAGCCCAACCTTAAATTCTCCAACAATCCCCCACATGAATGTAAATTAATGCAGACACTTATGCAAACTCTGAGGAGAAGTCAGACAAGAAAATATTGCATCAGAAGAGGTAGCTTCTGGCTTTGAACCTTTCATAGTGATGTATCATCGGATCCACTCGGCTAAGTAGTGACTTGATGTCTTGAACTAGTCAGCCTTTGTTGTGAACCAAGACAATGACACTCACACAATATTTCCTTTAACACCCTTTCGGTTCTCATGGTTGTGTTCGTTTTGGCCATGAACAACCTGGTTTCAGAAAGTGTTTTAGAGAAATCTTGCCTCATAGACTTTCTCATAGAAGCGGCCCCACTTCACACTTACATAGGTGATTCCTATCAAGAGTATTCTGCCATACTCCACTTGACGTATCAAGATATAGGACATCATTAAAAGCCTTAGCTTACCCTGAAATCTCTGCAGACAGCACTTTTACCAGCCGGAATGAGTAAGTGCTTACTGAACCTTCATAACTTAGTTGTCCCATTGAACCAAGATTCTGGGATCTCCAGTCAACAAGGTTGGGTTACCATTATAAAGATTCATGCATTATGGGCTTCAATCCCATTCCGTTTGTCAATCTTGACATCTGATCTCTAGGCAAGCCTTTTGTAAGCGGATCCGCAAGATTCTCCATTGATTTTATATAATCTATGGAAATCACGCCATTAGAGATCAACTGTTTAATGGTGTTATGTCTTCGACGTATGTGTCGTGACTTACCATTGTAAATGCTGCTTTGAGCACGTCCTATAGCTGACTGACTATCACAGTGTATGCTAATAGGAGCTATCGGCTTAGGCCAACACGGAATATCTTCCAGAAAATTCCGAAGCCACTCAGCCTCTTCCCCAGCTTTGTCCAATGCTATGAACTCAGCTTCCATAGTGGACCTAGCTATGCATGTTTGTTTCGTGGATTTCCACGACACAGCAGCACCACCAACAGTGAACACGTATCCACTGGTGGATTTCGAGTCCTTACTATCTGATATCCAATTTGCATCGCAGTATCCTTCCAACACCGCTGGATATCTCGTGTAATGTAATCCAAGATTCATTGTGTATTTCAGATACCTCATCACTCTGTTAAGAGCTTTCCAATGATCATCACTTGGATTACTCGTAAATCTGCTCAACTTGTTTACTGAACAAGCTAAGTCTGGTCTTGTACAATTCGTTATGTACATCAGACTCCCGATTACCTGAGAATATTTTAGCTGGGCAACAGGTTCGCCTCGATTCTTTCTTAAGTGTATACTTAAGTCGAGCGGGGTCTTTACCGGTTTCACATCATCCATATTGAACCGTTTTAGGACAGACTCAATATAGTGTGTTTGTGACAACACGAGTCCCTCAGTCATCCTAGAAATCTTTATTCCTAGAATAACATTGGCAACTCCCATATCCTTCATATCGAAGTTTTTCGTCAACATCTTCTTTGTGTTTAAGATTATGTCCCGAGTACTTCCCATGATTAGCATGTCATCTACATAAAGACACACTATCACATATGCGCTCTGTGTGCTCTTAATGTAGACACACTTGTCACACTCATTGATCCTGAAACCATTAGCTAACATAGCTTGATCAAATTTCAAGTGCCACTGCTTAGGCGCTTGTTTAAGCCCGTACAAGGACTTAACAAGTCTACAAACCTTAGACTCTTGTCCTGGAACCACAAACCCTTCGGGTTGTTCCATATAAATTTCTTCATCCAACTCACCATTCAGAAACGCAGTCTTTACATCCATCTGATGGATTTCCAAGTTATAGACTGCAGCAATCGCAACTAGCACCCTTATAGAAGTGATCCTAGTCACTGGTGAGTAGGTGTCAAAAAAGTCAAAGCCTTCTTTCTGTCGATAACCTTTAGCTACCAACCTGGCTTTATACTTTTCAATAGACCCATCCTCTTTCAGTTTCTTCTTGAAAACCCACTTACAACCAAGTGGTTTACTTCCAGGTGGAAGGTTAACCAACTCCCAAATGTGGTTCTGAAGAATCGAGTCTATTTCACTGTCAACTGCCTCTTTCCAGAATGGAGCCTCTGGAGTTGACATAGCCTCGGAAAAGTTCCTTGGCTCATTTTCTACCATATAGGTTAGAAAATCTGGTCCAAACGAAGTTGGCATTTTGGCACGCTTGCTTTGACGAAGTTCCTCATCTCCTTGAGGAGTCGCCTCACGCAATCGCTTACCAAGTCTTGTTACTTCTTGAATTTTGTCTTTCCTCGGAAATACATCTTCAAAGAACACTGCATTCCTTGACTCCATGACAACGTTTTCATGTATGTCAGGAATATCCGATTTGTGCACCAAGAAACGATATGCACTACTGTTCGTTGCATAACCAATGAATATGCAATCAATTGTTTTAGGCCCAATTTTAACCTGTCTTGGTTTAGGTACAGCAACCTTTGCCAGACACCCCCACACTCAAGTATTTGTAACTAGGCTTGTAGCCTTTCCAAAGCTCGAATGGGGTTTCATCCATCTTTTTAGATGGAATTCTATTTAAAATGACGTTGGCTGAGAGGATTGCTTCCCCCCACAAGTTCTGAGGTAAACCCGAACTTATCAACATAGCATTCATCATCTCTTTAAGAGTACGGTTTTTGCGTTCAGCAATACCATTCGATTGAGGTGAATATGGTGCAGTCGTTTGATGAATAATGCCACTTTCTGAACAGAATTCATTAAACGGTGTATCATATTCGCCACCTCTATCACTACGAATTGTTTTAATTCGTTTGCTAAGTTGATTCTCAACTTCATTTTTATAATCCTTGAAAGCATCAAGGGCCTCGTCTTTGCTACTTAGCAAATATACATAACAGTATCGTGTGCAATCGTCGATAAAAGTTACGAAATACTTTTTACCACCTCTTGTTTGCACAAACTTTAAATCACACACATCGGTATGAATTAAATCCAAAGGTTCAGTGTTCCTTTCTATTGAAGGAAATGGCGCCTTTGCCATTTTCGCTTCAACACATATTTGACATTTTCCTTTGTTACTAAAGTCCAGTTTGGGCAATAAGTCAAGATTACTCATACGTTGTATTGACTTGTAATTAACATGTCCCAAACGAAAATGCCATAAACAAGAAGACTCAAGCATGTAAGCAGAAGAGGAAGCAATTTTATTAGCCTCTGCGGGCAAATCTCTTTTGGGTACAATAGTGATGACATTCAATTTAAACATCCTATTTGACAAATACCCTTTCCCCAAATACATGCCATTTTTCGAAAGAATAACTTTATTGGATTCTAACACTAGTCTAAAACCATGCATGACTAGAAGAGATCCAGATACTAAATTCTTCCGAATATCAGGGACGTGTAGCACATTCTGCAGAGTCAGATGCTTCCCTGATGTGAGCTTCAGAACAACTTTGCCCTCGCCTTCAATCTTCGAGGAGGCCGAGTTTCCCATAAAAAGTTGTTCATTGTTCCTGGGCTGATACTCCGTGAACATCTCTCTGCTGGAGCAAACATGTCTAGTGGCGCCAGTATCAAGCCACCACTCGCGTACGTTCCCCACAGCATTACACTCTGAGACCACCGCACAGAGATTCAGGTCATCCATTGCGTCGACCAGATTTGCTTTCGCTTTATTCTGATTTTGATTCTTTTTGGGCTTCCTGCACTCACTGCTTCGATGCCCTGGTTTACCACAGTTATAACACTTACCTGTGAACTTCTTTGCAATTTCCTTGCCCTTGGAGTTCACACTCAAAGTGTTATGCTTCTTCTTGTTCTTTGCCTCAGCAACATGAGCTTTGGCTTGACCAGAAGACATGGATGGCTTTCTTTCGGAGCGACGGTTGTCCTCCTCAATACGAAGACGGACTATCAAATCCTCCATCTTCATCTCCTTTCGCTTGTGTTTGAGATAGCTCTTGAATTCCCTCCACGAAGGAGGCAGCTTCTCAATCACAGCCGCAACTAGGAACGATTCACTGAGCGTCATGCCCTCCTCTTCCATTTCAGAAACCAACATCTGTATTTCTTCCACCTGCGAAATTACAGTTTTGGAATCTAACATTTTATAGTCGAGAAATTTCCCAACTATCAACTTTTTAGTACCCGCATCTTCTGTGCGGTACTTTTTGTCCAAAGCCAACCATAATGCTTTTGCAGTTTTAAAAGTACAAAATATGCCATAGAGAGAATTATCTAGGCATCCAAGAATCAAATTTAAACAACATAAGTTTGTGTATGCCCAGGCCTCAGCACCCAAGGCATTCTGCATATTCTGCTGTTGATCCTCCACAGGCTCAACCACAGGTGGATCCTCGCTGAGCATTCTGGCCAACCCCAACGCAGTGAGGTAAAACAACATCTTTTGCTGCCACCTTTTGAAGAAGCTTCCAGCAAATTTCTCCGGCTTCTCCACCTGAGCAGCAGTGGCAGCCGGATTCATTTGAGGCCCTCCAGTCGGTGCCAACGGAACCGCATTGAACTGTGGTCCGGTAGCAGCATTGTTTGCACCTTCTGGTGCGGACACGGAGTGAGCACCATTGAAGCCGTGAACAGAGTTTGAGCTCTCGTTCTCCATTCCTGTTCAGTTTGATTAAAACGTAGAGATCAGAACTATCACAGGTTTAAGAATGAGTAGAAAGAGACTGCAAAACAGTACGAAACTGCCTTTGCGTAAATAAACAAAAAGGTACAGAATATAATTGAATCGAAATACGTCTTAAGATTGTTGGCACAATCAATCCTGTACCAAGACGCAGTCGTACACTGTGTGCATATGAAACAACAAAATAAATCAAACCCGGGGCGAGTCAAAGACTCTGTCCTTAAGACGTATTGCTCCGGTATACTGTGCCCAACCGGTATGAGCAATCGTCTCCCAGGATACAACGGGTACCTGTTCAGTTGAGCGGCACTGCTGAACTTGAACTTCTTCGAACCTTTGAATGTCCTGACTTCTCCCGGACGAAATGCAAGACTCACGTGCTATGAATGCAAATGCTTTCAATGCTTGAAATGTTTGTAGGTGGTGTGTTAATGAAAGAGCCATTAGCCCTCTTTATATAGGGGAGTAGGAGGTACCGTAATCGTTGGATCAAAACCGAAGTTTAATTTACGCCGTTGGATTAAAACCTCCTATCCAGATTAGGATGGTTTAATCTCAGCCATTAGATTGAAGATAGATTATCAGGTTTAAACCTGGAGCGTTAGATGGAAACCATATTCGGTTAAGCGGTTAAGACAGTTTAAATCTCGGCCGTTAGATTCAAGCTGCTTTACTCACTACCGTTAGATCACAACAGATGATCTTATCTTGAATGGAGGAGGATAGAGTTTGATTCATTTTGAATCAA
Organism: Eustoma russellianum; assembly: GCA_036186865.1. Lineage (NCBI taxonomy): Eukaryota > Viridiplantae > Streptophyta > Magnoliopsida > Gentianales > Gentianaceae > Eustoma > Eustoma russellianum. Next base: position 16,387,090 of record AP025056.1, on the reverse strand, counting down.
ATCTGCCAACAGAATCAAATCTGCGCCTGCTGTCAGACTTCGATCGATCACATCGATCGATCGAAGTGACATCGATCGATCGATGTGATCGATCGATGTCTGACTGAACACTTCATTCGATCATCCTGATCGTTCTAAGGGACATCGATCGATCGAAGTGATCGATCGATGTCCTCTGATCCACTTTGATCGATCTAAGAAGCGTATGAAGTCCTCTGATCCACTTCGATCGATGACATCGATCGATCGAAGTGACATCGATCGATCGAAGTCATCGATCGATGTCCGTCAGAAGCTTTTTCCGCCATATGGACATATCCAACGTGGCATTCCTCCACACGGGTGACACGTCACCCATCCACAACGTTTCCATCTACTTTGAGCATTAATTTCACATTCACACAATACATAATTGAGTGAGATCACATCCTAACATTAACTATTCGTTAAGGATTCATTAAGCTCATAGTACGTTGCACAACCAAGTTTTGCAACTTTCATTAACGGGCCAAAGCCCAAATCTTCAATCTCCAACGATGGGCCAAAGCCCAACCTTAAATTCTCCAACAATTTATTCATCTACGTTGTTTCCATTTCCAATGGAATTAAGGACATATTCTTCTTTAACTCTGAAATGTGATGGAATAAAGCTAAATGATTCACTAAATTGACTGTACTTCTTATATTATGAAGTAGCAGTTGAACGGCATAGCTTGACACAATTTTCTTTATGGGTAATCGGAAAACAACATCTGTATGTTTCTAACATATGATTATGGTTGCCTATATCTGACTCTCTATACCCTGTCATAGACAAGAGCTTATAAGACAATGAAATAATGTTGTTGTTGTTATTCATCTACTTCATTTACTTTACTACTTCCGCATTACAATGAGAAAACACAGTATTCGTAAGAAGAAGATTTTTGTCAGTAGTCTGTGGTTGCTGAAGGTTTACAAGTAGAAAACTACAATTGTGAGCAGCACATGTTGGAATAATGTAGTCATAAAGATTTGAGCTAGAGAGGACCAACCTGTAATTGGCACATTCAAACGCCTCCAAGTGTATAGTTTTTTGGGTTAAAATACTAATATATCAACCAGAGAAATCAAAGCATCAATAAAATACAACTCATACAATAGTCTTACTTATAAGTCAACAGCCGACCTACATGTAAATCTTAGTAATGTAGAGCAATCTTAAACAATAGGAGAAGTAGCACCTATGTCGAAAATTTGTGGGTGAAACTTATACATAACTTTATACACGTGTGTGCATATTCTATGAATCACATCCCTAGATACGAATGATGCTCATTCAAAAATGCTTCTATTCCGAGTTTGTCAGATGTAGCATATTGTGGCAGCCAATGCAATTTTTGTCGTCTTGGCTCTTAGAGCTGTCCCTTTGAGTCTACGCGATCCCCAAGCCAATAGTCTGCTGAAAGAGCGAAGTCCTTGTGGCAGAGCTAGTCATACCAAAATGGTTAGTCAGACCTGCCTGGTAGCTGAGCAGGAGAAGAAGATGTATTGCATCGTCTCTTGTCCCGACGAGCAGAAGTGGCAGGTTCTGTCCTCTGAGTTAAATAAGTCTATACCTGGTGGGAAACTTGTTCTTGGGAGGTTGTAATAATGCAGAATACTGTTTCTTTTTCCGTGATAGATTAAAAGACTCAGATATGGTTCATTGAATAAAAACGAAGTAATTAGTCATTGAAATAGATGCATTTGGTCTTTTTTGATGAACTTTAAATAATGGGAAATGGAACGGATGCCTTTCGACATCATTCCTTCATGTTATGAAATCTGCCTGTTATATCCACTCAAAACCTTAAGGCAATGAGTGATGGTACCTCATCCTCGTATAAGCTAAGTATTTTTTTCAAATTAGCAAATGTGAGATTCTCAACACCCGGATTCTCAACACCCGCCCTCACGTGTCAACGTGACTTGACATACATACGCGCCTTACAATCCGCCCTCAATCACAAACCACAAGCCAGACATGAACATCTGGACTTTAGGTAAGCCAGACATGAACATCTGGAATTAGGTGAGGGGAAACATTAAGTGGCCAACCATGGGCCAGGCAAAAGGTGAGTCCACATTTTTAAACCTGCTTTAATACCATGTTGAAACTTGAGCTTACATGAGGTGAGACCTATATCCACTCAAAACCTTAAGGCAATGTGTGGTGGTACCTCATCCTCATATAAGTCATGCATTTTTTTTCTTCAAATTAGCCAATGTGAGATTCTCAACACCCGGATTCTCAACACCCGCCCTCACGTGTCAACGTGACTTGACATACATACGCGCCTTACAATCCGCCCTCAATCACAAACCACAAGCCAGACATGAATATCTGGACTTTAGGTAAGCCAGACATGAACATCTGGAATTAGGTGAGGGGAAACATTAAGTGGCCAACCATGGGCCAGGCAAAAGGTGAGTCCACATTTTTAAACCTGCTTTAATACCATGTTGAAACTTGAGCTTACATGAGGTGAGACCTATATCCACTCAAAACCTTAAGGCAATGTGTGGTGGTACCTCATCCTCATATAAGCCATGCATTTTTTTTTCAAATTAGCCAATGTGAGATTCTCAACACCCGGATTCTCAACACCCGCCCTCACGTGTCAACGTGACTTGACATACATACGCGCCTTACAATCCGCCCTCAATCACAAACCACAAGCCAGACATGAACATCTGGACTTTAGGTAAGCCAGACATGAACATCTGGAATTAGGTGAGGGGAAACATTAAGTGGCCAACCATGGGCCAGGCAAAAGGTGAGTCCACATTTTTAAACCTGCTTTAATACCATGTTGAAACTTGAGCTTACATGAGGTGAGACCTATATCCACTCAAAACCTTAAGGCAATGTGTGGTGGTACCTCATCCTCATATAAGCCATGCATTTTTTTTTCAAATTAGCCAATGTGAGATTCTCAACACCCGGATTCTCAACACCCGCCCTCACGTGTCAACGTGACTTGACATACATACGCGCCTTACAATCCGCCCTCAATCACAAACCACAAGCCATACATGAACATCTGGACTTTAGGTAAGCCAGACATGAACATCTGGAATTAGTTGAGGGGAAACATTAAGTGGCCAACCATGGGCCAGGCAAAAGGTGAGTCCACATTTTTAAACCTGCTTTAATACCATGTTGAAACTTGAGCTTACATGAGGTGAGACCTATATCCACTCAAAACCTTAAGGCAATGTGTGGTGGTACCTCATCCTCATATAAGCCATGCATTTTTTTTTTCAAATTAGCCAATGTGGGATTCTCAACACCCGGATTCTCAACATCATAAAAATAAAAATCTATAAGTCAGTTGAGTTTTATGTTGATTTTTTAATGCTGTGCATCTCCTGTTCGACATTAAGGGATTGTTGTATTTCATTTCAAATCTACTGTTTCATCATTTGGTATATTTCTTACTTGAAAATAGATGATAAGATATTTCTACTAGCATTAATTTTGGTTAGCAAAACTTTTTTTTTTTAACTTTAGTTTAAACGTAACGAATTGATTTTTGGTAAAACCAAAAATTAAGCTATTTATTCTTAATTTGAATGTAATGAAACTACTATTCGGATACTAGACTTTAACTTTGTCTTTTAGATTTTCTTGACTGGTTTATGGTCTAATTGAGTTCTTTTTTAAAAGAGTGACTTTTTTCAATCTTCAACCAAAGTAATTGATTAATTTTTATTTCCAAATAGTTAAGAATGAAATTTTAATTTTAACCAAATCCAATGACATATAAACCTAATTCAGTTTAGCAAACTCCATATTCCTATGTGAATGTTAATCAAACCAAATGAAGTTAACGTTTTATGGAATTTTCTAGTTTCGGCAACCTTTGACCGTTTATTCCAAGAAATCCAACCGTATAAATTGAATCAATCCCTATTCAATTTTACTATAAATTTGTTGTTAGCATAATCCTAAGTCAACTCTTCACCTTCCACTACTTCGAATTCAATTACAAAATCTATCTAATATTTCTTCGAACTCAATTACAAAATCTATCGATAGGTGACCAATCTAATGACGCTTTAAGTACACCAATAACAATTATCTATTGGAAAGACAGAAATTGAATATTAAAGAACAAAAAGAACTGAACAAAATAAAAATCTACCCAAAAATTGAATGCATAGTATTTAAGTTCAGATTCGAAAGTAAATTTGTCTTGTCTTGCAATTCGGATGGGATCTACTCACCGCACGGTGAGTCACCGCACGGTGAGTCACCGCACATCCCACCACGTAACACGTGGCAGCAGGAGGGGTGATGAGCCCTCATCCAGCCTCACCACCCCTCCTGCTGCCACGTATCGTGTAGTGATGTACGCGGTGAGGAGGATGCGGTGAGGAGATCTGAACTCCTTGGCATTTTGGTCATCAATTTCTTTTGCTGCTCCCTTACTGTCGTGGCCTCCAAATCAACTTCACCAAATCTTAGACAACTATTGTTGCTTCCTTGAATTGCACAGAGGATTTCTTTTCTTTTATTTTAAAGATGGATAACCTGTTGGCTCAGAAAAGAAATTCAGAAAAAGTGTACGGAATATAAAAACACAAAAGTTGGCTGCTGAAAGTTCTCAAATCTATTCCTTCGAAGTTCGGCTAATCGACAAGCATCGGAGGCAAGAAATATTTTCCCAGGCCGCCCCTTCACGTTGCTTTGTGTACGTTTATACAGAGATTTCTTTAAGAGGGCAGGATTCAGAACAGAACAGTAAGGTTTTGCTGTGTGATCTTTAAATTACAGATTCGAGTCAAAACAGCCTCTTACACAAAGTGTAGAGTAAGGATTAAGGTTGTGTATATCAGATCGCGAAGCGATTCGACCCCTTCTTCAACACTGGAACCAGACTCTCTATCCCTTGTGATAGAGGTATTGTCTGCCTACCGTTTACCCTCTCCAGACCCTAACGATAGCTTTTACTGTCGTTGGGATATACTGGGCTTGAATGATGATGATGATGCTGAATCTTTTAGGGACGGCATTTTTTGATTGTGCATTCCAGTGGAAAGATAGAGATGTGCAAAAAAGAATATTTGATCTTGGTCAATTAGCTAAATACTGTGGATTTAGCAAAAAAAAAAAGAAAAAGAAAAAAAAGGGCCTAACGTTTGCTTTTGGTTGCTGAAAAAAGATGGGTTTTATATATCCCGATTTATTAATCCTAACCCAAGGGAACAGATGAAGATATATCTTTGGAAGTGATGCAATCGGAATTACTATGAATAGAAATATATTTGTACATTTCTCTGTTTTGATGCTGCAGTTCCAACTTTTTTTATATGTTTTTTGGGGCTAGAATTTATCACCTTTCCTTATATATAGCAGTGTGAAGGCGGGTCTTAGAACAAATGGTAAGGTTCTTGCTTTGTGAAATTGAGGTCATGAGTTCGAGCCGCGAAAACAAACTCTTGCACAAAGTATAGGTAATGCTACGTACATCAGATTGTGAAACGATCCGGTCTTTTTTTGGACCCTATACAAACGCAAGAGCTTAGTGCACTAGAAACACAATTATATTTAGCGGCGGATAATTAATCGTGCAACACTTTCAACTTACGTACTTCTGTATCTCCAAACAGCTAATTGGTCTAGTCTTCATTAACATATATCACAAGGAGAAGGTACAAAATGCCAGAAAAAGAAGGGAAAAATAGCAGGGAAATGAAGAAAAGACTATGAGAGAAAAAAAAAAAAACAAAAGAAGACATGTCTTTTACATGGATATAACTTGTTACGTTTTATATATTTTCATACTGTTCGAAAAATCGGTTGATAGTTTATCCACATTATTTTCATTATTTGTGTGAACCAAGGAAAACAAATAAAGGCCTACCATCAAACACAATCACAAACAAATTAAGACAACGTTAATGAACAATATATCTAGTTCAGCATGTGATCTAAAAGTAGAACTTTTGTATGAGTCGTATCCCTTTGATGCTTGGAATTCACGGTCAATATATTAGTATTTTAGTGCAAAAAACATATTAAGACAAAATAAGGATGACATTAAATTAAGCCTCCCAAATTGGAGATCATATCTCTTCACCGCACTCTCCCTCACCACGTTGCTCACCGCGCGACACGTGGTAGGTGGTGAAGCTAGATGAGGGTCATCCGTATTTAGCCTCATCAACAACCTGCTTCTACGTGTCGCGTGGTAAGCAGCGCGGTGAGAAAGAATGCGGTGAGGAAATCCAAACCCTCAAATTGTGACAGGAAAAAACCGAAATAAATGAGGCCCCTCAAATTTTCCTCGAATAATTTGAACATGATACCGATTAGTTTCACTGGCACCAAATATCTAAAAAAAAGACAATTAACTACAGTACTGGAAGAAATTAATCGGAAAATATCATCCAATAACAGCAGTCCAAGTTATTAACTCCTATGCAAAATCCACACCCCAGTTTTGAGGTTCATCATACAGGTTTAGGCACAACAAAAATATTTTCTGCAATTTCAAACTGATCAGAGATTGTTTGTGTAAATAATCCAAACTCCCATGTCGGAAAGAAAGAGTATGATGATAAGATATATAAGTATAGCTCAATAAGTAAATATCAATAATGATTAATTCTTTTTAGACCATTGAAAATGAAAACCCGATCCAGTTGACACTTATTTGTGCTTATCCTAGTGTCGACCTCAGACCTGAGCAGGTACTAGCTTGGCTGGGTGAATCTATGGTATCAAAGTCGGCTAACGTAGCTGGAGCAAAAGGTCCAAATTTGAAATGCTAAGGGGGTTCTGGTCTCTCCAAATCTGGAATATTAGGGGAATCCTGGTCTCTTTGTGAGGTCCATCAAAGACGTCGACTCATTTGTTGAGAATCCCACATTGGTAATTTGAAAAAAAAATGCATGGCTTATATGAGGATGATGTACCACCACCTATTGCCTTAAGGTTTTGAGTGGATATGGGCGTCACCTCATGTAAGCCCAAGTTTCAACATGGTATCAGAGCAGGTTTAAAATGTGGACTCACCCCTTGCCTGGCCTATGGTTGGCCACTTAATGTTTCCCCTCACATAAGTCCAGATGTTCATGCCTGGCTTGTGGTTGTGATTGAGGGCGGGTTGTAAGGCGCGTGTGTATGTCAAGCCACGTTGCCACGTGAGGGCGGATGTTGAGAATCCCACATTGGTAATTTGAAAACATAAGTCCAGATGTTCATGCATGGCTTGTGGTTGTGATTGAGGGCGGGTTGTAAAGCGCGTGTGTATGTCAAGCCACGTTGCCACGTGAGGGCGGATGTTGAGAATCCCACATTGGTAATTTGAAAAAAAAATGCATGGCTTATATGAGGCTGATGTACCATCACCCATTGCCTTAAAATTTTGAGTGGATATGAGCCTCACCTCATGTAACCCCAAGCTTCAACATCATTAAAAAGGGTGGGATGTAACACCGAATCATCATCAAACTTCATATATCTTGAGTATACTTAAAGAAATATAGACACACCGAATCTCATCGTGCCCCCGCACACCCTACACCTCATATATAAAACTGAAAAGTCCCCGTGTGACTATGTAGTGGTTGTAGAATTTGGCACTTGTGTGCATATATGTGCTTCAAATGTAAATATATATTCACCCGGTTTTGAAACTATTGTTATAATTTATATTTTGGTTTGTAAAAACATTGTTTATTTTCTAAAAAGTTGTAATATTTAGTAGCCAAAATTTACATACTCTTTTAACTAACACTTGCATTGTTCTTCTAATTTAATTTAATTAATCAACTGAAGATAGAATATAAATACTGACTAAAAGGGCTTGACTTCGTTATGTTATGTTCAAATAAACTATGATAATATTTCTGCCACGTAATATGATTAAAAGTGAATATTTAAAGGGGTAATTCATTTATTGGAGTCAAAATAAAGTTATTAGACTTTATGAATGTTAGGATCGAAAAATAAGTGACAACGTAAATTGGATCACAATGTTGTAACAAGGTCCATTCCAAAAAACAACAACAACAATAAGTAACAAATAAAACTAGATCACCAATTTTAAATTGATAAAGGAACAGATTAGTTATTCTTTCTCATTAAATTTCAAACTTTCCCATAGTTATTGAGTAATATTTTTTTAATAGTTCATTTTAATCGGTCATTAACTCTTTGTATTTTGATGTTTTAAAAGATTCATTTTATTAATTAGAGATATGATTAAAAGTTAATATTTAAAGGGGTTGATTCATTTATTGGAGACAGACAACGGCTTCTGTCAGAGCAATTGAAAGCCTCACTGTAGAAGGAAAAAAGAGTAAAGACAAGCCCAAACTGACGTGGAAAGATCAGATTAGACATGACTTATCAGAGTTGCACTCGCTGAGGACATGATCCAGGATAGGAATTCATGGAGGCAGAGGTTTAAGATTAAGGAGGTGTATGCAGGATATAGGGGCACCTTAGAGCATACTTAGAGGATTACACAGTATTTACACTTTATGTTGACTTTGCACTTTTTTGTTTCGGTATTTGTCTTTCAACTATTTGTGCATATCCACTCTTATGACTATTCTAATACCGGAAGATTTCTGTTTATGTTTAATGAAATCCCTTCACTAGTACATATTCTTATTATTGTGTTATAGAGCCGGAGGTCTCACTGGAAGCAAACTCTCTATCTCTTGGGATGGAGGTATTGTTTGCCTGCCTCTCACCCTCCCCAGACCCTAACGATAGTTTTTGGTGTCATTGGGATATACTTGGTATGATTGTTGTTGTGATGATTCATTTATTGAAGTGAAAATAAAGTTATTAGACTTTATCAATGTAAGGATCACAAAATAAGTAAAAAGGAAAATTGGATCACAATATTGAAAAAGTATCAAGGTCCACTCATAAAAACAACAACAACAACAACAATAACAACAACAACAACAACAATAATAATAACAAGCAACAAGGAAAACTAGATCGCCAATTTTAAATTGACAAAGGAACAGATTAGAAAATCAGCCATTTAAACCTTAATCAGAATAATTACTGCATTATCACATGGAAACTTAGCTTGTTAATCCTGTAATAAATTACTTATTCAACACTTTTTTAAAATTCATAATCATTCACGTGGAATCTTTTGCTGAACTTGATACTATTCAAGGCTTAAACAGTAGAATTATATCATAATCACATGGGACCTTAGTTTGATAATTGTGTAACGAATTTATTATTCAAGTCTGTAGTAAAATTCATCATTCACGTGGAATTTGAGTTTCTTGAAGTTGCAATTAATTTACCATTCAACAATCGAGTAAAATCTTTATTAAAAAATATAGTAAAGGCGTTGAAGAAAGCGGACTTTAGATCAACTGATAAGGTTGATTCTTTATGATCTTAAGGTCACGGGAGCTGCGGAAACAGCCTCTTGCATAGGGCTGTTCAACAAACCAAACAATTCACAAACTGTTCGAGTTCGGTTCGTATTCGTTCGGTAATTCTCTGTAAACGAGCCAAATTTGAACAACTGTCTGAGTTCGTTTACTACAACGAGTCAAACTATTCGCGAACTATTCGGCTCGTTTAAACAGTTATAGAGTTCTCGAGCCGAACTCGAATCAATTTTAAAGTTTGTTTAGCTAATCGAACCGAGCCGAACAGTTCGTTTAGCTAAACGAATCCAAATTCAAAAATCTAGTATTCGGTTTGGCTCGGTTCGTTAACACCCCCACTCTTGCAAAAAGTATAAGTAGGACTGCGTATATCATATCGCGAAGCTTATCTGACCCCTCCCTGAATCCGACGCAAACGCAGGAGTCTAGTACACGAAGAACGCCGTAAAAGCGTTGAAATGATAAACTAGAAGTTTCATGCCTATCAACTTAATGGTACCAAATTTACACTATAAAAAGGGGAAAGGCTCCTTCCTTAAAAGTATACTCAAATTTTATCCCCAAAACATAAGTTCATCATGGGGCATTTTACTATAACAGTTACCCACCTCTGCTTAATACTGATCTCATCAGCCTATATTACTCAAGTCGCGTCTTCATCACATCATCATCTTCACAAATATAAAGTTCTAATTGCAAATGGTCTTCCTTCTGAAAAAGATATCCTGCAATTCAGTTGCTGGTCAAATGGAGTTGAGATCGGGTCAGGACCGCTCCATCATAAAGCCGAATTCGTCTTCCAGTTTGATACCGTGATGGCAAAATGGGTCACATGTGATGTTGAATGGAAGCCGAAAAACAAACATGTTCGGGTCTTTGATCCAAAAGTAGGTAAAGAACATTGTGGGATGGGTCGAGAAAAAATCAGCAAGTGCCGGTGGTTAGTGAAGGAAGATGGGTTTTATATACGCCATAGACATGGTGCTCCGGGGAGGGGAGACTTGATAAAAATGTACCCATGGGATTGATGTTGAATGTTGATATTATAATGCAAGAAGCAATTTGATTATATTTTTGTAGTTTCATGTGTGTTGGTCTCTCTATCTTTTATGATCTAACCATCCAAACTTTTCGAACGAGATTTAGTGACGCGGAGAGGAGAGGGACGCGGTGACGCGACCAATAGAGGGCTAACACATGGGTCTCTGTGAAAAGCAAAAAAAAAAGCTGCTACAGTTTGATTTTCGTCCCCTCCCGCGTCACCAAAACTTTACTCTCCAAACTTTATCATTCAATTAACCGATTCTACGACGAAACCTAGAAATCGATCACTGATCCAATTTGAGTCCCTCTACAGGATAGACCTCAATAGAAAACTGAAGAATAATGGCAGCAAGTGATTGAGTTCAATAGTTCTCGTATCAAATTATTGATTCTAGAAATATAATAATATGGAGAAGACAAAATTGTTCCAAGCACCTATAGAACCGGAAGTGCTCATTCTTTCAAAGATTTCAAAGAGAGGAGAACGGGTTATTCACGATGGTCAAATTCTAAATGCCTTAAGCTCTAGTCTAGCAATAGATGGATCTTAGTTATTGTTTATATTAAGTGCATCTACCCCTTAACATGTAACAAAAATCAAAATCAATTTAAAGTAAACCCGATCGACTCGAGGACAATGTCAGGAGCCACATCCAATATAAATAATTGCAACATGGAATAGGCTCGATAACTCTACAAATGATAGACGCCACCAATAGCTTAACGAGCAGAAGGTTAGGTGCCGAATTTACCTAGCATATTAACTGAGCAAGATAATGGCTTTATCGGTTTTTTTTATACCGTTGAAATATACTAGGTATGATTGATTGATTTAATTAATGAATTTAAATACTTTACTTATTTTCTTCAGATCTGGCTTAATAAGGATTTGTGTCGTTTTGCTTCAGATTCTTTCTCCAACAAGTTTTGAATACAAATTAACCCGCAAAGGACATCAAAAGAGAAAATCAAAACAAGAGAGAAAGTCAAAATGTAAACAAAGCAAAAAAAAAAAAAAAAATCAAAATAATAGCAATCAATCTTAAATCCACGGCTTGTTACCAAGATAAATTACAAAAATATCGTTTAAAAACCTTGCATATACATACGTGTCCTTAAGAACATCAGCATCTTTTCCCAAAAAAAGAAAAATCTAATTATTCAAAAATTAAAAAATTCCGGCCATCCACGTCGTTTCATTTTCTATTTTTTTGTAAAGGGTTGCAGCATCTGAAATTCGTAGTCAATTCTGATATAAAAATTAATACATTTATTTATTTGCTTGTTGCACTTAGCCAATTGCAGCAAATACACTATAATTTCTTCCTCTATTAATTGGATTGGTTTCGCAGAGTGATTTCAATGCAAGACAAAAGAACCATACTCCACGGGTACTCATAACTCAGTTCAACATCGACAGCTAAATTCAGCAGGTCGTCAAGTCAAAAGAAAAAAAAAAATCACCAGGTCATCATGTAATTATTTCTTGTTTTTTAAATTAATTTTTACGCATTCACGCCTGAAAAGAATGAGATTTAAGTTCTGATTCCCACCTGAAATACAATTTTCATAAGAAAACAACTTCTGTATGCTTCTAATACATGAGAATGGTTACATACATCTGACCCCTCCATACCTCGTTATAAACGGAAGTCTCTAAGTCAATAGGGTAATGTTGTTGTTGTTGTTTTTCCCACCTAGAAATACAATGACATCTATTACCAAGTAAATTTGAGTTCTGATTATCAAGTAGTTATTCACTTAATTGTATTACTAGGTCTTCTTGGCTTTATTCAGAATATCATCAGAGCGCGAAACAGTCCGACCTTTCCCTAGACACTACACAAACGTGGGAACATAGTACATCGAAAACACATTTTTTATTGTTATGAAGAAATAATGGCTTTCTTTATTGGCGAATGATATCTTTAAATAATGGTTTTTTAACGGTTTCAATTGTATGAAATTATAATGTCAATCTTAAGAGGGCGGGGTTTCGAGCCACTAGTAAAATTGCTGCTTTTTGTGACCTTAAGGTCACGAGTTCGAACCGCGGAAACAGCTTCTTGCACAAAAGTGTAGGGTAAGGCTGCGTACATCAAATCGAAAAGCGATCCGGCCTCTCCCAAACCCTACAAAACGCAGGAGTCTAGTGAACTGGTAACACCCTTCTAATGTCAATCTTAACAAGTATATATTTAAAGACAAATTAATAAGCATGTAATAAGAATACATGCTTAACCTTTGAAAGGAAAAGAGAAAGAAGGCCTTCCAACAAGCACACAAACAAAGACAAACAAACAATGTAAACTTTCATTAATCGGACAAACCTTAAACCATCAATCCCACTGATACATTTTCATCAAGTAACCCCTCCCCGAGTCGTTTCTGTGGCGTATATATAACCCATCGCCCTGCACTAACCAGCGGCAAACGCTGACATTTTGACTGCCCAACCCACAATGTTCTTTACCTATTTTTTCATCAAACGCTAGGATAGATTTACTTCTAGCCTTCCACACAATCTTACAATTTAACCATGGTACTATTAACCTATTGAAATTAAAGAAGAAATAGGATCCCGGATTGAGAGGTTTCGGACCTAACTCGACCCGTTTGGACCAGCAATTGATTGGCACGAGATCATCATCAGAAGGAAGGCCATTGGCAAACAGAAGTTTTTGTATGTCTTTAGGGGAAGTGTCCCTTGCTTCAGTAACGTAGGCTAATGAAATCAGCAATATATAGAGGAAAGTAGACCTTTTAGCAAAATAAGACATGCCTTTCATTTTTTTTTCTCTTATGGTGATTTTGAAATTTGTATATGATTGTGTGTATTATGTTTTGCATATTTATAGTAAAAAGTGAATTTATTGCAAATACAAACTTAATTGTTTCAACGTGTTTCATGAAGTGGTGATTAGAGAATTTATTGCAACATCAATAAACTTAGTTTCTCAGTCAATCTGCATGTAACTCTGCTATCCTTCGCATGACAAGCGTGTATGTTAGCTATGAATCTCAAAATATTTATTTCAGATACTTCTTTTGTCGCATTTAAAAGCATATATGTTCACTTTAATAAATTTAAAAAAAGCACATCTGCTAGGTATTTCTTGATTTTAGAATATGATAAAATATATCAAAATGACTCAGTGCATTGACTGCGCTTCTTATATTATGAGGTAGCAGTTGATCGGCACAACTTGACACAGTTTTCATTATAGGTAATCGGGAAACAACCTCTGTGTGCTTTTAACACATGAGTATAATTGCGTACATCCGATCTCCCATATCCCGGCATAGGCGCGAACCTCTAAAGAGGGAGCAAATCTAACGGTTCTTAATAAGTCCTCGTGTTGAATTTACCATTGTAGCAATGATCAGCATGCATGATTATGGGAGAGATGGGGAGGGAGCATTCTGTAAATCATTATCGTCATCATGCAATTGGCTTTATTTTGTTGGGATTAATTCGAGATACGTGTGATGCGCAGCACGTTGATAAAGTTTATACGAATTAATCATAAGGTGGACGTTATGTATGATAATATTATATGTCACATATGTCACGTAATAATATTAATTGTTACGTAAAACATCCACACGTTAAGTGATCATCGGGTATGTTCGTGGATGTATAGTGTGGTCTAAATGGAAACCCCGAATATGTAGACAGTCATATGGTCAGAGACCGCGATGGATGGGCTCAAAGTGCAGCGACCATAAAGTTACGACATCTGGTCCCCGAGGGGCGACAACCCACGTGTGGCTAGTAGATAATTATTGTCACAATAATTAAATATTAATGAAGATAAGGTTGGGATTTAAATTCAGATTTAAATTTGAATTTAAGTTTAAATTTAAGTTTCAATTTAAATCCTAACCTATCAGATCCTTCCATCCCCTCTATATAAAGGAGGAGGCTTCACTCCTCAGATGATCAAAAAATCAAAAGGAAAATAGACGCATACAGTATCTAAAGAAAATAGCGCCTATTACAGTATATTAGAGGGAAGATGTGCCAAATTTTCTATGAAGTCCACACTGCCTAGCCTCTCCATCGGGTAAAGCAGTGAATTGTTGATTCCGTTCAAGGGGTATATCAACAATTGGTGGGAGGTCGTGAATCCTTGGATCACGCCAGATTCTTCATCAGCCGGAGCAGTTGCAGCGTACGTGTTCAGATTAACAACAGCAATGGAGCAAGGTATATTTTCCGCATTTTGTTACTTTGTCCATTGATTCGATTAAACGGTCCTATTCAGGGGTTTATTAAATTAAATCCAACAAGTGGTATCAGAGCAGGCCTAATCGAATCAATCATTTATTCTGTTAATCTGTTCATGTTCGGAAAAATGAAATTTTTCCGGGTCAAAAACATTTTTTTCGGAACAAATTTTTGGTTAATGTTTTCGGAACTTATATAAATAACGGCCTCTGTTTTCTGAAACAAAAGCGTCGCTGGCCTATTGGCCAGCGCCTCCGACTTCGGACGAGCGGTCTCAGGTTCGACCTCCTCTCCAGCGTAAAACCAGGTTTTATAACCTTCCCTAACTTAAAACAAAAAGCCTGCATGGCCTAATGGTTGAGCGCCTGTGAAGAAACCAGAGGTCTCTGGTTCGATACCTTGTCCAGGCGAATTTCGGAAATGTTTTTTGGCTCCAGACTGGAGCTTCAGCTGGCGGTAATGGGCCCGGATCCGGGTCTGACCCGGTCCGGCAGTGCTTCAGGAGAGGGCTTCGGTCCAATTAAGTGTCGAAAAAAAAGGATTTCAGGTGGTCTGGGCTGTCTACACCATTAGGCCCTATTCGGTTCAGTTATTGGGCTTCGGCCCAAATTACAGTAAACTAAAAAAAAAAGGATTCGGTTTTAAGATTGGGCTGGGCGGGTACTGACTCGACCCGATCCGAGCCCCATTCTCTTATTCTTTTTTTTTTAATTTTCAGTTTTATTTGGTTTATTATTATTATTATTTTTGATAAAGTAAATAATAATAATTTTTATTATTATTATTTAAAGTTCTTTTTAAGGAAAATAGTAATAGTAACAAATTGTTGTTATTATTATTATTTTAAAGTCTCCTTTTAAAAAAAATAATAATAATAATGATGATAATTTAATTATTATTGTTATTATTATTAAAGTAAAATAATAATAACAAGTAATTATTATTATTATTTTAAAGTTTCTTTTAAAGGAAAATAAAGTAAATAATAATGATAATAATTTGATTATTATTGTTATTATTTAAAGTTTATTAAGGAAAATAGTAATAATAATAATAAATTCTTGTTATTATTATTATTATTTTAAAGAAATCCAAAATAATAATAATCAAGTGTTAAGTTTAATTTTCGGTTATTGCATTATTATGTTTATATGCATGCAGTTATTTGTTTATTTATTTATTTATGCCTTATGTTTATGCATGTTAACAAATAAACAAATAAAGTTAAGGAACTTAACCCAATAAGGATCCGAATCTTGTTTGACCCGGTTTGACCGAGTTTCAACCAAGTTAATTCGATGGGCTAAGTTGGCTGAATTAACCAACACTTATCAATCAATGCGGTTTATACTCGTGATAGATGACTCATTGAGTTGTGATAAAAACACCGTACACATAGTTTTGTCTAAGAAAGCCGGTACTTAAGCGAGACCATTGTGACTCCACCGGTGGCCTGGAAATTATGTGGAATGGTAATACACCCTTATGGCAAGTGGGTATTGCTGAATCGGTTCCCTTCACACTCAATGTGACTCATCATAAGGTTATATCACTTGTTAAATTGATTGATAAAGATATTGTTTTCTTATACCGTAAGGAGAACTGAGCTTGGTTCAAGGTGGTTCTTATTTGAGCCGTAAAGGGAATCAAGCTAGTTCAAATTGGTTTAAGTAAAACAAAATGGATGTTGGTGTTAAGTATGCACGGTCGTGCAAAAGGGTCAGTCAGGAAAACTGCGGATCATATAGAACCATAAAGTTACGCGACTTAGCAAATGTAGGGCTTTAATATGATCCCCTTAAAGTGCGGCAATCATATCATCGCCACTATATTTGTTATGATCGTGAAGGGCATGTATGTGTTGGAGGCAATCATTGACCGGCCCAAAGGAAGGTGTGATTGTCGAAAACACATATGAGCATCGTAGTGGACCCAAATAGGGCCGGCGGCGAAGCTTTAAATGCATAGGTTAACTCATCGGCCCAAAGGAAGGTGGTTAACTTGTGCTTGGAGAGCTGTCATATTGACCACTACACCCAATTGTTGGAAGGTATTGGGATGACTCCAAAGAGCCCCAATATTGGAAGACAATTGGTAGATGGAATCGGGGTTCTATTTTGATATTTGTTTTTATGCAGTTTAAAGATTACACGTGTTGTGTATTTAAGTCCGTTTCTTGTTTGCTTTTCAGCAATAATGTCTAACATTAAGGATATTCCTACAATGAACGGTTCAAACTATAAGCAATGGAAAGGTCAATTTGAGATCTTTCTGGAGATTGCTGATCTAGACAATGCGTTACAGATAGATCGTCCAGCTGTGCTAACAGACGAAAGTACCAGTGAGGAAAAATCTCACATGGCACGCTGGCTACGATCAAATCGCATATGTCTTATGATCATGCAAAAGACTATCCCCAAATTCTTCAGGGGACACGTTTCTGAGTCCACGACGGCTAAAGAATTTTTAGCCGATCTCGAGCAAAGATATGTAAAGAATGAGAAAGCCGAGGCAGACAATCTCTTAAAGAAACTTTGCTCGAAACAGTACCGTGAAATCGACAGCATAAGGGTGCATAAAGTTATGAATGCTGTCGCCACCAAGTTTGGTGGTAAGAAACGCAAAGCTGCGGAAATGGTTACTGTGCAAAAGGCAAATCAAAAGGAAAAGGGGGTGCCTACTGCTGGCACACGCAAAAGCATGACTTGTTTCTTTTGCAATAAGGAAGGACATTTAAGGAAGAATTGTACCGGTTATATATCTTGTCTCAAGAAAAAGGGTACATTCTTGGTTTGTTCTGAAGTTAATTTTGTTTCGGATATAGCCACTTGGTGGGTCGATACGGGAGCCACGACTCACCTATCTGTGACTATGCAAGGTTGCCTAAACCATAAAAAACCAAGAGACGATGAAAGATACGTCTATTGGGGAAATGGCAGCGGCATAAAGGTTGAAGTCATCGGGCATTTCAGATTGCTGTTGACATCCGGTTTCTATCTAGATTTGCATGACACTTTTGTAGTACCATCGTTTAAACGAAATCTTATTTCGTTTTATCGATTGGATAAAAGTGGATATTATGGTTATTTTGGAAATGGAAATTTCCAACTTTATCATGCTTCTAGATTGATTGGTCACGGTATAATGTCCGAAATTGATAAACTTTATTCAATAAATGTTTCTTTAAATCAGGAAACCTTGCATGTTGTAATGCGAAACGTTAAAGCAAAATTAACTCATGAGAATTCAGGGTCACTTTGGCATCGACGTTTAGGACATGTGTCCAAAAACAGAATAGAACGTCTTGTCAAAACAGAAATTCTCAATCCTTGAGACTTAACCGACTTAGAGTCGTGTGTATTTTGTGCTAAAGGAAAACAAACTAAAGTCCGAAGATATGAAGCAAATCGTGCAAATAGTCCATTAGAGTTGATTCATACCGATATTAGTGGCCCATTTCATCCGGTTACTCGAAATGGTCACTCTTATTTTATCACCTTTATTGACGACTATTCGCGATATGGCTACGTATTCTTGATTAAAGAAAAAGCGCAAGCAATAGACATGTTCAAATCCTTTAAAACTGAAGTTGAGTTACAACTCAACAAAAGGATTAAAGCCGTCAGATCGGATCGTGGGAGTGAATACTACGGTCGATATGATGGATCAGGAGAACAGTGTCCAGGACCATTTGCTAAATACCTAGAGGAAAACGGAATCGTCCCTCAGTACACCATGCTTGGGTCACCAAGTATGAATGGTGTAGCTGAAAGACGAAACCGTACACTTATGGATATAGTGCGTAGTATGATGAGTCAAACTACACTACCATTATTCCTCTAGGGAGAAGCGCTTAAAACTGCAGCTTACATCCTCAACCGAGTACCAACTAAAGCAACAATAAGGACCCCTTATGAGTTATGGACTAAGCGTAAGCCTAGCCTTAACCACATAAGGGTTTGGGGCTGTCCAGCAGAGGCGAAGCCTTACAGACCAAATGAAAGAAAGCTGGACACCAAAACAATTAGTTGCTATTTCGTTGGTTACTCGGAAAGGTCACGAGGGTATAAATTCTACGATCCCACAAGTAAAGTGTTTTTCGAGACAAATTCGGTAAAGTTCTTTGAGGATACTTTGGTTCCGGAGGGGAATGATTTGCATCAGCAGATCATCGAGTTAGATGAGGCACACTCAGATGCGACAGAAATGCAAATCAAACCATCTTTTGGGGAGATAGCATCAGCGATACCCGCACCTGAGATACCTCATCCCAGTAGTGACGCTCCACAGGAACAAATTCATGTTCCTGAGGAAGTTACTGAAGAACCCGATGAATTGCCGGCTGATGCAGTTCAGGAACCTACAGTATCTCAAGAACAAGTGCCCCTAAGGAGATCCACTCGTGAACGGAGAAAACTCATACCTAGCGACCATGTGGTGTATCTCCAAGAACACGAATTCGATATTGGTATGTTGGACGATGATCCCGAAAACGTCCAGCAAGCATTACAATGTCGAAATTCAGAAAAGTGGATAAAGGCCATGGAAGAAGAAATAAAGTCTATGCACGACAACAAGGTATGGTGTTAGGTGCAGCAATTGTCCCGTGGCGTAGGCCGGTGGGCGTAGGCCGTGTGGGCCAAGTCACAGTCGAATGACGTGGGCGCTTGTGTGCTGAATGCACTATAAGGCTAGGGTATGCGCATCTCCTGTGACCAATTGGTTTTGGGAGAGTTGGTAGCGCCTGAGGTCCTACAAGTGGTATCAGAGCCTAACCTTGATTGCTTGGCCTATCTTTGCAAGTAGCAAGGTTAAAGATCATGGCAATGACAACCTCAACCTCAACCTCTTCATCTCCCAAGCCTACTGCACTATTTTCCGGATCAAACACTAAAGCTCCTATGTTTGATGCCCAAAACTATTCTTTATGGAAATTTCGAATGATCAATCATTTGAAAGGCTGTGGATTTGATATATGGAGAGCTGTTGTCAAAGGAATTGAAGTTCCTATGATTACCAACTCAAAAGGAGAATCAATGTTCAAAGATGAGGATGACTACATCGACGAAGAGAAGATAAAACTTGATGCATAATTTGAGGGGGAGCATGTTGGGTAGATTGATAAGAGAGCATGAACTAATGGGGAGTTGTAAAATATCAAATTTAGTTGAAAAATCATCATGTAAAAACATCTTTTGGATTGTGGTTTTGAAATCATCAAAAAGGGGGAGATTGTTAAGTTGTAAAACGTTTTGATGATGAAAAGATGTTTTGAATGAGTTGAAATTATGTTTAATATTCGATGCAAGATGGGCAAAACACATTATGTCCAAAGATGGTTGAGATTGGAAGTCACTGGTTGACATCGATCTCTCAAACTGGGGACATCGATCGATCGATGTACTTCAGCCCCTGACATCGATCGATCGATGTCTGTCTGAGGACATCGAACCCTCAACCACAAGGACATTGATCGATCGATGTCACTTCATCCCCTGACTTCGATCGATCGATGTTGAACTGAGTACTTCAGTCTCTAAACCAGGTGACATCGATCGATCGATGTCACTTCAGCCTCTGACATCGATCGATCGATGTCATGTAGTGCAGGATTTTTGAAAATCTTCTGAGGACATCGATCTCTCCTTTCAGGGACTTCGATCGATCGATGTCCTCCAGAATTCAAATTTTTTGAACGTTAGAATAAAATCCAAGGTTGATTTTTAAGGTTTTCTCTTTCCAATCTTCTTCAAACTTCTTGTGGACTTTAACCCAACTTATTACATGCTTCCTTGACTATTGTATACATGTCTAAGATTCTCTAGGGTGGCTATCCAAGATCAAATCACTCCATAGGATGGCTAGAGACTATTTGGGCATTATCTTGACATTTTTGAAGATGAAGACTTGGTGGAGAGTCTCAAAAACGTGGTGAACTTCATCTATAAATAGAGGAGGCTTGGATGAAGCAATAACATACTTTCAACATCATCTAGCTTCATTTTCTATTGTTGTATATTTCTCTCATACTTGTAAATTTGTTTAAAGCTTGTCTAGCTTTTCTTTGATCTTCATTATTGTATATTGAGAGAAAAAGAGTCAAACACAAGAGGAACCATAAATATTTGATCTCTTGCTTGTGCTTAGACTTGTGAGAAAGTGTGATCATTACCATATTTCTTCAACCCACTGTGAGAAGTTCTTGAGGGAACTTTTGTTGAAGTTGTGAGGAAGCAAGAAGTTGTTCTTGCTAATAGCTGTAGTTGCTGTGGTTGCACAAGTGTGTTGTGCAAGAAGTTGCTGTTGTTGTGGCTTACACTAAAGTGTTAGTGTAAGTGTTGCTGTGGTTGTTCTTATTGTTCATAATAAGAAGAGTAGTTGTTGAAAATCCACTTTGGAAACAAAGTGGTAGTGGAGTAGAATCATTTACGATTCGAACCACTCTATATCCGATGTACTCATTCACTACTTCTCATCTTCCATTCTTGCTCTGATTTTGAATATCCTTTTTGAGTTGAGCAAACGAGAAAAATTCCGCAAAATAGCCAAACACTCTATTCACCCCCCCTCTAGAGTGTATTTCGGACCTAACAATTGGTATCAGAGCCTAACCTTGATTGCTTGGCCTATCTTTGCAAGTAGCAAGGTTAAATATCATGGCAATGACAACCTCAACCTCAACCTCTTCATCTCCCAAGCCTACTGCACTATTTTCCGGATCAAACACTAAAGCTCCTATGTTTGATGCCCAAAACTATTCTTTATGGAAATTTCGAATGATCAATCATTTGAAAGGCTGTGGATTTGATATATGGAGAGCTGTTGTCAAAGGAATTGAAGTTCCTATGATTACCAACTCAAAAGGAGAATCAATGTTCAAAGATGATGATGACTACACCGACGAAGAGAAGATAAATTTCGCCATCAATGGCAAAGCTTTTGACATTCTCTCAAGTGCTCTTACCACCACTGAGCTCATTAGACTCCAAGGTCTTGAAACAGCCCATGAGGCATGGAAAAGGCTTGAAATGATACATGAAGGAACTGAGCAAGTAAGAATGGCCAAAAGACTCATGCTCATGAAGGAGTATGAGATGTTCGGAATGAAAAACGGTGAGAAGATTGAGGAGACAATCGATCGATTCACACGAATAGTGAATCAACTCTCCATGGTTGACAAGAAAATCTCAAATGAAGATCTTGTCTCAAAACTTCTCAACTCTTTGCCAAGAGAATGGACACCCAAAGTCACCGCCATCACCGAATCAAAGAATCTCAAGACTCTTACCCTTGATGAGCTATCCGGTAATCTTCTTACTCATGAAATTCTTATTGATGAACAAAATATGATGAATCCCATCAAGTCTACACAAACATCACACAAAGGATTGGTGGTAGAGTCCGATGAATCGGATGAGGAAGTTGCCCTTCTAGTAAGAAAATTTAGAAGAATGGCAACTAGAAACAAAGCTCAAGCAAGAAAGTTTTTCAAGAAACCATCTAAAGAAAAGGAAGCAAGTGAAAATTGCTATAGATGTGGTCGACCCGATGACTTCATTGCCGATTGCCACGTAAAAGAGCCGCAAAAGCAAGAGAAGAAGGTTTTTCCTCAAAAGAAGAAAGCCCTCAATGCGAAGGTAACCACGTGAGATGATCTTCTTTCGGAATCGGAAGGAGAAGAGAGTGAAGATCAAGGTGTTGGACTAGTGGCAATGGTTGACAATCCAAAGTTTCAACATACTTGTCTTATGGCGATGGAAGATGACCTTGAGGTAAATTCTAACCCTTCAAATTTGCATGATGAAATAGGAGATTTGCAAGATGACTTTGAGAAATTAAATTTGAAGTATAAGCATTTAAAGAAAGAATTCAAGAAATGCATTTTAGAAAATAAGAGCTTACATGAAAAAAATATTTTGATGTTTCAAGAGCATGATATCATACTTACCATGCATAAAACCGTAGTTCTTGAAAATGAAGAAATTAGAAAAGAATGCGAGAAACTAAAGTTAGACTTACAAAGACTAACAAATGGTAAAAACAACTTAGACATACTACTTGGAAATCAAAGAATTGGAAATGATAAATCCGGTTTAGGATTTAACTCATCTTCTTCTTCTATTAAACCTAAGCCCTTAAAGAAAAAGGCAAACAATAGAAAGACACAACAAAATTCATCACCTTCCAAACCAAAGCATGTACCCACTTGTTTTTATTGCAACAAACTAGGATATGTAAAGAAAGCATGTAGAGCTCGATTTGAAAGCACATATGTTTGGAAGCCTAAGGGTCGAAAAACTAACCCTAAAGGACCCAACCATCAAAGGGTACCAATGCATACATCTTTTGGTTTTGTAGGCTCTCAAGATAAATGGAGTAGCCAAAGAAGAAGGAACCAAATGGCTTATGGACAGCGGATGTTCAACTCACATGACCGGAGACAAGGCGCTGTTCACCAAACTCAAGCTCCAAGATGGTGGAACGGTGCATTTTGGCAATGGGAGAGCCAAAATCCTTGGACATGGAGAAATTGGTAATTCTTCCTTTACTATTAATAATGTACTATATGTAGAAGGGCTTAAGTATAATTTGATAAGTGTTAGCCAACTATGTGATGCTAATTTTCAAATTGAGTTTGTGAAAAGAAAATGTGTTGTGAAAAAGAACGATAAGATTGTTTTTGAAGCTATTCGTAAAAATGATGTTTACAAATTTAGCACACATGATTTGATATCACAAAATGTTTCTTGCCTAGTTGCCAAAAATGATTTGACTCAACTATGGCATAGACGACTTGGACACATTAGTTTTAAGAATTTCAAAGAAATTTGCAAAAATGAAAAAGTCCAAGGTCTTCCAAAATTAAATTTCGAAAACCATGGCTTATGTGACACTTGTCAAAAGGCAAAGCTTGTTAAAACAAGCTTCAAACCCAAAAGTGAAATCTCCACCACCAAACCCCTACAATTGCTTCATATGGATTTGTATGGGGATATTGGTACAGCAAGTCTAAGTGGAAAACATTACACCTTTGTGGTGGTAGATGACTTCTCTATGTACACTTGGGTAATGTTCTTAGCTAAAAAGAATGATGCATGCCAAGAATTTATAAAGCTTTGTAAAAGATTAGAAAATCAAAGAGAGGACACAATTAAGGAAATTAGAAGTGATAGAGGTGGTGAGTTTGATGGAGAATTTCAAGAATTTTGTGTATCCAAGGGGTATGGACACAATTTCTCAGCTCCAAGAACTCCTCAACAAAATGGTGTTGCGGAAAGGAAGAATAGAACACTTCAAGAAATGAGTAGAGCCATGCTAAACGAATTTGAGTTACCTAAATATTTTTGGGCCGAAGCGGTAAATACCGCTTGTCATGTGATAAATAGAGTTTATTTGAGACCATTTCTCAAAAAGACTCCTTATGAGCTTTGGAAAGGTAGAGTGCCAAATATTGGTTATTTCAAGGTTTTTGGTTGTAAGTGCTTTATACTTAACACCAAAGATAACTTGGATAAACTCGACTTCAAAGCGGATGAAGGAATCTTTATGGGTTATGCTCAAAATAGCAAGACATTTAGAGTATATAATAAAAGAAGCTTGAAAGTTGAAGAATCAATTCATGTAAAATTTAGTGAACTCAATGAGGACAAATCAAATATTAATGATGACGATGATGATGATGAAATAATTGAAGTAAGCCATATAGAGAAATTTGAGAATCCAAAAGGTAATATTGTTATTGACCTTAGGATTGATCCACTTGAACCTAAGGTTGAAAATGAAGAAGTAGGAGGAGATACCTCAAATTTACCGGATTCATATAAGTATAGGAAAGATCACCCTAAAGAGTTGATATTAGGTGAAACTAGCCAAGGCATAATGACAAGGAGAAAATTCAATGAAAATGCTTTTATTTCACAAGTTGAGCCTAAAAACATAAAGGAGGCAATAAATGATGAAGATTGGGTATTGGCTATGCAAGAAGAATTAAATCAATTTGAAAGAAGTGATGTTTGGGAATTAGTTACTAAACCTAGTGATCATCCCGTAATTGGCACTAAATGGGTATTTAGAAATAAAATGGATGATAAAGGAAACATCACTAGAAATAAAGCTAGATTAGTAGCCCAAGGCTATAGGCAAGAGGAAGGCATAGACTATGATGAAACTTTCGCCCCCGTACCTAGGTTAGAAGCTATTAGGATGCTATTAGCATATGCATGCTATAAGGATTTTAAACTATATCAAATGGATGTGAAATCCGCATTCTTGAATGGAATAATTCAAGAAGAGGTCTATGTAGCTCAACCTCTGGGGTTTGAAAATCATGATTATCCAAATCATGTTTTTAAACTCAAAAAGGCCCTCTATGGACTTAAACAAGCTCCTAGGGCTTGGTATGATAGGTTAAGTAACTTCCTACTTGAGAACGAGTTTTCAAGAGGAAAAGTCGACACTACTCTTTTTATTAAAGAACAAGGAAACCATCAATTGCTTGTTCAAATTTATGTGGATGATATTATATTTGGTGCTACTAACGATTCTCTTTGTGAGCATTTTGCAAAATTGATGGAAGGAGAATTTGAAATGAGCATGATGGGTGAACTCAACTACTTTCTTGGTCTACAAATCAAGCAAACTCAAGATGGAGTATACATATCTCAAACAAAGTACACGAAGGATTTGCTCAAGAAGTACAAATTCGAGGATGGAAGGAGTGTGAATACTCCGATGAGCACAAGTACAAAGCTTGACAAAGACGAAAAAGGAAAGCCGGTTAAGGTAACAAAATATAGGGGTATGATTGGTAGTTTACTTTATTTGACCGCTAGTAGGCCGGATATTTTGCATGCTGTGTGCTTATGTGCTAGGTTTCAAAGTATGCCTAAGGAATCGCATTTAGTTGCCATTAAACGTATCTTTAGGTATTTAAAAGGAACTTTGAACTTCGGATTGTTTTATCCCAAAAATGGTTGTTTTGATCTAAGAGGATATAGTGACTCCGACTATGCCGGAAATCTTGTTGATAGGAAAAGCACCTCCGGGACATGTCAATTCCTTGGAGATTGCTTAGTTTCTTGGTTTTCCAAGAAACAAAATAGTGTCACTTTCCACGGCGGAATCCGAATATGTATCGGCCGCTTCGTGTTGTGTACAACTACTTTGGATGATCAACACCTTGAACGATTACAATGTTAAGTTTGAAAAAGTTCCCATCCTATGTGACAATACCTCAGCCATAAGTATAGCACAAAACTCGATTCATCATAGTAGAACAAAACACATTGAAGTGAGGCATCACTTCATAAGAGATTGCATTAAAAAAGGATTGGTATGCGTTGAGTTCGTTCCAACAAATGACCAACTGGCGGATATTTTTACCAAATCCCTTCCCACCGAGACATTCGAATCAATTAGAACAAGATTAGGAATGATAAACAATGATTAAAGGGTTAAAAATGTCAAAATTGCAGAAATCTGCACACATAGATCGATCTATGTGAAAAATCTCAGAGACTGATGTCTATAAAGACATCGATCGATCGATGTTCAGGACATAGATCGATCGATCGATGTCATCGGGACAGGGTTTATAAAAACTGCAAAAACCCTCATTTCTCATTTCAATACTTCGAACCCTAAAACCTCTCAGGCGAAAAACACAACCTTCGATTCCGAAATTGCAAAACTCTTGCTCAAGCCTCATTTTTCTCTTCAATATTGTCTAAATCCACACATATTCCTCAAAATCTATCACCATATTCAAGAATTTCGCGACCTAATCTTCTCATGGCCCCAAGAACAAAAAATCATTCCAAGAGGGAGAGAACATCTCAAGGAGAAAATCAACCACATGTTCCAACGGGCTCAAGGACAGCAGGATTGCAGAAGCAACCAGAGCCATCTCAAGAACACCTAATCCGTGAGGTCAGAGAAAGTCTTCATATTCGAAATTTCCCTTGGCTTAAAACTGGAGAATATGAGAATGCACTGGCTACACCTCTAGGATCAGGTATATACACTCATATATCTCAGAGAGCTCAATTATTATTCACAGAATGGGAAAGTAGCAATAGGTCTACTATTCCATCAAAACTGCTCAAAATTGAGGACATTTTGAGCAATGCAGAATTGAAACCTATAATTGATTTGTTGTATGCTCAAAACTGGATGTTTCTATGGGATTCCTCTGAGATGGGTTCAATGTCTACTCGTTATACCCGGTTGTTCTATGCCAACTTTTGGATTGACTACCTAAATGGAAATCCATTTTCTCTAAATTCAGTTATTGATGGTCAAGTGGTATCAGAGCGAGGTCACGGGTTCGATTCCCATCAGGAGCAATTGCTGAGGGGGAGATTGTTAGGTGCAGCAATTGTCCCATGGCGTAGGCCGATGGGCGTAGGCTGTGTGAGCCAAGTCACAGTCGAATGCCGTGGGCGCTTGTGCGCTGAATGCACTATAAGGCTAGGGTATGCGCATCTCCTGTCACCAATTGGTTTTGGGAGAGTTGGTAGCGCCTGAGGTCCTACATATGGGATGTCGTCTCGTTGCCTAAAGGTTCGAAACCCTTTGGTTGCAAATGGATATTTAAAACCAAATGGGATTCAAAAGGCAACGTAGAACGATATAAGGCTCGACTTGTTGCTAAAGGGTTTACCCAAAAGGAGGGCATAGACTATACGGAAACCTTCTCTCCAGCATCTACGAAGGATTCCTTTCGGATAATCATGGCTTTAGTGGCACATTTAGATCTTGAGCTACATCAGATGGATGTTAAGACTGCGTTTCTAAACGGAGAACTCGACGAAACCATTTACATGGTTCAACCACCTCAATTCAAGGTGGGAAAACCAAAAGGCATGGTTTGTCGACTAAAGAAATCCATCTATGGGCTCAAGCAAGCGTCTCGACAGTGGTACTTCAAATTCGCCAAAGTGGTTGTCTCCTTCGGTTTTGAGGCAAACCAAATTGACGAATGCGTGTATCACAAGTTCAGTGGGAGCAAGTTCATATTCATGATCTTGTACGTAGATGATATACTGCTTGCAACAAACGATGTAAACATGTTGAGCGACACCAAAGCCTTTCTGAGAAAGCATTTCGAGATGAAAGACCTTGGTGAAGCCTCATATGTGTTGGGACTTGAGATACGGAGGAATCGTACCCAAGGTATCTTAGGTCTCTCACAACAGGCATACATCGAAAAGGTGTTGAAGCGGTATAGCATGGATAAGTGTAAACCACTTAATACCCCTGTGGCAAGAGGAGACAAGTTTAGTCTGAAACAATGTCCCCAGACTGAGTTTGAACGTTCGGAAATGAGGAATACTCCCTATGCTTCGGTAGTAAGGAGTATAATGTATGCTCAAGTATGTACACGACCAGACTTGGCATTCATTACGGGAATGTTAGGCAGATACCTCTCTGATTCGGGCAAGGATCACTGGACCGCGGCAAAGAGGGTGCTAAGATATTTACAAGGAACGAAGCAACACGTACTGACGTATCGGAGATCTGATGAGTTAGATATCACTAGATATACAAATTCCGATTTTGCTGGATGCCAGGACAGTATGAAATCGACCTCGGGCTATGTGTTTACGTTAGCCGGAGGTGCGATCTCATGGAAAAGCACGAAACAGACCTTATTGGCGTCTTCCACTATGGAGGCGGAATTCGTTGCATCATTCCACGCATCCAATCAGGCGATATGGCTTCGCAATTTTGTCACAGGGCTGCGGGTATTGGAGACTATCTCATCTCCAATGAGGATTTACTGTGACAGTAAAGCTGCGGTGCTATATTCAAATAACAACCGGAGTTCATCTAAAGCGAAATACATAGAGATGAAGTATCTGACTGTTAAAGAAAGAATTCTGAGTGGTCTGATCAGTATTGAGCATATCAGTACAGACTCTATGGTGGCCGACCCTTTGACTAAGGCCGTGGAACCGGTAGTGTTTCACAAGCATGTTAGCCGTATGGGTCTTAGTCCAGTTGAGGATGTTTTATCCTAGTGGGAGTATGTTAGGTTTTTCTTGTGTTCAATAAAGTTGTTTATTTCAGACTAACAGTGTAATGTACATTCCGGTTATATTAAAGTTTTTCTGCAGAAGTAATGTACATTAAGCAGTTACGGCATACATTCTGAATTCTATTGATCTCGCTAAAGAGGGCCAAGTTGGAATTAGATATGTATGATCACCTAGCATATTAATTCCACACTACGTATCCATTTCAGTATCCATGTCATTCAGTATATTGTTAGCATCATGATTTAAGAGGGACTAGCCACTAATTCAATGTGGGGACGTGCGGCTTAAGTCTTTTGCTAACATTTGCTGATGGATCGGAAAAGGAAAGACACACTAAGGGACATACAGTATATGAGCTCAAAAAGAGTGACATATAATCTTTAAGATACATACATAGTCCAAGTGGGAGATTGTTGGGATTAATTCGAGATACCTGTGAGGCGCAGCACGTTGATAAAGTTTATACGAATTAATCATAAGGTGGACGTTATGTATGATAATATTATATGTCACATATGTCACGTAATAATATTAATTGTTACGTAAAACATCCACACGTTAAGTGATCATCGGGTATGTTCGTGGATGTATAGTGTGGTCTAAATGGAAACCCCGAATATGTAGACAGTCATATGGTCAGAGACCGCGATGGATGGGGTCAAAGTGCAGCGACCATAAAGTTACGACATCTGGTCCCCGAGGGGCGACAATCCACGTGTGGCTAGTAGATAATTATTGTCACAATAATTAAATATTAAGGAAGATAAGGTTGGGATTTAAATTCAGATTTAAATTTGAATTTAAGTTTAAATTTAAGTTTCAATTTAAATCCTAACCTATCAGATCCTTCCATCCCCTCTATATAAAGGAGGAGGCTTCACTCCTCAGATGATCAAAAAATCAAAAGGAAAATAGACGCATACAGTATCTAAAGAAAATAGCGCCTATTACAGTATATTAGAGGGAAGGTGTGCCAAATTTTCTATGAAGTCCACACTGCCTAGCCTCTCCATCGGGTAAAGCAGTGAATTGTTGATTCCGTTCAAGGGGTATATCAACAATTGGTGGGAGGTCATGAATCCTTGGATCACGCCAGATTCTTCATCAGCCGGAGCAGTTGCAGCGTACGTGTTCAGATTAACAACAGCAATGGAGCAAGGTATATTTTCTGCATTTTGTTACTTTGTCCATTGATTCGATTAAACGGTCCTATTCAGGGGTTTATTAAATTAAATCCAACATATTTATCTAACTTGATATTTGGTTTTGATGGAGGAACTCCACCATTTTCCTTATGCCGAGTTATTCCCGTGATCTTGTAAGACTTGCTTGCAATTTATGCCTGAAAATTTAGCTGCTCTTTAGCTTGTGTTATTGCTTCATGACTACTCGGCTTATGGTAATGTATAACATCTAATTCTACAAATATGTTTGTAAAATTTACCAACTCATGAGAACGATTTCGAAGTAATGCCAGTGTTACTTGATGGTTCATACATTGTTCAGCCTTGGCAGCTTCCAGTTACATTCTGCTGACCTACTTCTGTATTATTCAGTTGCATGTTAGGACGAAAACAACCGTTCATACGCCTGTACAGAACACGGACTTCTTTCCAGTGGAGGTAAGCCTCCATCAAGGGTCCGCTTTGAGTCCATTCCTTTTTGCAGTTGTCCTAGATGAGTTGTCAAAGTCGATCCAAGAGACAGTTTCATGGTGTATGCTTTTTGCTGACTATATTGTATTAGTCGCAGAAAGCAAACATAACTTGAGTATGGGACTAGAGGAGTGGCGAGGTGCTTTAGAGAGAAAAGACATAAGAATTAGTTGTTCCAAGACTGAATATCTGTACTGCGACTTCAGCTGCACAGCCGACGATGAGAATAGCCAACTCACCATCAAGGGTGAAGTGGTCCCAAAGGTAAGTAAGTTCAAGTACCTAGGATCATTTGTACAGAACGATGGGGACATAGAGAGTGACGTAGCACACCGAATTCAGGCATGTTGGTGTAGGTGGAGGGCGGCCTCAAGGGTGCTGTGTGACAAAAATTTTCCAATTAAATTAAAAGAAAAATTTTATAGGGTGGTAGTACAGCCGGCAATGTTATATGGAACAGACTGCTGGGCCATCAAGAGGACACAATCACAGAAGATGGAAGTGGCAGAGATGAAGATGCTGAGGTGGATGTGTGAGCATACAAGGCTAGACAAGATAAGAAATGAGGTATACAGGGAAAAGTTAGGGGTGACTAGTGTAACAAATAAGATAAGAGAAGGAAGACTGAGATGGCTTGGGCATGTCAAGAGGAGACAGACAACGACGTCTGTCAGAGCAATTGAAGACCTCACTATAGAAGGGAAGATGAGTAAAGGCAGACCCAAACTGACGTGGGATGAGCAGATTAGGCATGACTTACTAGAGTTGCACCTCTCTGAGGACATGGTCCAGGATAAGAGTTCATGGAGGCAGATGATTAAGGTTAAGGAGCGGTAGACAGGATATAGGACATCTTAGAGCATACTTAGAGGATTAGATATTATTTGCACTTTAGTTTGACTTTGCATATTTTGTTTTGGTCTTTTTTTTTTCAATTATTTGTGCATGCGCACTATTATGACTATTTTAATAGCGGAAGACTTTTGTATATGTTTAAGTTGACTTTGCATTTGTTTGTTTATGTTCTGCCGTTGTTCTATATTATATGTACATATACACGTTAGGAATATTGTAATATCGGCAGCCTCCTCTTCGTATTTCCTGAATTACCTCACTAACACACTAGCACATCATGTCCGTATTATTATGCTGTTTATGCAGGTACATATAGAGCCGGAGGTCTCATTGAAAACAAACTCTCTATCCCTTGGGATAGAGGTATTGTTTGCCTGCCATTTACCCTCCCTAAACCCTAGCGATCGCTTTTGCTGTCGCTAGGAAATACTGGGTTCGATTGATTGACTGATTGATTTACATGTTGAAAACTAATCCCATGTTATTCTCTAGAAGTGCGTCAGCTACTTGGAAACAGCATGTGAGTTAACAGCTTGCAGGTATTAAGAGGGATTTTCGTTGATTTCTTGTTCGCAACGAAGAACTTGAATGGAAGGAATACATGAGGGTATTTAAGGGTGTTCCAGGTGCACTAGCTTCTCACGTTTGCGTAGGATCCGAGGAGTTGACGGATAGCTTCGCGATGTGATGTACCCAGTCTTATCTTACAGTTAGTGCAAGAGGTTGTTTCCGCAGCTCGAACCTATGACCTCAAAGTCACAGCACCAACCTTACCAGTTTCATGTTTCGGCTTCAAAAAAAATACATGAGAATATGATATGAATATATTAGGAGGAAAGTGAAATGGTGAAATAATGAGATTGAGTGTGCCTTGTGTTTCGAAAATTGAATCTTTGTTCAGAAGACACTTTATCAATTCTTTTGATAAAAATTTAGTTTATTAAGTAAAATGATTCATATTATTTTATTACATATATACGTTGTGCATGACGCTTTTGTAGTTTTATGCATTTCGTTTGATGTATTAATACTGGACATTGAACTATATATATCTTGTATACTAGATGCGAGTCTTGAAGCAACAAGTAAGGATGTTGATTTGTAAACTTGAGGTTACAGGTTCGAGTCGCAAAAACAGCTTCTCGCACAAAATATAGGGTAAAACTGTGTACATCAAATTGCGAAGCGATCCAGCCCTCCACGAACCCTATGCAAATGCGGAAGAAACTATGAATTTAGAAACTATGAACTATATGTTTTATCACAGAATCGTCAACTGGTATAAAGGGCGTTACCGGTGCACTATGCACTCGTGTTTGCGTAAGGTACGAGGAAAGGTTAAATCGATTCGCAATCTAATACATGCAGTTTTATTCTATACTTTGTGCAGATGCTATTTCTACTGCTCGAACTGGGGTGTATAACATTCTTCAGAAAATAGTGCGACTAATTCCAGTTTAGGAAGAAAATAAAAATGTTTTTGTTCGAACATTGTTAATAGACAGGAAAAGTGGTTGTTTTATGAAAGTAGTAGATCTTTCCAAGAAAACGTGATATTCCACATGTTTAGATTTCCGGGAAAACTGTTTAACAAGTTGGTTTTCATTCAATATTTTGTTACACGTTGGTTTGATATTAACCGACACTGTTCTGTTTTTGACTAATTCTAGTAAAAGATTGATTGAATCCTTGCCTTTCCATTTCCTCAAACTTCCATACAAATACAAGATTGTCCTACCATTATGGATAGTATCCTATACATTGATGATTGCTATCTTTGGTATGTGCTATTTAGTACAGTAAATATTACACAATAAATGCTATCAATGAATACTGAATATTACACAATAAATGGTATCAATGAATACCGAATATATCGCAATGAATGCAGTATATTCGGTCATTAAATCGGCCATTACACCCCCGCAGTCGAAACGGGAGGTTCGCGAACGTTGAGACTGGTTCGAAAATCATCAAACAATATTCGAGGAAGGCCTTTGGTGAAGATATCGGCAAGTTGATGGCGTGATGGAACGTGATGAACTCGTATGTGACCTTGGGAGACTTTTTCGCGTACAAAATGTATATCCATCTCAATGTGTTTAGTGCGTTGATGTTGTACCGGATTGCTGGATAGATAAACAGCACTTACGTTGTCGCAGTAAACAAGTGTAGCTTTAGTAATAGGACAACAAAGTTCAAGAAGTAAGTTACGTAGCCAACAAGATTCAGCAACGACATTGGCTACGTCTCTATATTCGGCCTCGGCACTAGATCGTGATAATGTTGGTTGTCGTTTAGAGGACCAAGAGATAAGATTATCACCAAAGAAAATATAGTAGCCTGAAGTAGAACGGCGTGTGTCGGGGCATCCTCCCCAATCGGCATCAGTGTAACAAATGAGATTAGTGTGAGTGGACTTATTAAGGTGAAGGCCGAAATTGAGAGTACCTTTGAGGTAGCGTAGGACTCGTTTGAGGGCGGTCATATGAATGTCATGAGGAGCATGCATATGGAGACAAATCTGTTGAACTGCATAAGTGATGTCGGGACGCGTAAAAGTGAGATATTGGAGAGCACCTGCTAGACGTCGATATAGCGTCGGGTCGGTATAGGGAACGCCGGAAGTGCTGCTGAGTTTAGCAGCGGTGTCAATGGGGGTAGAAATAGGTTTACAGTTAGACATACCCGCACGTTCGAGAAGCTCCGTAGTGTATTTTTGTTGGTGTAGAAATAGGCCGTCCGAGCGGCGTTGAACCGAAATACCAAGAAAATAACTTAAAGGGCCAAGATCCTTCATGGCAAATTCTGAAGCAAGAAGGGCCATGAGATGACGGCGTAGGGTGTCAGATGAAGTGGTGAGGATAATGTCGTCCACATAGAGGAGAAGATAAGCCATGTCGGTGCCATGATGATAGATAAAAAGAGAGTGATCACAGCGACTATGAACAAAACCAATAGAGGATGCGTAGTCGGCAAAACGTTGATACCAAGCACGAGGGGCTTGTTTCAAACCATAAAGAGATTTCTTGAGCAAACAAACATGATTCGGATAGTTTGGATCTCGAAACCCCATCGGTTGATGCATATAAACTGTCTCCTGAAGATGGCCATGTAAGAACGCGTTTTTGACATCAAGTTGATGAATTGGCCAAGATTGAGAAAAAGCCAAATGTAGAACGGTGCAAATAGTAGCAGATTGAAGACATGACTGAATCTCTCAGTACAGTCAATGCCCTGTTGTTGAGATCTGCCATCACCTACAAGACGAGCTTTATAACGCTCAAAAGAACCATCAAAACGAGTTTTATGACGGAAAATTCACATAGAGCGTAAAATGTTAACATGGGATGGACGGGGAACTAATACCCACGTCTTATTTTTAATAAGGGCATCAAATTCATCATGCATGGCAGCGTACCAGTTCGGATCTCGAAGGGCGTCAGTGGGATTTTGCGGGATAGGAGATGGGGTAGAGACGACATTGAGGTTGAGAGGGCGTTTCGGCTTGACAATGCCGTGCATACTGCGAGTTGTGATTGTCCGGGTGGAGGGGCGGTGGGTATAGCTGACGCCGAAGGTGGGGGGGTTGGCGAATGGGGCGGGGGATGAGGCAGGGATGGTGTGGTTGGGGCGGTTGTAGAGGTTGGATGAAGTAGAGGATTGTGGAGTAGTGGAGAATAATCGTCATTAAGAAAGTTGTATGAAGCGGTGGAGGTGGAAGATATCGTGGAAAAGGGAAATGTGTTTTCATCAAAGATGACATGGCGAGAGATGATGATTTTGCCCGTAGATAAGTCATAACATTTGTAACCCCGGTGATTAGGTGGATATCCTAGAAAAACGCAAGGCATGGAGCGTGCATTGAGTTTGTGAATGGTGGTAGAGGGTATGAGAGGATAGCAGAGGCATCCGGAAACGCGGAGGTGGGAGTATAATGGTTCTTTGTTATAGAGCATTTGAGTAGGTGAAAGATGAGAGAGGTGTTTGATAGGCAAGACATTTATTAGGTAAGTAGCCATGGCAAGTGCGTGGTGCCAAAATGTAGGTGGGAGATGTGAATGGATGAGAATAGTGCGGATAATATTATTAATTGTGCGAATGGTACGTTCGGCTTTGCCATTTTGAGATGATGTGTGAGGACAAGATAAGCGAAGAGTCATACCATTTTGTTGGCAGAAACTGTGGAATTGTGAGTTGATGTATTCACGGCCATTATCGCACTGCAAACATTTAACATGAATACCGAATTGGGTTTGAATGTAGTTGTGAAGATTGATAAAATGAGAATAGACTTGTGATTTTTGACCCATAGGGAATGTCCACAAAAAATTAGTATAGTCATCGATAAATAAAAAATAATATTTATGACCAGTTGAACTTAAAATTGAAGAAGTCCATACATCACTGTGTAAAATATCAAACGGCATATTTGTGACATTGAGAGAATCATAAAATGGCAATTTGATATGTTTGCCAAGTACACATGAAGAACAAGGAGATTTAGTACATTGTGTATTGCAACTGATAATATTTTGATTGCATAAAAACTGAAAAATGGAGCGACCCGGGTGGCCGAGCCGGTTATGCCAGATATCTGCGGAAAGAGCAGTGAACGTAGGAGGGGGGCGGACGGTGGAGTGAGTGGGTATAGGTCGCCCACACTATTGCATCTCAGAATTTGTTTGCCCGTATGACGATCCTTCACAGAGAAACCAGAAGCATCAAACTCAATGGTAACATTATTATCAGTGGTAAAACGACGAACAGAAATAAGGTTTTTGACAATTTGAGGAGCATGGAGAATATTGGATAAGTGAAGAGGGGGGAGGGGATGTGGAAGATGTGCATGACCAGAGCCATGAACAGGAATAGAATGACCACTGCCAACCATAATAGAATTTGAATGCGGCTTATTATAATAAGACGAGAGCATACCTGAGTTGGAGATCATATGAGAGGTTGCGCCAGTGTCCATGTACCAGGTGTGGTCAGGGGTAGTCAGAAATAATGTGTGCATGGCTTGGTCAATGTCATTGGGTGTATAGGGAGATGGAAAGTGAGTGGCAATATGAGCTTGAGGTGGTCGAGGGCCTAGAATACCGGGCTGGTTGGGAGGAGGGTGGGCGGTTGATGTAGTGGGATAGGGACAGGGAGGTGTGAACCATTGTTGATGGGGCCATCGCCATTGTGGGTAAGATGGCCAGGAGGGAAAAGAAGGTGACCAAGGGGGACGGTTGGAGCGGCCACGTCCGCGTCTGCAGTGAAAGGAGCCGCGGTAGGAGGGGCGGGGAGAGGGGTGATGGGAGGGCGGTTGGTTGTCTGGTGCGGGATTGGGAGTGGTGGTGGTGTTCGGTGCGGTGTCGGCAATTTTGGAAGCGGAGGCAGTTTGTTTGGCTTTGCGGGTTTCTTCGAGGATGAGGCGTGAGCGGGCTTCATAGAAGGTGGGTAAGGGGTTGCTCTGTTGGATTATGGTGGCAACGCTGTCATAATTTTCATTTAATCCACTGACAAGTTGAAGAACAAGACGTTGGTCCGAGACAGAAGAACCAATGTTGGATAACTGATCTGCAAGAGACTTCAATTCTTGACAATAAGAAGAGATGTTAGAAAAAGCATCGAGACGAGTATTTGAAAATTGATTTTCAAGATATACAGCACGAGAGTGTTTGTTATCTTGAAATATGTTCTTCTAATTATCCCAAGCGTTCTTGGCGGTTAAGTCAGGAGCAAGAATTGTGTGAAGTAAATCAGTAGAGATGGTACCATATATCCATTGTAAGACAATGGCATCCAAACGACTCCAGAGATCGGCATCCGGAGAGGATGATTTATCTTTTGATGTAGAAGTATCAGATGAAGGAGATATGATATGATCAAGAACTTGATACGCACGGCAGTGAATCTTGAAAAGTTCAGACCAAGATGAGTATTGGCTTTTCTCCATTTCCAAGGTGATAGGAATGAAATTTTTGATGTTGGTGACAGCAAGTGCAGGATGAAATTTGTTATCAGCCATTGTTGAGTAGAAGAGAGAAAGAGTGTGGTGGAGGAGGAGGGCGGCGTATTTGGTGGTGGCCAGCGAGAGAGGGAGTTCGAGAGGGTTAGAGGATTTGCTCTGATACCATAAAAGATTGATTGAATCCTTGCCTTTCCATTTCCTCAAACTTCCATACAAATACAAGATTGTCCTACCATTATGAATAGTATCATATACATTGATGATTGCTATCTTTGGTATGTGCTATTTAGTACAGTAAATATTACATAATAAATGCTATCAATGAATACTGAATATTACACAATAAATGATATCAATGAATACCGAATATACTGCAATGAATGCAGTATAATAGGTCATTAAGTCGGCCATTATTTAGTTGTCGATGTTGAAACATTTAATCGATGTTAATATATAATTTTTGTTAAGTGTCTGAAAGACTTCTAGAATTTTAATCTTGCTTATACCCTTTAATCTTGCTTATACAGCCACTGTGATTTGTTTATATGGTCAACAACACAATTGTGTCAATTAATTGACCAAAAATTATTCTCGGGTCAGCTTGACGTCATTCATAAACAAAATCAATATCTTGGATGCTAAAAGTCATACACTGACCTTGATGACCCTACCCCTTTAGCTTCAATGATCTTTGTACATGAGGTAAATCAGTGTGAGGAGATCACAATGTATTTGAATCCAAACTCGTACTGGTATAGAGAACGGATGGCAGAGCTCAAACATCGAGACCACTGCTGACAAGATTTAAACCGACGACTTTGGATGTAATCTATCGTCTGATGAGTATCAACTGAATTACGGCATGTGACGCAAATTCAATATCATGGTCAAACTATTCTTTCAATGGTTACCTAACATCTGCTAATTCCAATAAGAAATTAACGCACCAAAAAAACAAACTTTTTGTTTTTACTTAGACTTTTGCTTACATAAATAGCGTAAAGAGCAGCGCAACCGAAGAGCAGAAATTTAATTCAAGATGAGTTATAGCATACTATCCAAAAGTCTCTTTCTATTTTTCCTACTTTCACTATTTCTCTCAACAAGTCCTCAACCAGTTCTTGAAGAACGCTATTATATTCACATAGTGAATAGACTCCCAGATAACACAAAACCCTTGAGGCTACACTGCTTTTCAGGGGATAAAGATTTAGGGTATCATGATACAGAGGTGGGTGAATATTACCAGTTTGATTTCCCAAAGAAGGTTGGAGGCTTTAAGAATTTTTACTGTCACTTTTGGTGGGGTAAAAAGGAAAGAAGTATGGCGATTTTTGATCGTGCGATAGCCCTTAGCCATTGCAGAGCGGTTAAACTGTTGAAACGATTATGCCTTTGGGAAGTAAAAGAAGATGGATTTTATGTTGCCCATATATGGTTAAATACCATCAACAATATTGTCAAAATGAATTGGTGGCTAGATAATAGC
This sequence comes from Eustoma russellianum, assembly GCA_036186865.1. NCBI lineage: Eukaryota > Viridiplantae > Streptophyta > Magnoliopsida > Gentianales > Gentianaceae > Eustoma > Eustoma russellianum. The sequence continues at coordinate 16,348,410 of AP025056.1, read as the reverse complement.
GCATCAAGTTCTCAGTCATTTGGGGTGTTACCACCTTCCTCCTAATAGTATTGTAAATTTTATGACTAATTGTTTTAAAAATATCATTGCGCGAAGGTTTTCTCCTTTTATTTTCTTCATTTCGGAATGTTCTTCTTACGTAATTCTTTTTTGTTAGAACTTAGACTTACATGAGGCGAGACTCATATTTACTCAAAGCTTTAACACAATGAGTGGTGACGCCCCATCCCCATATAATCCATGGATTTTATCTCAAAGTGGCCAATCTGGCACAATATTCTCAATATCCGTCCTCACGTTCCAATGTGGCTTGACATACATACGCGCCTTAGAACCCGTCTCAATCACGAACCACAAGTCAGACATGAACATCTGGATGGATCAGTCAAAGTGTGAGTCCACATCTTAAACCTGCTCTGTTAAAATTCATTCACCATGTACTTCCACTCGATTAACACAGTTATTCATGAAGAATGAATTATATAAAATCAATTTGTGAATATGATGAAGAATGAAAGAAGAGAGAACACTAATTGAGAATAGAGTGTTAGAGAGAGAATCAACAACTGAATTGATACTTGGAATTTTCTCCAGGAAAGAATGTGTTCGACCTATTGCCCGCTGTATAGAAATAGGCACACGAAGAAGAAGAAGTATCCCGCCAAATACAAACTAGTGGTGAAATTACCACACTACTCTTACTATCTGTCTCTCTATATTAAGCAACAAAGGGTATAATTGTCATTTGCGCTCCTAACTCTCAACTGCCAGAATGATTCTGTTGTAACTGTTTCCTCCGCTGGCTTCGTCTCCTTTCCTAGACTTGACCAAGCAGTTACCTCCTCTGCTACTCTATCTGAACCGTAGATTGATGATCAATCCAACGTCCCAAATAATGCTTCACATGGATTGTGCTTCTTGGTCCACACAGTCATCTCCATCATTGCACTTCACATTTGCAGCAATCTACCGCCTGAGATTATGTTGCACCTGCTGATTCCCACACTTCAACACCCCCTTCAAGCCTTCCTTGCTGTATACGTTAAGAGCTCCAAGTGCCCTCATCAACTCCCCAAGTCTTTTGGCATCTAATGCCTTTGTGAATAAATCTGCTAGCTGCAAATCAGTCCTTATGGGCATTAATTTTAGAATCCCATTCTGCACCTTTTCTCGTGTAATGTGACAATCTATTTCGATGTGCTTGGTCCTCTCATGAAAGACTGGGTTTTCTGCAATGTGCATAGCACTCTTGCTATCATAAAAGACTTCTACTGGAGTTTGTTTCTTCAGCTTCAGATCATCTGCTAAGTAAAGCAACCATTGTACCTCGCATGCCAAAGACGCCATAGACCTGTACTCTGCTTCGGCTGATGACTTTGAGACAGTCATCTGCTTCTTTGCCTTCCATGAAATCAAAGCGTTGCCAATAAAAACGCAATATCCCCTAATAGATTTCTTGGTTTCATTGCACACTACCCAGTCTGAATCAACAAAAGCTCTTAGTTGCAATTCACCTGTACTAGGAAACATGAGTCCTTGACTCACTGATCCTTTCAAGTACCTCAACAGTCTGTGGGCTGATTTAAGTGTGTCTCCATAGGATAGTCCAGAAATTGGCTTAATTGCTACACCGTAAAGGATATGTCTGGCCTGGTGATGGTCAAATAAATCAGTTTTCCTATAAGGCTTCGATACTGTGCTTTGTTTGAAAGTGAAGGTCCATCTCCATGAGTCAGTCTCAATGTGCTCTCCATGGGACTCTTAACTGGCTTAGAAGCAAGGAAGCCAATCTCTTCAAGCAACTCCAATGTACATTTCCTTTGGTTAAGCAGCAACCCCCTTGGGACCTAGCTACTTCTATGCCAAGAAAGTACCTAAGGTCCCCCAAATCGTTAATTTTGAACTCCGAACGTAAAGCTTTTTTGATCTGATTGATGGCACATGAGTCTGAACAGGCAACTATAATATCGTCTACGTACACCAGAAGAACGAGAAGACCAGAGCCTGTGTCTCTGATGAAGAGAGTATAATGATTTTTGGATTGGCTGAAACCTTGGACCAACAAGAATTTTGTAAGCTTTGGATTCCACTCTCTACTAGCTTGTTTGAGACCATATAAACTTTTCTGAAGCTTGCACACTACATTCTGTCTTTGCAAGTCAATTACAAGAGGTGGTTCTATATAAATCTCCTCATGGAGATCTCCATGTAAAAATGCATTATTGACATCCATTTGTTGAATGTGTCATCCCTGATTTGCTGCCAACGCTAAAATGAATCTCACAGTTGTCATCTTTGCCACGGGTGAGAAAGTTTCCTGATAGTCCATACCATATTGATTGTATATAGCCTTTGGCAACAAGCCTTTCCTTGTATCTCTCCACACTTCCATCCTGTTTTAGTTTAACTGTGTAAACCCACCTACAACCAATTGGTCTCTTTCCTGGAGGTAATGGCATCAGTACCCATGTATGGTTGTCTTGCAAGGCCTTCAATTCAGTACTCATAGCATCCTCCCATGCTGGTGACCTTGCTGCATCTGCATAATAGGAAGGCTCCAAATGCAAGCTTAGATTTAAAACATATGACTTGTAGCCTGGAGCCAAAGATGCAATCCTGAATGATTTTTCTAAAGTGTGGGGAGAAGAGGTATAGGGCTGTGTATTGGAGGCACTAACTTGATTGCAATAGTATTGCTGAAGATAGGATGGAGACCTCTTTTCTCTGATGGGTCGAGAGCTAGGATGATCCACAGGATGATTGACAGGTAGGTCAATGGTGATGGAGGTTACATCTATGGGAGGTACTGTAAGGGTCCCTAGGGAAGTAGATGGGCTGTCCTCAGAGGAAGTATTAGGGGAAGTGGATAGACTGCTGGATAATGAAGACTGTCCATTTGATGTATCTGTAGTATCATATATGTATGAATTGGAGTATATAATGTCAGGCAGAGTAGAAGGGCACTGAGAATGAGAAGGAAGTTGTTCATAACTTGGCAATTCAGTTTGAATCTCAGATTTAAACGGGAATATATGTTCATAAAACTCAACATCTCTGGATATGTAAACATCTTTAGAATACAAGTCCTGCAAGATATAGCCCTTAGTATTAAGAGCTATTCCTAGGAAGACACTCTTTCTGGACCTAGGGGCAAATTTTTCCTTATGAGGTTGAGTATTGAGGCCAAATGATAAACATCCAAAGACTCTCAAGGTTTGATTATCAGGAGCCTTTTTAAACAGAAGGTCATGAGGTGTGGAGTTGTTGAGTAAGAGTGTAGGTATGATATTGATGAGGTATGCTGCATGTTGCATACAGTAACCCCAATAGCTAGGAGGTAGGTTGGATTGAAGTTTTAAAGCTCTGGCTACAGAAATAAGGTGTTGTTGTTTTCTCTCCACAGTGCCATTCTGCTGTAGTGTATGTATACAGCTGCATTGGTGTATTATCCCTTCAGAAGCATAGAACTGTCCCATGTTAAATTCCTGTCCATTATCTGAACGAATTATTTTAACATGGGTGTCAAACTGCACTTGCAAATATTTGTAAAAGCTTTTTAGAATATGTTGACTTTCAGATTTTGCTCTCATCAAGTAAATCCAGCAATATCTAGAAAAACCATCAACTATTGTCAAGAAATATATTTGTTAATACATTGTACAATGTCTATACGACCCCCAAATATCTACATGGTCAGGAAAAAGGGTTGTTTAGAGATAGAGGAGGAGATGGGAAATGAATTACATTTCTGTTTAGCTAGGGGGTACACAAGACAGCTAGAAGCACAATCTGCTGGAGTAACACTAGGATCCTTTTTATGAATCTCCTTTATTCTTGATTCACTGGGGTGGCCCAATCTACAGTGCCACAGAAGCTTTTTTGGACGTTGAAGAGTAGTCTGCATAGGCTGAGTATTGGCTGATTGAGATGAGATTGAGTTTGCTGATAGCACACTAGGTAGGCTTTGTAGGTGATAGAGACCTTGACACAGATAAGCTGAACCAATCATCTTCTTGCTGATTTGATCCTGAATCAAACAATTTTTAAACTTGAAGTGCACCTAATAATTTTCTGATAAAACAAGTTTACTGAGTGAAATGAGGTTAAAAGCAAAAGTAGGCACAAACAGGACATCTTTGATTGTTAGCATTGAGTTGATAACAACAGTGCCAATCTGTGAGACTTTGACATGCTGGTATTAGGCACAGTGACAAATAAGGAATTTACTGACTTATAAGAATCAAACAAAGAAAGGCTGCAACAAATATGATCTATGGCTCCAGAATCCACAATCCAAGTGTTTAAAGCCTCACCTACATAGTTACCTGCCTGCTTACCAGAAGTAGCAAGACACTATGCACTCATCACTGCATGCTGGCCTTCTGTGCACTCATGGCTTTGATAATCCCCTTGTTTGCCTCTGTCATTATACTCCTAGAGCAGACTCACCAATTGAACATACTGCTCTTGAGTTAAGGGCGAATTATTCTGTGAATTAACATAGTTTGAACCCTGTGCTACAGAATAATTGTCATCACATTGAGTAGCATTATTCTGTTGATATAACTCCTGATCACCAGTAGCGTAATTCATTTGCTGTTTATGTTTGAATCCTGGTGGAAATCCATGCTTTCTATAGCATTTATCCACTGTGTGTCAAGGTGTATTACAGAACGTAACAAATGGGCGCTTATACCAGACTGATTATATCCTTTCTGTGATTCTCTCTTGTAATTTCCTCCTACTGGCTTTTGCACAGCCAGAACAGGTCCAGACTCAGGTATATTCGCAGAGGAAAACTGAGTCTTATGGTTAACTAGAGCAGTTGGATTATTACTAAACTGCACTTGACCATTACCATAGACTAGTTTTCTTTCTAATTTCACAGTCATCGCAAACGCTGTATTGATGTCAGGGAGGGGACTAGTAAGAAGAATTTGTGATTTAACCGCTTCATATTCATCGTTTAAACCTTTCAAGAACTTGATGACATAGTCATTTTCTATGAGCTTTCTTACTTGTGTTGAGAGATTACATGTACATCTAGTGCAAGAACATATGAGAATAGATTTCAAAACTGACAGCTCTTCCCAAATTACCTTGAGCCTAGTATAATACTCCGTTACTGACAGATTATCTTGTTTAACCGCGAAGAACTCTTCCTGTAAATCAGATAATCTAAATACGTCTGCATTACCATATCTAAATTTAAGATCTGTCCAAATATCAAAAGCATTATCAATCCACATGACACTTTGACTAATGCTAGGGATAACAGAGTTTACCAGCCATGACGCAACCATGTTATTTGCCTTGAACCAGGCATTGAATCTCCTGCTATTTTTTGGTGGTTTCATAACTATTCCATCAAGAAAACCTGCCTTGTTCTTGGACTCCAAGGCTCTTTGAATTGTCTTGCTCCATCCGTGGTAGTTATTTCCGTCTAGCAACGGCTGAACAAGAACTAATGCAGATCACTGGGATGCAAGTACAATGGATCATCTGTCGGATCCGCATTCAGAGTTTGATTGGGCGTAGACGGTGAAGGTTGATTGTTCGCCATAAGTGAAGAATTAGGAGATGGAAATGTACCGAAATTCATCAAAAACTCTCTGATACCATGTTAAAATTCATTCACCATGTACTTCCACTCGATTAACACAGTTATTCATGAAGAATGAATTATATGAAATCAATTTGTGAATATGATGAAGAATGAAAGAAGAGAGAACACTAATTGAGAAGAGATGCTAGAAGAGAGAATCAACAACTGAATTGATACTTGGAATTTTCTCCAGGAAAGAATGTGTTCGACCTATTGCCCGCTGTACAGAAATAGACACACGAAGAAGAAGAAGTATCCCGCCAAATACAAACTAGTGGTGAAATTACCACACTACCCTTACTAACTGTCTATCTATTTAAGCAACAAAGGGTATAATCGTCATTTGCGCTCCTAACTCTCAACTGCCAGAATGATTCCGTTGTAACCGTTTCCTCCGCTGGACTTCATCTCCTTTCCTGGACTTGATCAAGCAGTTACCTCCTCTGCTACTCTATCTGAATCGTAGATTGATGATCAATCCAACGTCCCAAATAATGCTTCACATGGATTGTGTTTCTTGGTCCACACAGTCATCTCCATTATTGCACTTCACATTTGCAGCAATCTACTGCATGATATTATGTTGCAGCTGCTGATTCCTGCACTTCAACATGCTCTGATACCATGTTGAAACTTGGGCTTGCATGAGGTGAGATTCATATTCACTCAAAACCTTAAGAAAATAGGTGATGGTAACTCATCCTCATATAATCTATGTATTTTATCTCAAAATGGTCAATGTGATACAATATTCTCAATATTTTTTGATTGCTTTATAGTAAGGGAGAAGTTAAACAGGAAATTTAATTAAAATTTCTCTCTGTAAAAATGTTGTTTCAATATTTGACAGAGTTTTCGAGACGTCATTTATAAAATGTCAAACTTTTTCGTTACAATATTTATGTTCTCTTTTTTGGATCAAAGTTAACATTTAATATTGTTATCAATACCATAGTAACGTAACAATCAAAAAAATTAATTCTATTTAGAAAAGCAAAGTAGCTTTTTTTCAATAAGACTAATTGGTACTTAAAAGTTTGGTTCGTGAGAAGAAGAAAAGGTAACGTTCAGTCTAAAATGATTAAACGTTAGTTGTTGAAAACGGTCAAACAGGGTCCTAAGGTCCTATTCACGTTATTATTCTCTCTGGCAACCACTTGTTTTAAGCAAAATTTGAGTTATAAAAATTGGATTGAAATGATTCAAGTTAGGTTAGAAATCTATCAATAATTTTTTTTTACTTAGAAGACAAATTCAGAATAAGGCGTTCAGAGGGTCAACAATGAGATGAGATCTCCTCATTCCCACACTCTCACTTCTTTGTTCACCGTCTGCCACGTGGCAGCAAGATGGGGTGGTGAACCTAGATGGGTGTCACCCGCATCTAGCCTCACCACCCCATCTTGCTGCCACGTGGCGGGCGGTGGACAAAGAGGTGAGGTTGTGGAGGGTGAATAGATCCAGTTCCGTCAACAATACGTTCAAAATACAGTATCTCTCATTATGTTAAGTCATGTTAAATTTATAAAAGATCTATGAAGTTAAAGATCATTTGAGAACGTACATGATGAGATTTTATACGGACTTAAGAAATGCAGTATAAACCCAGTTAAATGATCGAGTAGCAAAAAGGTAAAATGATTAAGATGATATAGAATAAAGATTGAAAAGCTCAAGATTGAGACGATGTGACAATTCAAACAATTTGTTGTGGCAGTTCACTCGGTTCGCTGAGACAGTTCACACGACTTGCTGGGATAAGTCACACGTTGGTGCTATTGTGTATATGTTTGAATGATTTTCACAAGCATAATTTTATCAAATCGGTAAAATATTAATGAAACATAAAAAGATGATACTCTATATCATGGAAATTTTTAAAAGTTGAAACAAATAATAAAATGACATCGATCTTTGAAGTTAAGGCCCATCGATCAATCGATGTATATATCAGTCTCTCAGAAGAGACATAGATCGATAGATATATAGAGATCAAAAATGAAAGCCTACTGGAAGACATCGATCTCTCAACCTGAAATACATCGATCGATCGAAGTGTACATCATACCCTACGTTGATCGATCGATGTTGGACATTTTAAAACTAAGACCACACTATGAGGCATCGATCTCTCAAACAAAGCAGCATCGATCGATCAATGTATACATCAGTCTCTAAATTTAAGACATGGATCGATTGATGTGAGCGTATTTTGAAAATTTTCTTAAATATATGACAAACAAGTAACTATTTTGGGTACACACAGTATCTCTTTTGCATATGATAAGTTTTTAAAATCTAACATATGGCCATCATGATTCTATGCTTCATCTTAGTGCACATATGTATATGATGATATTGTTAGGTCCGGAATACACTCTAGAGGAGGAGGGGGGGGATGAATAGAGTGTTTGGCTCTTTTGCGTAATTTTCTCGTTTGGCTCAATTCAAAAAGATATTCAAAATCAGAGCAAGAATGAGAGATGAGAAATAATGAATGAGTACACCGGATATAGAGTGGTTCGAATCGTAAATGATTCTACTCCACTACCACTTTGTTTCCAAAGTGGATTTTCAACAACTACTCTTCTTATTATGAACAATAAGAACAACCACATCAACACTTATACTAACACTTTAGTGTAAGCAACAACAACAACAACTTCTTGCACAAAACACACTTGTGCAACTACAGCAACTACAGCTCTAAGCAAGAACAACTTCTTGACTACCTCACAACTTCAACAAAAGTTCCCTCAAGAACTTCTCACAGTGGGTTGAAGAAATATAGTAAGGTTCACACTTTCTCACTAGTCTAAGCACAAGAAAGAGATCAAATGTTTATGGTTCCTCTTGTGCTTGACTCTCTTTCTCTCAATATACAACAATGAAGAGCAAAGAAAAGCTAAACAAGCTTTAAGCAAATTTACAAGTATGAGAGAACTATACAACAATCAAAGATGAAGCTAGATGATGTTGAAAGTGTGTATTTGCCTCATCCAAGCCTCCTCTATTTATAGATGAAATTCACCATGTTTTTGAGGCTCTCCACCAAGTCTTCATCTTCAAAAATGTCAAGATAATGTCCAAATAGTATTTAGCTACCCTATGGAGTGATTTGATCTTGAATAGCCACCATAGAGAATCTTAGACATGTATACAATAGTCAAGGAAGCATGTAATAAGTTGGGTTAAAGTCCACAAGAAATTTGAGCAAGATTGGAAAGAGAAAACATCATAAATCTCCCTTGGATTTTGTTTCAACGTTCAGAAAATTTGAATTCTGGGGGACATCGATCGATCGAAGTGCCTGGACGGAGAGATCGATGTCCTCCAGAAACATTCCAGTTTTTGTCCTGCTGACATCGATCGATCGATGTCAGAGGCTGAAGTGACATCGATCGATCGATGTCCTCAGCCTGAGAGATCGATGTTGGACAGAATGCTTACTGTCTGACATCGATCGATCGAAGTCTCACTGAGGAGAGACTGAAGTGACATCGATCGATCGATGTCCCTGGGTTGAGAGATCGATGTTGAACAATAACCTCTCTGACTGACATCGATCGATCGATGTCAGAGGCTGAAGTGACATCGATCGATCGATGTCCCTAGCCTGAGAGATCGATGTTGGACAGTGAGTTCCAATCTCAACCAATTTTGACATAGTGTAATTTTCTCATCTTGCATCAAGTTTCAAACATTAATTTAACTTATTTAAAACATCTTTTCATCATCAAAACAATTTATGACTTAACATATATATATATATATATATACACACACGTATATATATCTGTGTGTGTGTGTGCGTGTGCGTGTGTGCGTGTGTGCGTGTGTGCGTGTGTGTGTGTG
>AP025056.1:16223726-16336183 GCA_036186865.1 Eustoma russellianum | reverse complement strand
AAAACACTCCAGAAGGTGTGGGCGTCCATGATAGAAATGAACCTAAACCAGTCGCCTGAGAGGAACAGATGGGATGAATGCGACAGATAGTCTTCCAAATCGCAGAATCTGGTAATCTGGGAGTATAGTCCCCCCTTCTTCCATATTTTAGATGCATATATCGACTCCATAATGAATCCTGGCTTTGATATTTCCACCATATTCGACATGTGTATGCTTGCTGCAGCTCACGAAGATTACGAAGGCCTAAGCCACCCTCCGCGATGGGAGTGGTGATAGTACTCCAGGCGACCCAATGGCGTCTGTCGCCCCAAAAGAATGATGCCATCTTCCTTTCAAGTATTCGAATGATTGACTGAGGCATGCCACCTGCCGCCAATATATGCAAGGGTAGCGCTGCAATAACTGATCGTAATAGCACAAGGCGTCCCGCGAAAGATAAAAGTCGAGACTGCCAACCCTGTAATCTGTCATCCACATGCTGTAACAATGACAAACAGTGACTTGCTCTAGGGATGCCCTTATGAAGATAGGAACCCAGATAACGAAACGGCAAAGAGATTTGACGCATGCCTAGGATTCCTTTTATTATTTGACATTGTCGTGCTGTAATATTGGATGATGGAATGAAACTGCTTTTACCAAAATTAACTTTCTGTCCCGAAGCAGCTTCGTATGTAGTGAGAAACGCGTGGAAACGACGAAGATTCCGTTGAGTACCCTGCAGGAAGATAAGTAGATCATCCGCATAGGCCAAATGCGAAATTGCCATAGGGATTCTGCCCAAGCGAAAAGTGCGAATGCTTCCTGCTGAAACCCGTGCCTTCAATCCGCGACTAAAACCCTCGGATGATAGGATAAACAATAAAGGCGACAACGGGTCCCCCTGCTTGACTCCTTTAAAAGGACGGAAATATGGAGATGGCTGTCCATTAATTAATATTGACATTCGCGTTGCACCCAGGTGATTAATAATAATTCTAACAAAGAAATCAGAAAACCCAAACTTTCGTAGAAGCAGTTGAAGATAGTCCCAACTAACCCGATCGAAAGCCTTCATCATATCCAATTTCAGACACAACTGTGGCCCACCTCTATCCAACATATGTACCATTTCCCGAGCCAAAAGAACCTGTGTAGAGATATCATGGCCCGCAAGGAAGCCCGTTTGCTCCGGAGAGATTAATTTCGGCAGGAGCTGATTCAAGCGAGTAGCAATAATACGGGTACAGACTTTGCTTATGAAATTAGTAAGACAAATTGGACGGTAATCAGCAAATGTCTGAGGTGACTGAACCTTGGGAATAAGAGTGAGTAATGCACTTGCCATAGTCCTTGGCTGAGGTACCCCAAGGAAAAACTCCTGCGCAGCCTTTAGCACATCTGAACATATTATCGGCCAACATGAACGATAGAATTGCCCATTAAACCCATCAGGACCTGACGCACTATGCGGATCCAAACTCCATACCGCCGCTTTTACCTCAGACTCCAAGGGTAATTGTGTAAGCATGATGTTATCCTCCTCCGTAACTAAACACGGAATATGGGATAGAATTTCCGTATGATTGTCTGTCTGAACATGGGCAAATAACTCCGTATAATAATCCACTGCTGTCCTCATCAAATCCTCTTGTTGTGTCAATAATGTTCCCTGAGAATCTTGTAGTTGACGAATACAGAGCTGAGAACGCCTACCTTTGACCAGAGAGTGAAAATATCTGGTGTTAGCATCCCCTTCTTGTAACCATTTGACCCGAGCTTTTTGTTTCCAGTATAATAGTTCATATTTAGAGGCGAGCAAATACTGTGCTTTTGCGTGATAATATGTCTCACGCGCCTCCGCGGTAGAGTTGACATCCCATGAATTTTCCGCTTGATTTAGTGCTTCTTCGGCTGCTTGCAAATTGCTGAAAATATCTCCAAAAATAGTCTTATTCCAGTGCTGAATATCTTTCTTGAGAGAGAATAATTTGGAGTAAAACCCACGCATGCCACCAGTTGTTGGATATGATTGCCATGCATGCCTGACATAATTATCAAAATCCGGGTGATGTAGCCATGCCTCCAAAAACCGAAAAGTTCGACGAGGGGATTGGATGCTTGTCTGACATTGTAACAAAAGAGGAGTGTGGTCCGACGTAACCCGTGGCAAATGAGTGAGCTTGAGCCCGTCAAACATATCATTCATCAAAGAGTTAAGAAATATCCAGTCGAGGCGTCTGCGGACCCGGCCCAATCCGCGGCCTTCCGCCCAAGTATAGCGAGTGCCAAAATATGAGGGGGACATAAGTGAGCAAGCCTCGATACAGTCGTTAAAATCCTGTAATGCAGATAAAGAAGGGGTTGAGCGGCCACTATGATCATCAAGAGAACGGAACGTATTAAAGTCTCCTCCAATCACCCAGGGCAACTGCAAATCCGTTGAGTAATCCTCCAAGGCACGCCACAAGGCTTGACGCAGTGTGGCAGTATGCCTAGCATACACCAAAGAGAGAACGAAGGTAGACTGCTGCGCAACAGATGAAATAGTCAAATGGAGCACTTGGTCATGATCCTGTGTGCCAAGCAGACAAAACTCATTATCCCGCCAGAAAAACCATATATGCTCTGATTGTGAGGAAAGACAATGAGAAAAACCAAGACGCAACCTAAACCGATGTATTTGGGTGGGAGAATGTTTGGGTTCTATTAAAGCGAGCAAATGTATACGATGTTCTTTAATTAACTGCTGTAATCGAGGCAAAGATGTACGCATGCCTCGAATGTTCCATATTAACACATTCATTGCAAAAGGTTAGAGTCACTTCCCTGAATGATCTGAGATGCACTGCGTGTAAGAATATTCGACGGTGGTAGAGGGGGTAATTCCTTTCGAGTGCGGCGCTTCCGACGTGGTACAACCGGCACAAACGGTGCCTCATCCGGCTGATCCGGTAACCGCGATATTAGCATGTCATCATCCATTGATGAATTTAGTCCTTCCATGCGACGTGCAACTTCCGGAGGGACGATTAGAGGGCCATCGTGTGCTTCTATTGGTAGTTCTGTGTCAGACAAGTGACCAAATTCTGTAGGTGGTTCCGGAATCTGATGATCAGGAGCATCACAGAAGTTATCAACTGGCTCAGCGATAGGGGGGCTCAAAGGAATCTGCGGTGCTATTACTGTTTCCGGAGAAAGTGAGTGGTCTTCCTCAGCCTCATGCGTATTCAACCCAGAAACCGAAGGAATGGCATGAGCTGACTGTGTAGTATCTGGTGCGACATTCGTTTCCCTAGGAAGGTGGGAGGAAGAAGGTTCCTCAGTTTGGGGTACCGTTGTTTTCTTTTTAATAGGTGTCCAGCGTTGCTTCGACAGCCGAGACGGCGGTGGCGGCGGAGGTGGCGGAATAGTCGACGGCGGCGATGGTGTTGGCGTACATGTTTCATGATCATGTCCTAAACGTCGACAACTAGAACAATATTTTGGCATGTCCTCATAAATCACTGATTGCAGTATAAGTCGTTTCTTTGCCTGCAGATATATTTTGGTAGGCAGATCCTGGGACACATCTACTTCTACACACACTCTGGCCACCGATGGCCGAAGCGCATCCGACGTCGCTACATCTAGTTTAATCGGTGAACCAATCGGTTTCACTATCTCAAACAAAGCCTCTCGACAATGTAGGTGAACTGGCAAACCAGGAAAGGCTACCCACACCGGAACAATGGGAACATCAGTCATAGGGTCAAAATCGACAGTCCATTTAGTAATACGCATGTGACAACCTGATATATGCCATGATCTACGATAGAAACATCTAAGATAGTCTGCCTCTTGCCGAAAATTTAACAGTATGTGAGCTTGATCAATAAGTGTGATTCGCAAATCGTTCTGAAAACCAATTTTCTCAAATACCTCTCTGATCACCTTCAACGGCGGTCTTCCATACCAAAATGTGCCAACCAATGAATATTTGAAAGGAGCGGCTAATGCATCGATTTCGGAATCAAGAAAAGAAATTAGCGGAATACCTTTATGCCTTGAGACCGTTTTGGGAGTGATATTTATTTTTCCAGTAGCAGATGATCCCGCAACGATATCTGCAAATGACGGTGCTGTGGATGCCATGGGGCTGTGATCGGGAAAACAACAAAGGCTGTTTTGCAGAGAAGGATTTCGGGGAATGCTGACGAAGGCAATGTCAGTGGGATGAAACAGGCGATAAAAATTCAATCGACGGAATTATATTGACAATTGAACAAAACAGCGAAGGCGATTGGATAATCAACAATGACCAATCCGTGGGTGGATCCGTCAGTGAGTGACGGCGGCGGCCAGCCGCCTTATGCGCCGATCATAGTATATATGTATGTATGTATATATGTATGTAGTATATATATGTATATACGGTATATATAGTGTATATATCTATATATGGGTATACATGTATATGGTATATATATGTATATACGGTATATATATATATGTATGTATGTATGTATATACGGTATACATATATACATATATGTATATACGGTATATACATATATGTTTATGTACGTGCGTGTATATATATATTTGGCCCTAAACCATGAAAACATTGCTTCTTTATTATGAATTTATGGATTTTGTAGTTAATTTTCGTATTTGGGTATATAATTATATATATAAGTTAATTTCGTATTTACATATAAATATATGTAAAATTATTAGAAAATGTTTTTTGGGTAGAATTATGTATGTATATATATTTTTCGTATTTAAATATATTTATAATTATATAATCTATTTTGGTATATATATGTATATGGTATATATATGTATATACGGGTATATATATATATGCATATATGGGTATATATATGTATATACGGGTATATATATGTATATGGTATATATATGTATATACGGGTATATGTATATGGTATATATATGCATATACGGGTATATATATGTATATATGGGTATATATGTATATGGTATATATATGCATATATGGGTATATATATGTACAAACTGTTTTGTAAGAGGTTTGCATATGATTTTCGGTATGATACTAGTTCAAGGTTGTTGGATTTGGATTTGTCTTTGGAGAGGCCATTAAGGTTGGGAAACCTCCGATAAACGCTTAGGTCATGCCGAAACGTTTAAAAATTATTAATATGTTCCTCTCAGATCTGATGGCTAGTGAGGGTTTACCGACGAGATCCACATACCCACCAGCTACACAGGACCTTCAAGGAGAGTTCGATATGTTCCTTTCTCAGCATGATACGTATGCCTCGGTTTCGACCGCCGCTCTGGCTGTGGACGCAGACCTTTTACGGTCTGCCGACATGTCCGCACCCCCCAGACATACGACGCCACCCACACCCAGCGGTTCAGCACCTCATCCGGCGTCTGATGCGGCATCGGACCAGGGTGTCATACCAGGGCGTCGTCCCCTCCCTTGGTCACATGATACCCATAAGTAAGTAATGATTAATTTATTTAACATGTTTTCAAATATATTTCACGCGTTATTTTTTCCTAACAACTTCACCTCTTTCAGGTTTGGATCGGACAATGGCGCGCTTTCCGGTTGCATCACCCGGTCCTTCCACCTGAGGCTTGACCCATCTGGATATTCCTGGGCCCGTGTCACCCCGGAGACACGTAGGTTCTACTGGGATGAGTTTCAGGTATTCAAATTTGATGAATTTCACTTTTTGATGCGTAATCAATCATTACTTTTCTAACCACACTTTTATTATTCCTCCGTATGATAATTGCAGAAGGCGTACAGCTGGCCAGCCGACATCGCCCACGACGTGGAGCAGGCCTGGCGGCATAGGGCCGCCAAACGCTACGGCGACTTCGTCAACTCCCTCAAGACCAAGTCGGAGCGTGACCCCACGTGGATAAGGCCTGCCTACGTATCCGAGGCCGTCTGGGCGGCGTGGGTAGAAGGGTGGAGGGACCCTGCTTACCAAGCCCGCAGCGCCCGGAACGCGGCGAACCGGCGCAGCGGCAATGTACTGGGCCCAGCACCTGCCACACACTCAGGTGGTTCGGTTTCCCACGCCACCACGATGCGTTCTATGGTGAGTATTTTAATATTGGATTATTTAGATTCATTGATTTCATTGGATTATTTACATTCATTGACTTAAGTTGATTATTTATATTCATTGAGTTAAGTGGATTATTTATATTCGTTGATTTCTTATGTTGCGCTGTTGTTTTTTTGGTATTCGTATATGGTTACTTTAAGTGGTACATGTGTTCATTTGCCTTTTTATTTTTATTTTTGATTTGACTTGGGAGAGGCCTTTAAGGCCGGGATACCTCCGATAAACGAATAAGTCATGCCGAAATTTTTAAAATTATGGATTTCACTAACATATTTTATTTCATTCTTTCAGCACGAGGAGACGGGGGAGTGACCAGCCTCCTACGATCTCTTCTACAAGACGCATTGGAAGAAAGCCTCCGACGGGACGGAGGACTGGATCACGACGAAGGCCCGCGACATCAGTGTAAGTAGACTACGATATCATTTGTTTTTTCCTTAGTTTGTTTTATTGCTAAACCATAACAATTCTTATTCTCATTTCAGGACGAGTACAACAGATTACTCGCAGATAGGGGCGAACAGGCCGACAAGAACCGCGCTTATTGGGATGCGGTTCGGACCGTCGGCCCTCAAAATAAGAAGAAGAGGGAGGTGTACGGGGTTGGATCAGCAGCGCCGCGATTCTTTCCCGAAGTTCTACAAGCAGGTGCTTCCTCCGAGGCCAGCACCTCCGCGCCTTCTGCGACGCCAGAGGATATTTCGCGCCTGGAATCAGATAATGCGGCGCTGCAGCGTGAGATAGAGACCATCAGGACGAGGCATGAGGAGAGTGTACAGGCACTGCACTCGCAGCAGCAGGCGCTGCAGCAGGCGCTTCAACAGGCGTTTGAGCATGCGCAGCGGCAGACGATGCAGGTGCAGGAGGCAACGAACCAGCAAATCTCGTACCTGTCGCAGGTAGTCATGTCTTTCATTTCCTGCTCCTCGCAGCCTCAGCCTCAGCCTCGCCCTCCTGATGGTCACTCTTCTCCGCATGATCCCCCTCCATCTTCCTCTGCATAGTTTTTTATTTTTTCATTGTTTGTACAGTCTATTTCATTTGTTGTATTGACATTTTCTTTGTACTTTTATATTCTATCTGACAATTTTACGGATTCTATTTCATTTGTGTTGTTTAATTATACGAACTTGAATGCGCAAATACCGTATTACTGTATAATATTCGTACAAATGATTTAATATACAAAATAAAATATATTATAGAAATTAAATAATAATAAAAACTTTTTAATTAATAATGTATTAATATTATTAATAATTCAAAAAAAATTAAAATTTAATATTAAATAATGTATTTAAAATAATTATTAGAAAATTTAATATTTTTAAAAATAACAAATACCGACGAACCGGCGACGAAATTGTACTGTCGCAGATCGGTAATAAAAAAACAAAAATTTAAAATTAGCGACAAAAAGACATATAACGACGACATTTTGCGACGAAATAAAACGGAAACAAAAAATAAAAAAAGTAATAAATAGCGACGGCAATACTTATACCGACGAAATTTTGCGACGAGTGTCTTTGTCGCAGAACCTTAATAAAAAAATAAAAAAATACAAAATAGCGACGAAAATATTTTACCGACGAAACAGCGACAGCAGAAAACAGGTCGCAGACCTGACAGTTTCTCGTCGCAGTTTGGCGACGATACACCGACAAAATTGTTTTCGTCACAATATAGCGACGCAGTGCCGACGAAATTTGCTTTGCGACAAGCCGTATAACGACCTTCATTTTTCGTCGCTATTTCGTCGCAATATGCTTATAGCGACGAAATAGCGACGTTTTTTGGCTGTCGCTATAGGCTTTTTTTTTGTGGTGGTCTGTTTTTTCCTATCTTTTAATCCAATATCATATGGCATAAAAATGTTGGATTTGAAAGTACTGAGGTGTACATTCGTGCCTATAAATGATTACTATAACTCTTTACTTAAATTACTTTGTAACACTGGCACAAAAAGTTTATGCTTACTTTATGGCACACAAACTATATCGAGCCATTCCAAAGAAAAATAGCATAACAAAGAGAATAACGATATTATTATATATATTATAATAAGTCGTTATATATTTTATGCATTTCATGTTAGTACTGTATTTTTTCTAAAAGTTATCCCCTATCAAATTTTATAGAAAGGCTGACACACGTAATATAGCCGTTCCATTGATGTAAATGCCCTGCTGGCATACGTGATTCTTTTTTGGGTTAAAATGCTAATATATTAATCAGAAAAATCAAAACATCAAAGAGATGTAACTCATACCATCGTCATACTTGTCGGTAAGCATGAACACAACTGCCCGTCTTTTTTCCCTATTTCGCAGCGATTGATTTGCTTTTGAATCCACCGTTTATTTGCCATTCGATATCCTCTCTATGTAAGTATGAAATTCCTTTGTCGTCAAGATCGATGATGAAAAATCATTGCGTATGCATATCCAACAAAAAAGATTGTGAGGTCAAATTAATTACTGGTCTGCAAAAAAATATTCAGTTGATCGAAAACAATAAACAATGAGAACAGCAGATAATCCCACCAGGTCTCCATGTGTAGCGCCCTATCCGAAACTAGGGTTTCGATCCGGTGCACCAGCCGTAGGCTGCTAAGAGAAGTACAAGGCACCGATACATACATGTGCATGTCGTTATGAAACATAAATCAAAATAGCGGAAGCGACATAAAGGTAAACATAAGACATGCGATAAAGTACAAATCGTCATCATAATAATACAAGTCTCAAACATCCGATGTCCAAATAATACAGTACAAAATAAGCATCGGTCTCCAAAACTAAGTCCTGGCGTACGTCTCTCTTAAGGATAGTCTAGGTGGGGCTCACCTTCTACGTACTCAATCTCAGGAACCCTGTCCACTGTAAGTGATTTAAGGCAAGTATGAGCGATAAACAATATAATCGCCTAGTCCTACTAGATAGCGGATCATGCATGGGAAGACGGGGTAACAAATAATGATATCATAACAACGAACATAATAAAGCGCGTCTCCATTGACAAATAAAGTAACATAATACAAGTATAAACGAAGCATAAAGAGTTCATATCGTATCGTAAGAATAATAACTTCCTAGCTAAGTCCATCACTAACATACATGTCTATTCTTATATTCTAATCCATGTCACAACTTACAACCATTACAACTTCATGTAATGTCTACCTTGATCAAACTTAAGTACATAATACACTTGAGGATATTCTAACCATAACCTAAGGGTACATACATAAATGTGAGACGTAAACATGGTTTCCCATAATCATAACATGCTATTTTCATAAACATAAGGACATAACATATTCATAATTGGCTATAACACTTTTATGAGAATAATAACGCACGACATACCGACTGATTTCTCATCTAGTACATGTACGACATAAAACGTAATAACCATATGTACATGTACTAACGGTGACACGTTATGACGAAGAACATGTGTCCCAGACCGGTGTTACACTCAGTCATAATGTAATCATATGCATGTGATATCTACCACCCCAGTACCGATGTCACACTGGCGAAACATAGCATGATCGTAACATAACATATCGGGTGTTGATGGAATCAATCGGCTCGCGTTTATTATTTGCTTTCGCGTATGTTCTTTTAAAACATGTGATGCAATAAAATAACTTTTCAAAAAAACTTATTTCATACAAGATGAATTCGGTCTAATGAAGGTTAATTTGGTCATTTATAACATATCATCAAACATCACTTACTTAGTTACACTCTACATTTCATAACTTAAGAAAATACCATTTTACCCCTAATTAAATTCCCATTCGGCCCATGACCCAAAACAATCCCCTTTTTGGTAATTTTCACCCAACATTACTTCTTTAATTTGTGTTTTCTATATACAACTCATATTTCAATACTTAGGTGATTAAAGCACTTAATTCCTAATTTCTTGAACATGTCACCGAAAATGAATAACTTATGTTATACTTTAGTCATTATTATACATTATACATATAAATGAACATAACATGTAAATTGAATCATTTTGGTCATTTACTTGGCCTTAGGTCGTGTATATATATATATATATATATATATATTAAAAGGAGCACCGTGTCTCCAGTATTATTACGATGTCGCCCTCACTTATGGCGGAGGAATACCATTATTACAAAGAAAGTCGTAACATAACATAATGAAAGAACAAGAAGGCCAAAATATATGAATACATGTGTTGGCGAGATAGAAAAAGTTGTGTTTAAATGGAGTATGATATGCCTCATTAAAACCTTGGCAAGCAATACCATCCTTGTGGATAATAATCATGTACATGTTGTTTTCCTTTATTTACTTACTTTCAAGATTATATCATAAAGAAAATACATAAACATAAACGTGATGGAAATCATAAAAAGTGCACTTTTTGAGCCATAATCATCATCTAAATGCACATCTTGAAGATTGAATGATAAAGCTCAAGTGAAGTGCCCAAAATTGGCCATGTGGCCGTGTGACATATGTATGGATATATGAAGATGATGATCATCCAACAACACTTGAAACCATATACATAAATCATGCTTATGATGCATACATAAACATGTTAAAACATGATCTTAAAATACATATGAGCACTAAGAACACAAGAATGAAGACTTGATGATCATCATGAAAGAAAACATAACTAAATGAACTAAAGTTGCATATTTGATACATTTTTCAGTAAGAATGCTTATTTCATCTCATTTGTTCATAAACTCCCATTTTTATGTATGTTGGCCGTGGGCATCTATTAGGAGTAATATATATATATATATATATATATATATATATATATATATATATATATGTGTGTGTGTGTGTGTGTGTGTGTGTGTGTGTGTGTGGATATATATATATGTGTGTGTGTGTGTGTGTGTGTATGTGTATATATATTTCACTTAGCAACATAAATCTTCCATAAGAGTAAAAACTTGAACATACTACGTGGTGATCCAAACTTTAGTATAAATATAAAACTTATTTTTGAAAATACATGAAGGATCTAGGAAGAGTACTTGCCTTGATTCACTTTTCTTACCCTAAAGTGGTGTTTCTTCACTTAGTTTGGAAGAAAATACCTTCTTCCTATTTCTTTGTACCCACGATTTGGAGCATGGAAAAATAGGGCTAGTATACAACTTATGAAGATAAGAAATGGAAGAAATTTAGCCTAAGATTTATGGAGTTTCTTACCTTGGTTTCTCTTGATTCAAAGTCCTACACCCTTCTTGAATCACTCTTGGATGATGGAGGGTTGATGAATCTAAAGATTGGAGATATTTATGCGGTGTAATATGAAGAAAACTCTTCCTTTTGCTCACTTGAATCTCTTGGCCAAGATAGAAGAAATGGAGGACTTGAAGAACTTGGTATCCTTGGAGGAGACAGAGGAGAGCTTAGTGTGTAATGTAAGAAGTGAGAAAAATTCAAAGTGTGCATTCCTTGCACATTTCGGCCGGAATAATAGAGGGAAGGAGGGAGAAAAATTTGTGAGTTGATGGGATTAGGTTGTAGGCAAATGATGAGGTTGAAGGAGTGCGTAAGAGGGTAAACAAAAAGGAGATGTCTTGTCTCCTTTGTTGACTAGGGTGTCCGGCCTTTTTTGGTGGGAAAAGGGGGATTTTTGTCTTTTATGCTATGTATGATAATGTAGCGCCCCGCTCCCGAGCCCTAACATCGGGAACAGTGCACCCGCCGTATCTCACTAAGGAGAATACAAAGCGTCAAAATCAAAACAGATACACGTCAGCGGAAGTCAAAATTTAAAACCTCGAAATAATCATCTTCATAAATATCAATGTCTATGCAAATCTGAATCCGTTGCAAATGTCAAATGTAGATATAACTGAATGTCTAAAGTACATAACCCTCGAGTATCGCAAATCATTATCTCAACTAAGCCCTCGAGAGTCTCATTGGAATGTCATCGACCTCGATATCTCCACTCTTGGTCATCCTCGGTATGCTAACTCAATCACCTGTCTATCTGCAAAATATGTTAAAGCGTGGTTTGAGCGACAAGTCGCCCAGCAAGTAATCCCACTATACTTACCATGGGATCATACACGGAGAAGCAAGTGTGATAACGATATATAGCAACATAAAATAATATCATGCTTCTCTTCGCAAGTAAATTTACAACTCTGCCCCTAACATCCAAAAGCAAATAGAGCAAATAGACCCAACAAAGTCCAATTAAGTACGTAACAAAGTCAACAAATAGACCGATGACCAAGCCAAACCAAACGACAGCCAAGCAAAGGTTAGTCCAAGCTAAAACATGATGCAATTTTTCGAAGCAATGCAATGCCAATGTTCTCCTTATCTCGAAACTATTGTTTCCAATATCAATGTCCAATGTCCGAATCCAATGTCCATATCTGATTAAACCGATCCAAAAATCTAAATAACCAAATCCGGTTTAATCGGTCCAAAGTCCAAAATCAAATGCAATGGCTATAGCACTTTCCTTACAAGTGACTTATACCGTAAGACTTACGAATTGATTCCCCCAAAATCCAAATATACTATAGACACCCTGTCCCAGACTAGGTCGTTACGTCTATAGCACCAAATATATATGCCTTTGCACCCTGTCCCAGACTAGGTAGTTACGCTCAGGCCCAATATATGCATACAGAAGCCCTGTCCCAGACGAGGTAGTTATATCTGTAGCAATCCGAATAGGCATACAGAAACCCTGTCCCTGACGAGGTAGTTACATCTGCAGCACTCGATAACAAAATAGGAATCAACCCGGCTTACCGATATATTTCAACTGTAGGGGTGAATTTTCAAAAATATGCAAATGCAATTTTCCAAAACCATTTTCCAAGTACCAAGGTTAGTCCAAACCACCAAAAGGTGCCTAACGGTCAAATTTCCCAACATTACCAAATGCCCTCTAAATAACACATAATTCTAGCAAATATTCCCAATAGCCGAAAATTCCAAAATACTAAATACAACCCCATCTCAGCCGTGTATGTATATATACCCATGTATATGTCCACGCCCATACATACACATATACACGTATATACATACACGCTACTCTCTCGACCACTTCCAAACCCACATCACAATTTATACTTCATACGCATATGTATATAAGAATATATCATCTACTATATACTTATATATCCTATATACATATAATCATGAAATTAGTCATATAACTTAATACCACATATGGCCGCTGACTAGCAGCATGCATATA
Organism: Eustoma russellianum; assembly: GCA_036186865.1. NCBI lineage: Eukaryota > Viridiplantae > Streptophyta > Magnoliopsida > Gentianales > Gentianaceae > Eustoma > Eustoma russellianum. The sequence goes on along the minus strand of AP025056.1, from coordinate 16,322,831 downwards.
ACTTGTTTTGTCTTTTTTTTTTTTTGGCTTTCACAAAAACTATGCTTATATATATATATATATATATATATATATATATATATATATATATATATATATAGCATATATTATGTAACTACATAAATGAAAATCTTTTTTTTTAATTGCCTTGCTGCCAGAGCACTCAGAAACACCAAATAATCCATGGCACAACGAAACGTGTCATGCATGCATAAATATATATAATAAGGACCTTAATATATAAGCACAATTATATATATAAGCACAATTATATATGTAAGCACAATTATATATATACCACATATATATATATATGTATCACATCACACAGTGGTCTATTTGGCCACTGATTTCCAATCATATATATATAAATAAATACACGGCACACACATATATTTAGACAGCAATGTATTCAAACATATATACGAATGCATGATTCGGGTTTATAATAAACATAATATATAGAATTTTCACAAAACATAGCAAGTATAGGGAGATTACTTACTTGATTTACGTATACTATACCGTACAATTGAATCTAGGATTGAATGGTTAAAGCAAAATCCTTTCTTTCTCCCTCCTGTGCCTCTCGGATGGATGGCACAAAACAAGGCTGCACTTTTTTTTTTGTTTCGAAGTATCACGCTGGAAAAAGGCAAAAGGGTGGCAATGTTTCTTTCTTTTATGCTGCTGGAGGATGGAACAAAAGAGAAGGCACCATATTATTGTAATTTCTTTGTTTTTCTCTTCTTGGCTGAATTGGTGGCTACTTGTAGTGAAGGGCAATTCGCTGGATTGTTTTCTTCCAGCATGAGAGGGGCGGCAGGTTTAGGCTGTATGTGTGTGTGTGTGTGTGTTTTTAGGTTAAATTAGGATATATAGTAGATTTAGGGTAGAGTTTAGGTTTAGGAATATCCTAATTTGAGTAGGATTTTGATATCCTAGTTAACATAGGATTCACATTTAAAAATATAATCTACATCCAAGTAGACTAGGATTTATCCTCTTTATTTTATTTTATTTATTTTTTTTTTCATGCCATGCAAAAAAATGCGTTCGTAACACTCCTCCCCCCTTACAAAAAGTTTCGTCATCGAAACTTGCATACTATATAACCAACAACTTAGTGTAATCCTAACTAATCTATTCACCTAGGTAATGAGCTAACTAAGCATCCCTTATGTAGTTTCATATGTCAACCATTTCACTTCCTCGACATAGGACTTAGCCATCGAGATCATTGCTTGCATATATACAATGTAACCGCTACATCCATTGATCTCCACTTGTTACATAGTAACCTAATCTATCTATGGTTTTTGAATTAAACTTAAGGAGATTGTCACCCTACTGAGGTTCTCAACCTAAATGTCAGTCTACATCGTACTTATATACGTTGTCATCAACAACCTTATATACTCAGTACTTAAGTGTACTACAATTTTTAACTTAATGTCTTCGTAGTTACAACTTAGGAACTTTCCCTATACTATCTTATGTGTTCAAGACTACTTGTCTCTATAGATTGTTGATCTTAGCAATGATATCATAACTTATTGATGTGATTATAGCTTAGCTCCGCTCGCTTTATATTCTAAGATTCAACTTAAAGGGTTATTAATTTAACCATCTTAAAGTATACTAAACCATTACGCTTCTGCGCCACTCTAATCCACAGTACTTCTTTGTTTGATCATTCCAATTGCTAAATTTAACCCAACTAAATCTCACATGAATGGCAACCACCACTTATTTGCGCTTACTCACCTTCGCTTCAAGCTTACTAGATTCGACAATATCTATTTGTTCATGCTCACATTATCTCAGTTCAGGCCTACTAGATTCATCGATTCTTACGTGTTTCTATGATTATCTTAATTTCCTTAAACGATATTGATATCATCACCTTATGTTGATAATTTCTAAGATTTACATCTTAACCACCATCTAAACCATTTTTTTTGGTTATTATGATTTGTTACAACCATTTGCTCACTAGTATAACACTCGTCAAATTCAGGAGTTCAAATACAAGTTACACAGGTATAACCTAATCATTTGAAATTCATAACTAAGGTACCTTGATCGCATCACTTGGACCCCTGAAGCCGTCTCCTCGGCTTTGGGCAATCTCTAGCCATATGGCCCATTTCTCCACAGTTGTAACATGCTCCCACCTTTCTCCAGCATTCTCCTGCGTGTCTTTGTCCACATGTGGGGCAAGTAGGGATCACTGTCATCACATTATCTCCGAGCTCTTGCTGCTGTTGAGGTCGTGGTTGAGCTATCTGACCCTTCTTAGGAACTTTGACCCACCTCTCGGGTCCACCATTGCTGCTCTCTTCTCGAGGTCTCTTACTTTTCTCTTCCGTTGCCACCCTCACAAGGTCACCCTCGACCTTACGACACACCTCTAACAATCCCTCAAAAGTGGTAGGCTGGGTGCATATGATCAATGATTGAATGCGTGAGCTCAAACCCGTCTCGAACTTCAACATCTTTGTCCTCTCATCGTCCATGACGGCAGGCATGTATCTTCCGAGTGCATGAAATTTCTCAGAATATTGATCAACAGTCATGGACCCCTGTGTCAGGAGCTGAAACTCTGTCATCCTCCTCTGAATGGCACTCTCAGGAACGTAGTGCCTCTGGTACTCCTTTCTAAATTGGGCCCATGTCGGCGGTGTAGTCCGTCTACGTACCACACCCTGCCACCATCGCTCTGCATCGCCCTCCAAGAATGGTACCACCACATCAACCTTCAGGTCATCCGGAACCTCTAACAACCTCAACTGCTCGGATACATTCTTGAGCCAAATCTCTGCCTCCTCTGGTTGGGTGGTACCCCTAAACATAGGTATCCGGGAGTTCTGCATCTCCCGGTAAAAGAATCGAAGCCCCTGGAGTGGTGGTGGTGGTGGTGGTGGGGGTTGTTGTTGTTGTTCCTGTTGTTGTTGCAAGTGAGTCAGTTGCACCTGCTGCTGGGCCACCAATGCAGTAAGAGTGGCCAGCGTGTCTGCCAGTACCCGGGGAATGGTCCCATGTCCCTGCTGATTGTCACCATTATTACCAGCTGGATCACGTCGTGGAGGCATCTTCTGTAGTTCAAGTTCATGAGGCAAAAATCAGATTAGTCGATAACAAGTTGAAAGGTGGAACGTGGATAAATCGATAATTATAAAAAAATCTCACCATCGACACACACCTCCCATGACCCGATCATAACTTAAGTCTAAGATCATCGCTTAAGTCTACTTTGCTTATTAGGGGTAAAATCGTAGCTTATGTCTAAGTGTTCTGATTAATCCTGCGTTTCCGAGGCGGATCTAAAGCCTGGGCTCTGATACCACCTGTAGTGGCCCGCTCCCGAGCCCTAACATCGGGAACAGTGCACCCGCCGTATCTCACTAAGGAGAATACAAAGCGTCAAAATCAAAACAGATACACGTCAGCGGAAGTCAAAATTTAAAACCTCGAAATAATCATCTTCATAAATATCAATGTCTATGCAAATCTGAATCCGTTGCAAATGTCAAATGTAGATATAACTGAATGTCTAAAGTACATAACCCTCGAGTATCGCAAATCATTATCTCAACTAAGCCCTCGAGAGTCTCATTGGAATGTCATCGACCTCGATATCTCCACTCTTGGTCATCCTCGGTATGCTAACTCAATCACCTGTCTATCTGCAAAATATGTTAAAGCGTGGTTTGAGCGACAAGTCGCCCAGCAAGTAATCCCACTATACTTACCATGGGATCATACACGGAGAAGCAAGTGTGATAACGATATATAGCAACATAAAATAATATCATGCTTCTCTTCGCAAGTAAATTTACAACTCTGCCCCTAACATCCAAAAGCAAATAGAGCAAATAGACCCAACAAAGTCCAATTAAGTACGTAACAAAGTCAACAAATAGACCGATGACCAAGCCAAACCAAACGACAGCCAAGCAAAGGTTAGTCCAAGCTAAAACATGATGCAATTTTTCGAAGCAATGCAATGCCAATGTTCTCCTTATCTCGAAACTATTGTTTCCAATATCAATGTCCAATGTCCGAATCCAATGTCCATATCTGATTAAACCGATCCAAAAATCTAAATAACCAAATCCGGTTTAATCGGTCCAAAGTCCAAAATCAAATGCAATGGCTATAGCACTTTCCTTACAAGTGACTTATACCGTAAGACTTACGAATTGATTCCCCCAAAATCCAAATATACTATAGACACCCTGTCCCAGACTAGGTCGTTACGTCTATAGCACCAAATATATATGCCTTTGCACCCTGTCCCAGACTAGGTAGTTACGCTCAGGCCCAATATATGCATACAGAAGCCCTGTCCCAGACGAGGTAGTTATATCTGTAGCAATCCGAATAGGCATACAGAAACCCTGTCCCTGACGAGGTAGTTACATCTGCAGCACTCGATAACAAAATAGGAATCAACCCGGCTTACCGATATATTTCAACTGTAGGGGTGAATTTTCAAAAATATGTAAATGCAATTTTCCAAAACCATTTTCCAAGTACCAAGGTTAGTCCAAACCACCAAAAGGTGCCTAACGGTCAAATTTGCCAACATTACCAAACGCCCTCTAAATAACACATAATTCTAGCAAATATTCCCAATAGCCGAAAATTCCAAAATACTAAATACAACCCCATCTCAGCCGTGTATGTATATATACCCATGTATATGTCCACGCCCATACATACACATATACACGTATATACATACACGCTACTCTCTCGACCACTTCCAAACCCACATCACAATTTATACTTCATACGCATATGTATATAAGAATATATCATCTACTATATACTTATATATCCTATATACATATAATCATGAAATTAGTCATATAACTTAATACCACATAGGGCCGCTGACTAGCAGCATGCATATAACTTGTTTTGTCTTCTTTTTTTTTTTTGGCTTTCACAAAACTATGCTTATATATATATATATATATATATATATATATATATAGCATATATTATGTAACTACATAAATGAAAATCTTTTTTTTTAATTGCCTTGCTGCCAGAGCACTCAGAAACACCAAATAATCCATGGCACAACGAAACGTGTCATGCATGCATAAATATATATAATAAGGACCTTAATATATAAGCACAATTATATATATAAGCACAATTATATATGTAAGCACAATTATATATATACCACATATATATATATATGTATCACATCACACAGTGGTCTATTTGGCCACTGATTTCCAATCATATATATATAAATAAATACACGGCACACACATATATTTAGACAGCAATCTATTCAAACATATATACGAATGCATGATCCGGGTTTATAATAAACATAATATATAGAATTTTCACAAAACATAGCAAGTATAGGAAGATTACTTACTTGATTTACGTATACTATACCGTACAATTGAATCTAGGATTGAATGGTTAAAGCAAAATCCTTTCTTTCTCCCTCCTGTGCCTCTCGGATGGATGGCACAAAACAAGGCTGCACTTTTTTTTTTGTTTCGAAGTATCACGCTGGAAAAAGGCAAAAGGGTGGCAATGTTTCTTTCTTTTATGCTGCTGGAGGATGGAACAAAAGAGAAGGCACCATATTATTGTAATTTCTTTGTTTTTCTCTTCTTGGCTGAATTGGTGGCTACTTGTAGTGAAGGGCAATTCGCTGGATTGTTTTCTTCCAGCATGAGAGGGGCGGCAGGTTTAGGCTGTATGTGTGTGTGTGTTTTTTTTAGGTTAAATTAGGATATATAGTAGATTTAGGGTAGAGTTTAGGTTTAGGAATATCCTAATTTGAGTAGGATTTTGATATCCTAGTTAACATAGGATTCACATTTAAAAATATAATCTACATCCAAGTAGACTAGGATTTATCCTCTTTATTTTATTTTATTTATTTATTTTTTTTCCATGCCATGCAAAAAAATGCGTTCGTAACAGATAAAGTGTGATAATTGGGGTAAAAGTGTGTAGGATTTTGTTGTGAGTGGAATTTATAGTGTTATGTATTTTTCTTTGATTTAATTTATCCTACTATGTAAGTTGTTACGACAAATCTTTAATTAAGTTTTTCCGTATGTTCGATAATGTTCGTTATCGAATTCGTTAGGGTTTTGACATATCGTAAGGTTTAAAAATATACAGTGACAAAATTAAATATACAGAGCGAAAATATTACGACGTAACTAAAAATTTTTGAAGAGCAACACCATGTGTGTTAGCAGGGAAGTAAAGCACCTGATTTTGGTGCCTGCTTAAGTTTAACCATTCTTTAATTTGAATTATTCCCCAAAATTTTTGAAAAGCGGTTCTTCTTTCCGCTCCCCAAACCTGGGGCCCACATTTAACCCTCAGTGTTCACAACACAACTCTCGGCCGAAGCAAATCTAAATTTACCTTCTCCACGCGCCTCTTACAAGTCGCAAATTAATAATACCAATTTAAAAGAATTATTGAACCTCTAACCCCCAATAACACTTGGATCTCGAAAAAAAAATCTCGGTCAAAAGTTTCGTATAACTTGTTTTATTTTTATCAAATTCATGAAAAATCGACTCATATCATAATGTTGTTTTAAAAGAAGGGGAGACAAGAAGAGTCATGCTACAATGTTGCACGGCTAATTAATTATGCTTTGTCAATGGGTGTTTAAACAAAATGTTTAGTCATGTTAACCTAATTTATACCTCTTCTAAGTGAAGGTATCTATTTAAACTTTTTCTCATTCGTGCTTTACATCTTTTTCTTCTTCTCCTTTATTAATAGAAAAATATAAATCATTTAATTATGCAAAATGAAAATTTGATTAATGGAAATCATGTAATCTGTGCCAAAGCACTCATTTTGACGATTAGTATTAGAATAATAGCATTGCATATTTTTTAGTATTGATATGGTACTTTTTTTTTATTTAAGCATTACAAATCCATATAAACAAAACATTGCGAACTAAACAATTACTTATATCATGATTTAACTTTGTGATGCCAAAGCAACTCAACTATCTATATACATATATGCACGTATGCGTGTGTGTATATATATATGTAGTGTGTAATATGTCATGTGCACATGCATCGGAGAAAATGAGCCATTCAGTTTTTCTTCATGCCGTTAACACGAAATCAATATTTTGGAAAATCCCACATGTATTACATCGTTGAGAATTGCATTTATATTAGTATATTAATTTTCTGGGGTGTTTTATAAGAAGACCATGGAGGTTTTATGTTACTACCCGCACTTCCGGGATAATTGGCATAAGACAATCGAAGAAATTACGAAAGAATTTAGACGCAATTGTGGCGCCGCGCGAGGCGGTAAAGATTAAAATTTTGCTAAACACCAGTACAAATAAATCACAACTCTAGACAGTTGCGATATTTTATCAATAAATCCAAATAAGAACACTATTCAAGACACAAGGTTATTTTACAATTAAATAAACATAAAAAGGTAAATTGGATATAGGACAAATAGTAAGGGTAAAATAGTAATATTTTCTTTCCTACCCCTAGTTGGCCGCCCCACCCTCTCCCCACTTGAATTCTTCTCCCATCCATCACATCCTTCTTACACCCTCCTTCTTCACTCTTCCGTAAAACCACTACAAGACAATCACACTTTCCCTCCCTCTCTTGTAAACCTTGGCTGACAAAGGAGAAGGAAGAGAATGTTTTCTTTTCCTGCACTCCATCATTCACCTCATACATCCTTTTACCCAATAGATATGTGGGCAAAAAGGACACCTTCATCTTCACTCTTTTCAACCAGCATATAAGACAAGAGGGTACAACCCTTTACCCCAAAAATTTCGGCTCCTTAACCGAGAAAGGGTAAGACAACTTCCTTGCTATCACCCCTTTCCTTTTCTTTAACTCTCCAACCAAGAAGCATGAAAAGTAAAATCTTTTCTTCCTCTTGGAGAATTCGGTTGACAGGAAGAAAAGGAGTAACTTTCAGTTGGCTCAATCCTTCATTCCCCATTCTTACACACAACCCCTATTCATCCCCCCACAATGCCCGCCACCTCCACCTTGTATTCTTTCACTTTTCCCCAAAACCAAGACAAGCAACCCCAATTCTTCTCTTGATAATCTCGGCCATGACAAAGCTAAGAGGATAAGAAATTATCTTCCTGACACTTTACTCATTGCCTATCATTTTTTCAACCAATTGAATTTCATGCACCCATCACACTCTTCCCCATTCCACTTCTATTTCTTTTCTCAATCAAAGTAAAAGCAAGAATCCTCTCACTCTTACCCAACTCCCCCTATATCTCGACCAAAACAACCATGTACAAGAAACAAGAATCATTTTCACTCACTCATCAATTAGACAAAAGTGTTTCTATTTTCTCTTCCTTTTCTCTATTACTTATTCTCTCCCTCCAAGCAAGTTCTCTCCATCATTTTTAATTCTCCTGAAAAACCGAGGGCTCTCTTGGACAAAAAGAGGAGCAAATCTTCCATCTTTTCAAGCAAAAGCCAAGATTCAATACTAAGGTACGAACCTTCCTTCCTTTTTACCCACTTATTTCACCATCCATCCTTACACAAAGTTTCAAAACTTCTCCCAACCTCGGCTCCAACCGTGGGTTCAAGATAAGGAGAAGGAAGATTATTCCAATTTTAAGTGAATAAAGGCATTTGCATGCACAAGATTCACCAAGGTAAGAACTATACCACCATTTTAAACATCTCTCCATCCTTTCTTTTCCAAAGGACTCCATTTTCTTTTTCTCTAGGCACCACAACCGAGAGCCCCTTTTGTGGGAGGAAGAATGAATTTCTTGAGTTGGAAGTGGAAATTTCCAAGGATTCTTCAAGGCCGTGAGTACCAAAAAGAAAAAGAGAAGAGAAATCTTTTCCATTTAAGGTCAAGATTCAAAGAATAAGGCAAGTAGATCTTCCTTGTTTCTTCATGAATGCTAGAAAATGGAGTCTTTTATGTTAGAAGTTAAGGATGGATCATGCATGCACAAGAATAAATATGTAGATGCTAAGAACATGAAGAGGACGCACTTGCATGTTCATTCTTATGATTTGGATGACATTCTTGCACCTATGTATGCTTATGGTTGTGGTGAAAGGGTAAAGGGTCTTGCATGTTACTTTTATGATGTTGATAGGCGTTTTGTGCATAGTAGCCAACATGAATATTTTTGTAGTCATAACCTTTATATTCATTTACATGTTAATCTCTAACATTATGACATTACAAGGTGATAAAAGGGAATATGTGCATATGAACATATCCATCTTGCATACACAGAAAGAACTGAAAGTTTTATGTGTAGGGAGGAGGATTCGGCCATAGGGGCATAAGGTATGCCTTGGTAATAATGTGTGCCATGGTAATGATAAGGTAAACATATGCATATAAGTATGTAAACCATAATTAGATAACAAAATATGTGGTGGGTGTGTGCAAGTGTGGTCTCGGCCATGTGGCCTAATATGCACTATGATGATGTTCTCATAAATTAGCTTGTGTTGATCTATATATGTTTTACACATAATAAAGTAATTAGCAAGTTGCAAAGTGTTTAAAAATGTAATGTGTGTGTATGTGCATATTCTGCCAAGAGGGGTGAAAAGGAAAAAGGGGTGTGTATCTAGCTACATTTAATACATGTGAGTGAAATATATTTAGAAGATGTATAAAGTAGTATGTGTAAGAGGGCATATATGGAAGTGTTTCATATGTGTTGGAAGAATTAAAATTGTGCATGTATGTGTGCATAAAGAATCGGCCAAGTGGCCTTAACTTGTGTCATGTTGACACGTTAATGAATTAGTATGCATAAATAATTGTAACTTTGTAAGTATGTGATTCACAAGTAAATATAAGAAAGTGTGTATGTGTGTATGTTTGTTGGCCAAATGGCTAAAGAAATGCCATGGTAATAATTATTTGAGTATGCATGTGGGTGTACTTTACATAAACCAATGTAATGATCAAGTTGATATGTGCATGTGGGTGTGGATATAAGTTTCGGCCAAATGGCCTCTTTATATGTCCTAATAATTTGAATATTTATTTGAAGGTGTACATCCATGAGTGATAATTTGCGTGTATGTGGAATTTTGGCCAGAGGGCCAAAATTGCAGAATTAATAATTTATTTAGATACCTGTGTGCGTATAAAGATATGTATAATGCATAAATATACATTGCTTGGACATAACCAAATAAGAAATGAGCACACAAGTGAATTAAGGAAGTGGCTATTAAGAAGAAGGTTATTTTGAGAAAACCCAAGAATTACCCAAGAAAAGAGATAATAGGAAGTTCCCCTAAGTATACGATACGATAAATGAGCCAACCCTAGCATTAAGCTATGAATGTCTAGGACACGCGAAAACAACTGGTACCGAGTATTCTTTCATGCATACGCCGAAAAGATTTCAAAGGTGACATGTTCATCTCATAATGCATTTTTACGAAAAACGATTATCATGTATACGTGTTTAAAAGAGTTTCCACGACATGTTAGCGTGTGTTATCGCACGAGATGTTTTAAAATGATTTTATTTTCGAATCGTATCCTGTGTCGACTGACTCCATATGAGACTCTTTACGATGTTATGACAGCTCATGTTTATGTTTGGAGGCCGCCTGACATCAGGTGTAGTAGTGAGGATGTCAGGGCAACTTATGTTATGATACACCTCCTTATGGGTGTTTATGTTGATATGTCTGCTCCATGACATTGTAATCTAGGTGAGAGGTTAGGTGTCATGAGGGCGAGTTTATGTTACGTTTGGCTGAGTGTAACATCATATCTGGGACACGGGATCTGTGCCATTCGTGTCCATGTTAGTATATTACGTATGATGTAACATCGTGGTTAGACCACGTGATTCATAGACAGTATTTGTGACTACTCGGGGAGTCACCGTTAGTCTATGTGCGTATGATGTAACACCATCGTTGGACCACTGGATTCATAGACGGCACTGGAGACTACTCGGAGAGTTCAGTCGGTGAGTCTTGTGTACGTTCGTACCAGACATGTTATGTTATGAGCACAGCTGTGCCAGTTTGATACGATGATGTTATGACATGATCATGATATGACAGATTTTTCTAAAAAGGATGCATGTTTTTACATCACATGAGCATACTGCATGTTTACCCGTGTCAGCCTAGTGGACTTAAGCTCTGACCATTAGTAGACCAAAGATGTATTGTCATCTTTATGATTTACCTGCTTTATGTTATTTATCTGACATTACATGGCATTTCATGCCTCTATTCATGTTGCATTTTAATGTGCACCATGCATGATCCACATGACGAACCTAGGCGGATAGACTTACTGAGCGATTCATTATCGCTCATCCTATCATTTACCACATCGCATGATAAAGAGCCAGTTCCGAGACAGGAAAAGATAAGCTGGAGATAGATCGTCAGTGATGGATGTACGGATTATACTATGTAGTTCTGATGTTATTTCAGACTTGTATTTTAATATTGTACTGATGACACTTCAGATGTACTCGGGTTTAGTTATTCTGGTTTATGCATGTCGATTATGCTTTGTGCATTTTATATTGCTTCCGCGCTTTCGATACATGTTATGCCGACATGCATATGAATGCCATCGATGCCTTATACTTCTCGTAGCAGAGTACGACGGGTGCACCGTGCCGAGATCCTAGTCCCTGGTGGGGCGCTACATTCTACTTTTTCCAACTCTCTCTTTTGTGTAAGCGTTCAAAAAATTTTATATCTTCCACCGCCTTATCCTCTTGTTGGTCAAATTTCATTAATATTATCCTTTCAAAATTACCAAGACATTGTTAGAACATCAATTGTTTTGATGAAGTGAAAAGATGTTTGAAAAAAGTTAGAAAGGTATTTTATACTTCGGAATTGAAACAAAATGAGAAAAACACATTGTAAGACATAGATCGATCGATGTGTACATCAGTCTCTCAAAGAAGAGACATCGATTGATCTATGTAGGGACTATTCAAAGTTGGAACCTCACAGTCCAACATCGATCTCTCAGGTTGGAGCATATCGATCATTCGATGTGACATCAGTCTCTAAGGATAGAGACATTGATTGAACGATGTGGTTAAGGTTCAAATTTGGAACCTCATTATCCAATATTGATCACTTAGGTTGAAACAAATCGATCGATTTATGTATACATCAGTCTCTCAAAGAAGAGACATCGATTGATCAATGTAAGTAAGGTGCAAAACTGAAACCTCACTGGAATACATCGATCTCTCAACCTGAAGACATCGATCAATCGAAGTGCACATCAGTCTCTTAAAGTAGAGACATCGATCGATGAATGAATATAAGGTGCAAAATTTAAACCTCACTGGAAGACATCGATCTCTCAACCTGAAGATATCAATCGATCGATGTAGCCATCAGTCTCTAAAGCATGAGACATAGATCGATCGATGTCATACAGAATTCAAATTTTGTAACCGTTGGAACAAAATCTAAGGAAGATTTAAAGTATTTTTCTTTCCAATCTTAATTAAATTTCTTGTGGATTTTCTCCCAACATCTATAATGATTTCTTGACTATTTCAAACATGTCTAAGATACTCTAGGGTGGCTATGGAGCACCAAATCCAACTATAGGATGACTAAAGACTATTTGGACATCTTCAACACATTTGATTGAGTTGAATACTTGAGGGGGACTGCAAAAACGTGGCTCACACCCTCTATATATTAAAGAAGCTCAGATGACACATTTACAACTTTCATCATCTTCAAGTTTCATCCTCCATTGTCGTAAAAAGCTATCAAAATTGCAAAAGTACTTAAATCTCATTAAGCTCTTGTTGCTTGTATTTATTGTTGAATTGTGAAAGTAGAAGTCTAAAACAAGAGGAACAGTACAAGTTTAATCTCTTGCTTGTATTTAAACTTATTAGAAAGTGTACTTTCACTACTTTTCCAAAACCCACTTGGAGAAAGTTCTTTGATAGAAAAAGCAAAAAGTAATTCTTGCTTGTAGTTGCTATTGTTAATGTTGCATCGAGTATTTGTGCAATAAGCTGTCGTTGTTGTAGTTGATATTGCACAAACCGTTTGTGCAATAAGTTGCTGCTATTATGGTCGTCCCTTGCACTAAGTGTTAGTGTAAGTGTTGTTGTTGCTGTTCTTGTTTCTTATTAAAGGTAATAAGAAAGTTGCTTTTGAAAATGCATTTTTGAAGCAAAGTGGTAGTAATTAAAGAAATTTTGAACCACTCAAAATTGTGTGTCACAAACTCATTATCTCTCATCTTCTTCTTTCTTATTTTGGAGAATATTTGAGTTAGAGTGAGCTAAACCGAAAAATTCTGCAAATTGTTCATCGCTCTATTCATCTCCCTCTAGAATGATTGTTACGGATCTAACAGACATATCGAATCTTATATTTTCTTTTTCTTTTTTTATTATCAATAGAAGGTTTGATTTGGTACTTTAAATAAACTAACCTGAGTAATAGAAAGATTTAGGTAAGAAAATTGAATATAAAATCAAACAGCTTCTATCGAATAAATCGTATTGTTACTTTGCCTAGAAATGTACGTACCAACGTTGGCGGACATAGCTTTTATGAGCTTTTTCTTCTTTTTCTTTTTTTTATGTTGGTCAAGGTTATTAGCACATAGAACCAAAAAAAAAAAAAAAAGTACCGACATATTAATCAATTGATTTACAGAAACATTTACTACCTCAATTTTAACTTCAATTTTGTAACATTTCGTAAACTTGATTTGATTCAAACAAGAATTTATTGGGTTAAGAATTTTGCTAAGCAAGACACATAACCTTTTTTGTTTTTTGTTTATTTAAACATGATCTTATTAAATGAAATACTATTATGTAACATATGTGCATGATATTACCAAGTTATTTAATCATTTATATCTCCAAGCCATTTATTGATCAAAATTAATAAAGTGAATATTTATACTCAATGAGTTATTTTATTTAGTTAGACTGTTGTTTTATTATCATTGTTTAGCATGACATTAACATATTCAAATTTTTAAAAATATTTTCATTTAGTTACTATCTATACTATAGTATTACTCTCTTGGGATGTTTTGCGAGAAGCCCCATGGACGTTCAATTTTCTCTTCTTTTTTTCCTTCAAAAATTTCATATCTTCCACAACCTTATTCTCTTGCTCTTCAAATTCAATTAAGGTTATCCATTCAAAATTAGCAAGTCATAACTAATCTTACATGTTAATTTTCTTTTTCATTATTTGGTACTTTAAATAAAACTATTAAGTAATAAAAACAGTTAGCTAAGAAAATTGATTATAAAACTAGCTAGTTTCTGTTGAATAAATAAGATTGTTACACTCTTAATAAAAGGCAAGCACCAACGGTGGCGGACATGTCTTTTGTGAGTTTTTTCCTTCTTCCCCTCTTTTTTATGTTGGTCAAATTAATTAGCATATAGAACAAAAAATAAAAGTATCAACATACTAATCAATTGATTTCAGGAAACATTTACTACATCATTTTAACTTCAATTTTATAACATTTTGTATACTTGAATTGATTGGTTAAGAATTTTGCTAAGGAAGACGCATAACTTTTTTTGTTCTTTTTATTTGAACATGAACTTATTTAATGGAATATCGTTGTGTAACATATGTGTATGATATCACTAATTATTTAAACATTTATATCTCCTAACACATCTATTGATAAAATTAATAAAGTTAATATTTATACTCATTTGTTTTATTTAGTTACACTTTTTTGTCATTATTTACACAGTACATTAACATATTCAAATTTTAACAAATATATTCGTTTAGTTTCTATTAGATGTAGAAGACAAACTTATATCTAATAAAGTAAATCTCCCTTTCACATATTATTTTCATCATACTATTAAAACTAGAAATTCTATGTACATTTTTTTTTTGCTTACTACATTCAAAACATGTTTGTTATTTCATGTTATTTTTTTTACCAATTTGGTCTAAATTTTAATTTTTTTTATTTGTCTTTTATTCTTTTTGTTAGAAGAATTTATCAAATATGATTAATATAGCGCATTTGCATGGTTCAAGCCAATAAAATCTTTTTTTTTTTTTTTTTTTTGCTTTTTCTTAGGTTCCACACACTGAAGAGAATTCGAATAAAATGAAAAAATGAACTATCCGGCTCAATTCATTTACTAAACCGAGCTTTAAAATTGGTTTGAGTTCGGTTCAATAACACTACAAAAATTTAAACGAGCCAAACTGTTCACGAGTTTGAATCGTTTAGTAAACGAACCAAAATAGGTGTTTAAATTCGGCTCGTTTAAATAAAATTTACAAACGAATTCGAATCAAATATGAATTGAACTCGAACAGTTCGCAAACTGTTCGGTTCGCTTAACCACACTACTTGATTATTCATGAAATCTCCTGCATAATAATTTTCTTTGTTGTTTTCCAAGTGTGATGTGAAACCCACAATATAGACACATCATTTCAATCGCATTTGGGTGATCAATAAATGCAATAAAATCTATTTGAATGGTATTTATATGGTAATTGTTGTGAAATTGGATTTCAAATCTCATCGTACTTATTTGTACATGTATATTATTATGATAATCGATGATAAGGTAATGATTATGGTAATCAATAAATCAAAATAACTTTTTTGTATGTGTTTCTCATTTAGTAATTATAGTGGATTGTGATATCTACACTTATCAAGCAACCTACATAGTTGTGATGATGGGTTTTCATGAGATACTTTTCAGTTTGGGATGCTTTTCCCCCAAGTATATGCATACAAGCCTTTAATTTGGTCAATTGGGAAATAAAGAATATGTGTAAGAATCAGTGTGATGGATATGGAAAACATGTATACTTACAATCAATATTTAATATACTCTATTTGTCTAAAATATATCTCTAAAATTATTTATCCATATCTCTGGATTAGAGTCAAAAGATGAAATTAAAGGGCAAGCTATTGCTCTTTAAACAATTTTTAGTCGAGTATTGATTTATATTAAGACAATGCTAGCCTTAAAACGTGAAAACACAATACCAATCATAACAAACCAAAAATAGAAAAAAGGTTACGTACATAGTAATCCGTTATTTATAGATTAAAAAGAAATCTCTGGAGGTGACACATGCACACATATATTTCCATTTATTCTTTTATTGTTATTTCTTATGAATGGCATGGTTTTATTGTTATTTTTTGTAAATTGCATGATTTTATTGTTATTATTTATTTTATGTAATATTAATCAGAAATACATGAAATTATTTTTGATAAGTTAAAATTTGTATCAATTAACCATGTAAACTTTGATTTTTTTTATTTAACTATGCTACATTTTGATTTTAATACGTTGAACCTATATTTTTTTTTATTATATAATTACGTTATGGGATTGTAATTTAGGCGTAAGTATGGCATCACATGTTAGAGCTAGTGGTAGTGGTATTGAAACAAGGGAGGAGTTGAGTCACAGATTGATAGAGTATATTAAACATTGATTCTAAGACTTCGGATCTTATACATAGAACAGACTCTTATAAGGGAGATTTAAACATCCCATCCAGGTGTAAATAGCATAATGAGGTAGTTGACTTATAGGACGTGGTGGTAGGCTTTTGCGCATACCACAACCTTAAAAGACCTATTATGTTTCACATACCATAATTTCACGGCATGTTGCACATCCTCTTTGTTTTTGAACTGCATCATCCTCTCTAAGTGATTATGTTTATTCTTCTTCCGTAACTGATGTCTAAGCCACATCGACCATGAATGCACGTTGTTTTGTTCCTCCATAAGCTTCCAAATATGGAACATTTGCATAAAAATGAGGCACTCTTGGCTTAGACGCATCTTCTTTTTCCTCCTCCTCTTTAAGGTCCTCCAGATATTCTTCTTCATATTCATCTTTATTTTCCTCCTCGTGGTCCTCGAATTCATCATCATTCTCGTCATTTTTCCCATTTTTGCATCAAATTAATTTTCTACGTATGATGTGATGAGCTACTTCCAACCACATTACATGTAAATTCCTCAACAAATATCACTATGCACAATACCACCAACAATATTTGGGGATAGGATCTGTTCACCTACTTTTCCTCACCGCACGACATGTGGCAGCAAGGGAGGGTGGTGAGGCTAGATGAGGGTCACCCGCATCTAGCCTCACCACCCCACCCTGCTGCCACGTGTCGCGCGGTCATGAGTGGGGTGAGAAAATGTAGGGTGAGGAGATCTCATCCCCAATATTTGCGGCCGTTGGTAGAACATCACAAACTATCACATATACCTCTATAGGTGTAAGGATTGGACCACAAACTGAAATTTCTAAAGTTGATTCCAAGACGAAAGGATTGGACAACAAACTGAAATTTCTAAAGTTGATTCCATGTCTTCGTCGTCTGAAATTTTAGTCAAATCGTAAACATAACCAGACGCATTGGACTCAAAGGGGCAACGACATACCAAATTAATTACTCCAACATATGCATTCATCTTCAATCTTGATTTAACTTGCTCATAAACTCTCTATACACGATATCATTTGGCATCTTTATCAATTTTGTTGGAGCATGACCATGAATAATTACATTGTGTGGATTCACAGTTTCACCTTCGGAACATAAAACAATTTGCATCTTCAAAGTATTTTCACTGTGTGTATTTTGTAAAAAGATGTTTTCAAGATGATTTATTCATACAACAATATTATTTCAATTAAGTGGAGTCTGATTTTCAATACAGAAAAGATGGGACGTTTTTCTAATAAAAAAAATGTCCCAAGTCTGTTTGTTTTTGCTAAAAGCGTCCTAGGAGCCGTCCATTTTGTTATTCGTGTCCCACGCGCATCTGTTTTGAAGGGGTGACTTTTTTTTTTTTGGAAAAGTGTCATGTCACCAGGGACCATTTTAGCAAATACGCCTTTTTATACGGAGAATTTTTTCAATTTATAACACAATTGTGTATTTTTTATTAAAACTATATTATTTTTGACTTTTTTCAGACACACTATGTACTAGGATCGTTGTACACTACCACAAGAATTCCATATCGAAATCTGTCGCAGCATAAGTCAGAACTGACGGGTAGACCCAAGCTCCTATACTTCAGCTGCTATGGATCGAACATGCATTTCTTGCACGTAATTAATTATATTATTACTAAATGAGATACTTCTTATAGGCGTTAGTGCATATTGATTGTTCAGGGTTTAACACGTTATGCCCCAATTGTTCAGGGTTTAACACGATTTCCCTGAATGCAAAAAACTTGAACCATAACTTCGAAGCACTTCATTGTTTTAGTGTAAAAAAACTTTAGAATGACGTAAATCAAGTCATTAGTAATTTTTTAGATAGAAAATACAACGCCTGATATCTAGAAGAAGTCTATATCCAAACTAGTATCACAGTCTATATCAAACTAGTATCAGGAAAAAATGAAAATCATTGACACAATCTTCTTCTCTTGGATGATAATGCAACAAGAAACCTTAATCTCACCATTCTTTCTCATACCTTTAATAAACAAGTATTGATATGTCATTGAAATGCAAACATGGTGGACTGAAGTAAATCTGCTTAACTATCACATAAACTTTGGTTGTATCAGTTTAAAACAAGCTAAGTAAAACAATTTAAGGATTCCATACAAGTCTCGTAGGTAGAATGTGAAGTTTTCACCCCGAAAAATAAATGAAATTAAATATGCTCAGACCAAACATGATAAAAGTTATTTGGATCAACTGTTCTTCTCCAAAAAAGTATATGAAAAACGTCTTAAGGAAAATAAAACAAAGACGTACTATGATAAACATATATTGGAATTTGTTAATTAAAACATAAAATCAAGTATAGGAGAACGTGATGAAAAAAGAAAGAAAAAAAGGGAAGAAAAACATAAACTCATCTATGTAGCACCCAAACGATTGGCAATCATGCACTGAATCAAACATAACTTAAATTAAGCATAACTTGATCTTTTTGATAGTTTTGCCAAAAACACACAACAAACATTCAGATTTTTCAATAACAAGTATAGACGACGAATAATATTTATGACAAAACGGTAGCCAATATATATATATATGTGTGTGTGTATGTTTATATACGTATATGTATATATATATATTACCTTTTATACTTCAAAAGGAGATGTAACTAAAGTTAATAAAAAGAACAACAAAGTTCGCCATTACCTTTTATACGTATATGTGTATATATATGTATATGTATATATATATATATATATATATATATATATATGCATATATATATTACCTTTTAGGCTTTTATACTTCAAAAGGAGATGTAACTAAAGTTAATAAAAAGAGCAACAAAGTTCGCCATCACAAATTATTTTTTCCCTTGTCTTCTGAATCTCTGTCTCTTTTGCGACCATACTTTATATCTCTCTTAGACCTGTTAAGTTTTGAAATATTAATATTCACTTTAAATATACTAAATATAAATGTAAATAAAATTATACTTTCTGTTTATGATGCTATTAGGGATGATTCAAACATGGCTGTTTCAAATGCCGTTCTATAATCAATTCCATAATCTAAATAGAGTTTCATTTCATGTCACCGAAATGCTACGTGTTTGATGACGCTTCGATCTTTCCTTCTTCTAACAAATCATTCACAAGACGCCGTGTTCGTTTGTCAAGAACGATGTTCACCACATTTGACCGTGTGTTTTTTGATGTGGAACGAGCAATATCTTCCAACCTTGCAGCTTGTTCGTGATCCAAGAATGAAATATGACCTTAGGATTTGCAATCATCTCAATACGACCTCAGATGAGAGAGATATCAGCAGATAATCATCCAAAGATCATACTGGTGAAATCTTTCTAGAAGTCCTTGTTTCTAAAATTGGAAAGTGCAAATTCTAAAACTTCTATGAACGGTTTAACACATCAAAAAATTCTAAAATGACTCCAAAACATAATAAACAAAGTGTACAACATTTACAAGCTAAATAGACTGATAATAAGGCTGTACAAAACACCACAAGCATGCTTCCTCCTTCTACGTTCTGCTACACATCCTCTTTATGCAATTTAACTCCTTTGACCTCATCACTCCCTCCCCGCTCGAAAGGGTTCGGCCTCAAATCAAAACCTGCACTAAACAGAAAAGAGAATTTAGCCTCGTACATGCTTGTAGCGTAAAAACAAAACATACAACAAATATGGAAAAACATAAATACTTTACTCTCAACCTCACCTCGATCAAATATCAACGTGATAGAAAACATGTAAGGTAAGGTTGAACAAAACTCAAACTTAAATAAGATACTTCATTTTAGCTGCAAGCTTCTTATGAACTTGTATTGCCTCTTTTTTGGATGCATTAACACTTGCATCAAATTGTTTCTATACACGAAAGATTGCAACACACTGAATGAAAATGAATTCATCATGCATCCGAATTTCAGCAAGTGTGAATCATGCTTCCATGCTAAACAAATGCTTGCAAAATCATTATCTTTAGAAGGAAAATTATGAGTACTGGAGAAATTACAACTTTGAGTACAACAACTATAACTTTTTAACGCATACAACATGTACATGGTCAATAACAAACTCATGAGATAAAGACTTATACATGCATTTTCAAGCTCCCGGATCAAACACATACATAATCCAAATAATCTCAAACACTAGGGGTGGCTTAAACACACAGGTATACAAATCAATGCTTTTGAAAATAGAATGCTTGTTGAATTTACAAAACTTTCAACAACTAGATACCCATAAAACAAATAACGTACAGTAGAACTGTTGCTAAAGTTGGATGATTGTTTATGGTAAAATATTAAGCAATAAAACTTTAAATACATCTGCATCACTGTTTGGGCTTTCTTCCACATTTACAATTTCAGATTTGTCTACATGTTTTCCACCAACTCCTTCAACGATTTCAGCTTCATGTTTCACATCATTTTCATGCACATGAGTATCACTAGCATGCAATCCAATACTGACTTTCTCACACAACTCAGATTTACTCTTATGCGATTCGGTTTCATCAACATGCAACTCACTTTCAATATATTCATACATCTCAAAGGCAACATTAGGTACATCATGGTCAATTTCATTCAGATCATGTAATTTAGGTTCATATAATTTGGTTTCAATGTTTTCATGTAAGTCATGCACATCTTTAATATTATCCAAACATGAATTTGAAGCACCCATTTGTTCTTCAAGTTCTTGCACTCCCATTTCAATTCCTTTAAAACTTCCTTTATTTCATGCTCAAACTCAACAAAGTTTTTATGCAATTAGATTTAGTCTGATGCATGCCTTTTTCAACATTCTTATGTATTTTAGCTTTATCAAGAGCAACCGTTTAAGCAAATCAAGATTAAAATTAGGTGAAACATTAGGAACTTCATTCTTAGTATGCAAAAATTTAACATCGTTCAAGTAAGAATTTAAAGGTTTTATTTGATTTTTAAGTTCGTCCCTTTTAAGTTCTGATTTTTTTAAAGTATTCTTTCTTTTGCGTGCCAACTTCTTTTCAAAATGATTTGCAAGATAAAACATATAATCAAGATTCTAAATTCTTATCATATGCATTCATTTCTTATTCAAACAAGCAAAAAATCTAAGCACAATCAATTCCTCATATTCTTCTATGTAATCTCTTCACAAACCATCTAACAATTCATCATAATATGAGAGTAGGATTGACACCTTGGAACTTTTTTTGCCAATCACTTACCCATATGGCATTGGTAGGCCAAACTGAGGTGTTCGCTCTTGTAGCTCTTTGAAGTCACGTTGGAAGCATTTCAATAGTTAACCACTTTATCTTCCATGTACACCAAACTATACAAATTGAAACAAGACAGAAAACAAAGAGAAAAGGAAAACTAACACAAAGACGAAAGAGACTCCATTACTTTAGTATACACAAAAACTGATGCGCTTTTCCACACTCATGTTTAGATTCACTCGATTAGACTTTTACCTCTCCTCTTTTGATCTCACAATCACTCAAGCCTTTTTTCCACTCCTCTTGTGTGTGTGTCTCTCAAGACACTAAGTTATGAACAATATCAAGTCATGCAAACACGTGCGATCTTCAATTCAACTTGTGTAATCTTCTTCACTTCAAATCGAGGTAAGCACAACATGACCATGTAATCCGTGGCAATCATAAGACAGTATAAGACTCAACACAATACAAGGACAACTAATATTCAAAGAATACCAAAGACCAAAAGTGATGTAGTATGGTTGAACCAAAGAATCACTAACGGGTTGCTTCGGGCAATCATTGCCCAAATTTGGTCAAGAATGCAATCAAAAAATGCAACCAATTGTCTAATATGCACAAAAATGTTCCAAAGTGTGTGGGGTCGTGTGGGGTCAGTTTAATTTATTTTTTGAAACTTTGGACCATTTAGGGTTGTTGGGACAATTTTGAGTTATGAGGTAGGAACATGGTATTCCCAAATCTTTTTCTCAATTTCTTTATGAAGCTAAACAGTAGACATACTCAAAGATCAAAATTCATTTTGAATGACTCAATTTTGATATGTATGTGCAAAATTCTTGAATTTTCTTTCTCTTTTTAATTTTGCTTTCAATTTTTCAATAACTATACCCATACTTGTTTTTTGCCTTTCTTGCTTCAAGAATAGAATGTTCATGACATTTCTTGAAGTTTCTTGCAGAAATATACCTTGCAAATTTTTTTGAAATTTTCCTTGCACAAGTTGTACAAATTTTGCTCATTTTGTGAAGTTCTATCTTGCCTTTGGGACTGTTGGGGTTTGGTGTATGTGAAATTTAGGGATTGTAACGGAGGAATTTTGTGATAGGAAAAGGTGCTCTACATTAGGGATACGGTGTATACAGTTTATGCATCAATTAGAGCCTTGTGTGGAGGGGCCAAAAACTAGGTTTCTTAGTATTCTTAAGTTGAAAGGTAGGTGCTTTTGCATGTTTTCGGATGGAGGCTTATGGGAACACAGCCATGCAAATTACCTGAACAAGAATCACAAGTTATCATCACAAAGACAACCAAAATTTAACTAAGAGCTTCACACAACAAGAATTCAAGGAAGACTAGATAGCTATTTAGACAAACTTGTAAGCTTTTTTTATTTGTTTGTGAGGCTGATTGTATATTCACTAGATGCAATCCCTAGGTTTCAAGAACAACAAATTTTTCACAAATATATACAAATTTACGTCTATAAATAGAACATGCAACCCAAGAATAAATCCAGATAATCAAGAAAATTAAAGGCTTGGACAGAATTAGGGTTTACGATTGATATGTATGTATGTTGATGGTTTATGAAAATGCTAACATAAATTTTTTTTGGTAAGGATGATATATGGTGTTTATAAAGAGTTTATGTAAATTTCATCCCAGATTAGTTCAAGAAGATGAAAGATGGATGTTTTTTGAAGCAACCCTAATTAGGCTAGAGTCTATGTTTGGGCATATTTTTTTGATGGTGCTGACATGAGTTTATGGAAGCTTATGATGATGATGAATGAATTGAGTCTAAAGAATTAGAACAAGAAAACATGTGTCTCAGATATTAAAACTGATGCATGTTTGACGATGCAAAAGATACAAATTTTTTTGTTCTCACAAATCATTCTCAAGATGGCGTGTTCGGTTGTCAAGAACGGTTTTCACTACACTTGACCGTGTATTTCTTGATTTGGAACGAGCAAGATCCTCCAACCTTACAACTTGTTCGTGATCTAAGAACAAATCTCACCATTGGGACATGTCTTTAAGTTTGAAAGATTTGATTCCCCACAATTTTTGCTCAAAACATTGATATAGAATCTAATTTGGTCAAAGATAAAAAAACACAAGGAAAACCTTGCAAAACAGCCTTAAGCCGAAAATATCAAATATGTTATTCAACCCTCTCTAATTAATAATGGCGTTACAAAGGGTTTATATAGAATACAAAGCGTAGAAAACATAAACTAGATAACAAACTACAAGAATCCTACTTAAACTATGACTCTGTTTACACCAATTCTGTGATGCGTTTTTGACCATTCTAGAAGCTTATTCTAGTCTCTTCTTGAAATTTGTGGCAACCGATGTTGGCTTTTCGAACCAATGTAAATCATGTTAATTCCGAGGCCTGTAGCTCGAGATATGATCGAAAATCTGTCAACTTGTCAAACTGTACATAGGACTCCTGCTCAAACTAGGATTCTTAGACATGTCTGATTTTGAACACGAATTATGCTCCTTCTACAAGTCGAATTTGCCAATGATGTCTTTTAAATAGTTGTAGATAACAATGTAAGCTATCCATATCATTTGTAATCATCTCAATACGACCTCAGATGAGAAAGATATCAGCAAATAACCGTCCAAGGGTCATACTGATGAAATACTTTTAGAAGTCCTTGTTTACAAAATTAGAAAGTGCAAATCCTAAAACTTTTACCCACGATTTAACACTTCAAAAAAAAAAAATCTAAAATGACTCCAAAACATAATAAACAAAGTGTATAACATTTACAAGCCAAATAGGTCCACAATAAGGTCATGCACCACTACAGACATGTTTCCTTCCTATCCACCTTGTTGTACATCCTCTTTATACAATTTAGCACATTTGATGCCATCACTAAAAGTACTTCTTCATGTGTATCTATTAAATTTATTGACACTTAATGAATATGTGTTAAATAAATAAACTTGTACAAAAAAATTAAATATCTATACGTTTAAACGTTTGTTGTAGTACATAAATTAGTATATATTTTTGGGTTTTAAAATAATTATCTGAATAAAACTTATATTTTTTGAGAGATACAAACATATTCCACTTGGACGTGCAAAAAAGTGAGATTATATCTGATATATCACTAGCCATAGTTTTTGTATATCATGAATTAAGGGGAAAAAAACCCATCTCCCGTCGCGTGTCTTCACGCATGAAACTCAAAACTCAAAATAAACAGTCCGTTTCAATTTTTCGAAATTAGAAAGAGGAAAAAGAGAGATCGGTAGATATATGCATCCTCCACTGCTACACCCATTACTTTTTGGCCTCGCCGGCAGTATACCAAAGTTTACACTTCAATCACCGGCCTAACGACGCCGTTTCTCGCTCCATCTTCGTTGGAGCTTTTTCTAGAGATCCTTTTTAAGATACATTTTCCTTACAGATTGCAGATTCAGGCGATTGTGGTGTCCTTGGCATTTTTTTTGGATACAAGATATCTTGTAAAGAGAAATGTCGGAGGACGAGAAGTTATTGAAGGAGGCGAAGAAGCTTCCGTGGGAGGATAGGTTAATGCACAAAAATTGGAAGGTTAGAAATGACGCTAACATTGATTTGGCTGCCTTATGCGACTCCATTACCGATCCGAAGGACCATCGATTACGTGAATTTGGTGAGTTAGGCTTGTGAATCGCCTTTTTTGAAATCAGATTCTTTTAATGGGTCTGAATTTTGTGACCCGCTTGTCCTTTGCGCATCCAGTAGGATTACTTGGCAGATCTTAGGGTTTTCCTCTGTCTTTTGTCTTTTTAAATGAACTGTGAGACGTTATTCTTTTGTTGGAGCTCTTCAGGTCCGTTTTTTAGGAAGACTGTGGCGGACAGTAACGCGCCTGTTCAGGAGAAGGCGCTTGATGCTCTTATTGCCTACTTGAAAGCTGCTGATGCTGATGCTGGGCGGTAAGTTTAATTTTTGATTAAAACTTACTTATTTTAAAGAATCTTCTTTTCTCTAGGGTTCAAGTCTTCAAGGAGTTTAATTTGTCTTACCCGAACAGTTCACAACATTTTAAATTACTTCAGGTTTGCCAAGGAAGTATGTGATGCTATAGTAGCAAAATGCCTCACTGGGAGGCCCAAGACTGTGGAGAAGGCTCAGATGGTATTCATGCTTTGGGTGGAGTTAGAAGCTGTTGATGCTTTCTTGGTATGTTTTGGTCTTAAGGTCTTAACTTCAAATATGTTTATTTTCCGAAGAAAACTGTACTTTGTCTTTGATTTCATGAAAGCTAGACTATATGAATTCACAAGGAAAAGGAATAAGAAATGCATAAGATAGACTTGTGTAGCCTCTGACTATGATAAGTCTCTCGTTGGGTCTCTATATTTGTCGTGGAAATCAATGAGCTTTTTGGTTGTGCCTGTGGAGATATTATTGGCCTTCAGTAATTTATTTGTCATAGAGCTTGGGAATGAAGATACTGGCGTAAATATCAAATGCGCAACAACTTATCACATCTTATTTTGTAACCTATGTTTAATGAGAGGTGGATACTGTTTACTCTGATTGATACTTAATTTGGTACGTGTGTTGTGAGCTCTTTTTATATTTCACCCTTCCTCTTTTGCGTGAAACCAAGTCAGGATACATTCCCCAGATTGATTACCGACGAATCTCTTTATTTGTAGTTATTTTTTGTTTGTTTCTTTTCCAATTTACTTTTAGAAAGTGTGTCTTGAATAATGATCGATCATGTAGTGCTATGACGGGGCACTCTCTCCCTTAAAAAAAAAAAAAGAAATCCTCTCCCTTCTCTCTGACTTTCCAAATTACTTTACATTCCTCATTTTTGATTTCGTCATCAAGGATTTCGTCACCCAAAGAACCAATCCCCAAGACATTAGAGAAGGTAGAGTCTACCTTAACCTCCCCTAATAAGTTCAGCCCCCTTCCTGATAAGGACGATGAGATCCTGGATGATGATATTAAACATGATAAGTGTAAAGCCCCAATACAAATAGAAAGTGAAGGGGAATCTCCCTCCTCTCCTGCTTATATTGATACTGAGGATGAGATAGCTCCTCAAGATCATGTGCCAATAGGGAATAAGAAGGATAGTCAAGGTAGAATTCCCAAAAAGAAAAAAGACTCATAAGAAGCCTGCTAGGCTCCCATCTAAGTCCAGCTCTGATGAAAACATTTCAAATGAGGCTGTTGACTTACCCCATGCCTCGAGGATCCTAAATGAAGTCACTCAGGGTACTACTTCTAGTAGGAAAAAGGTTCGTAAGAAACCTGTTAGACCATAACATTCTACCTCTAGTTTTGAGGATGATAACCCAATTAATGACTATAGAGAAAAGGTTTAGAGGAAGCAGGCAAACCCAAAAGTGGGTACAACTGCACAAGAGGCAGGGTCTCCTGACCGAAGAGATCCTTCAAAAGCTTTGAATTGGACAGTGAAGCTCCAGTGTTTGTAGCGTGCTTGTAGCACGTAGCGAACGTAGCGCAAGATAAATCGTCACAAGGTCATGTAGCGTAGCAACCTCCTGGAAGCGCGCGAGGTGCATGTAGCGCACGTAGCGCGCGCTTCAGTAATTTCAATTTTTTTAAAAAAATTTAATTTCGGTTATTAAAATAAAAGAAAAGAAAAACTAAATAATAAAGCCTAAGCTACAATCCCATAAAAAAAACCTACCGTCTAAAAAGAAAAGTCGACATCAAAAGTCGACAACATCTCGTTCTGAAAACAAAAAAGTCGACATCACTATCTACCCTTTCTCTAACCACCGCCGTCACTACCACTCTCCGGCACCATCAGTCACCACCGGCGTAGTCTCTTATTCTTTTGTACTCTCGAGCTCTCTTCATATACAAAGCAGAGTACCCGAGCAGGTTTTTGAGTGGACGTCAAAAACTTGCTCGGAGACTCTGCTTTGTATATGAAGTTTGAACAATTTGAACAATTGTTTTTATGTTCTATCTATGTTTTAATTATATCTATGCTTGAACTTTTTGAACAATTATGAATTTTTATATTATGTTTTGTTGCTACCTAATATTTTTAGTTTATGCTACAGTGCGCCTCGCGTTATTGACAACAATGTGAAGCTCAATATGTCCAAAATGATTCTGAGGGACACTGGATTCTGGAATCCGATTCCACTCAAATTAAGCAATATACTAGGATCAAAGTTAGGGGTAGACCAGAGGGGCAAAAACAAATAAGTAATTAAGTTAGCTTGTTGGAATATAAGGGTGTTAAAATCCTCTCTTAAAACAGAGGGAAGTTAAAAAATACATTGTAGATAAAGGTATTGGCATCATGGGTCTAGTGGAGGTAAAAGTTAGGCAAAAAAAAACTTTAAGTGTTCGAGAACAGCCTTTAGGGATTGGGTAATTACATACAATACCCTTCCCAGCCCAGTTGCAAGAATCTAGGTGGGATGGAACCCTAGCCTTTTTAATGGTAATGTTCTGTATTATGAGGAACAATGCGTTACATGTAAGACTACAACAAAAACCTCAACTCAGTATGACTTTATCTTTTCTGTGGTTTATGGATGCGACGAAAGCAGCAGAAGGCGTGACCTTTTGCAAGCTTCAAGATACCAACAAACCTTTTATCGGAATTAGCCCTGGATTATTATAAGTGGCTTCAATATTATCCTGGATAATAGAAGAAATACTGGAAATAAGAGAATAGATAGAAATACCATCAAAGACTTCACTGGGTGGATCAAACATATGGACATTTACAATGTCCCCTCTACAGGTTTTGATTACACTTGGTCAAACAAGTTTGATGAGGATAAGAGGGTCTATACTAGGATTAATCACATGTTTTGTAACGAAGAGTGAAATATCAAATACCTAAACTACCAATTGGACTATAAGGCTCCTATCTTCTTTGATCATTCACGTGGTGTCCTCACTGTAAAACTAGGTGAAAACCTAAGGCCAAAACCTTTTAAGTTTATGAAGGGTTGGATGAAACACACCCTCTTCAAAGAAACCATAACCAATAGCCGGTTGGAACCTGAACAAGGTAACCCTTAAGTAAGGTTAGTAAAGAAACTGAAAAGGTTGAAAGAGCCTCTTAAGAAGTTGACTAAAAAATACTATGGTAAAATCTTTGATAGAGTTTTGAGTGCTAAACGAACACTTGAGGATGCTCAACTATAAATTATGGAAGACAGTGCTGAGAAAAATGCTCTAGGAGGTTATGTAAAGCTTTTGGATTTCGAAGAATCTTTTTCAAAGAAAATGCAAGAGTAAAATGAATGAAGGAATGGAACATGAACACTAGGTTCTTCTGTAGGTTCATAAAGTCTCATATGGCTAGGAATAAGATCCTCAAGCTATAAGATGAAAATGACATTATGATTGATGATTATGGTTCTGTGAAAAAAAAGGCCTGTGCTTTCTTTTAGACCATTTTCATTGCACCCCTCAAGCATTTTGCTCTCCTCAAAATTGGTCTGGGAGATCCTTAATCGAGGCTCAATCCTCTGCTTTAGAGGTTCAGGTTATACATAAAGAAATCAAAGATGCTTTTTTCTTCCTGAAGTGTGATGGGGCACATGGCTATGATGGCTTCAATATGGATTTTTTCAAATCCAAGTGGGATTTAGTTAGGAATTCACTAATGCCATTGTTTGTTTTTTCTCAAACAGTTTCATCTACTACCTAATCAATTCTACAACTATCTCCTTATTCCCAAAGTGGATGAAACAATCAAATTGAAAGAATCTAGGCATATCTTTTGCTGCAATGTCACTTACAAAGCCATCTCAAAAATCATGACCAACAGAATGAAGGTGATCTCCCTATTTTGGTGGAGGATAACCAATCAGCTTTCCTTAAGTGTAGATCCATTCAAGATGATATCTTGCTAATGCATGATTTGGTTAAGGGATATCAGAGGTTAGGAGACCATATTAGGTGTGCTATAAAGGTAGATATCATGAAGACATTTGATACTATGAACTAGAATGAAGACATTTGATACTGTGAACTAGAACTACCTGTTGGAGATATCAACTTTTATGAACTTTCTTGAAAAATTTAGGAACTGGGTTAATCTGTGTATTTGTACTTCCTCTTTCTCAATCAATTTATATTTTTCTTTAACTGGCCCCTTCATTGCCACAAGGGGCATAGACAAGGAGGCTCGCTTTCTCCATATGTATTTATCCTTGTCTTGGAAGGGTTTATCCAACTACTAAAAGAAAAAACGGATGACGTTAGTTTAAATATCATCCAAAATGTGGCCACATGAAGCTGACCTTTGTAGCCTTTGCAGACAACTTTTTTATTCTTTCTAGTGCTGATATCTATCTGTGTGGATCATTAAGGACTCCTTAGAGGAAATTGAAAAACTGTCTGCTTTAAAAGCCAATTTGCAGAAAAGTAAAGTCTTTGTCATTAGAGCTACTAATGCCAAAAAATTGGCCATTTCAGATGTTCTCTGTCCATAAAATACCTGAGTCTCCCCCTTCTCAGCGGAAAGCTATCTTACTCTTATTGTTTTTGGGCTTGCTCTAAACTTTCTGTTGGATGTAAGCTCTAACTAATCAACTTTGTACTCATAGCCATATGTAGATATTGAGCAGCTTCTTTTTCCCCCCTTGAAAGGTGTCAAGGGAAAGAGAAAGGATTCTTACGAACTTCGGTAGCCTAGGAAAGCAAAAATCAATTGGTCCTCAGTTTGTTTGCCAAAAGAATCAGGTGGTCTGGGTATTCCAAACTTGGATCAATTGAACAATAGATACCTGATGAAGATCCTATGGAATATTTGTGAAGAGAAAGAAAGACTTTGGGTTAAATGGTTGCACTCAGTTATTCTCAAAGGTAAGGGATATGAGAGGTGAAACCAAAACAACAAGACTCTTAGATGTGTAACAGGCCGCAGCGGGTTAGAGGTCAATTCTCTCAATTCATCACAATAAGCATTGGAAATGAAACTACAACTTCCTTTTGGCTTGATCTCTGTCACCAAATGAGGTATACTAGAGCAGAAAGTTTCTGAGCCGAGGAGGAAATCAATCTTGATTGGGATCCAAGAGGCCTTTTGGAGGCTGCCTTTTAGTAGGGGTTGTGATGCTCGGTTATAAGCTTCTTAAACTCTTGCAGAAGCATTCAACTGACTCATAGTGATGACCGCTGGAAATGGATCCCATTTATGAAATTTACAGTTAAAAGTGTAGAAAAATGTAAAGAATAGAAATAGTTTATTATTATTATTGTTATTATTATAAGTTGCTGTATTATATACGTTATGAATGTTTTGTCTTCTTTGTTCCTGTTCTTTATATAAGAACATTTTCCTTTCTTGTAATTAGTTAATGAATGAATACAAGAGAACTTCTTTTCTTCTTAAAAAGATCATTCTTGATGCTTACATTTCTGGAATTTGGTATAGTGTTTACATTTTCTATGTGGTATCAAAGTTGAGGTGAACAATTCTTTAAACATCAAAATTACAGCTGCAGAGCTCGCAGAATTGGTTATTTGCTTATCGCTGCAATCTTGTCTCTCTTCCTCTTATAGTACTAAATAGATTAGTACTTGATAACAACGATAGTAACAGAAAAGTATATAAGGGAAATCGACAGTGGAAAAGATAAGAAGAAAGTGCACGGAGGTTGCTATGGTGCGGAAGAAAAAAGAGAAGAAGCTATTGTCGAAGGAAAAGTGAGGTGGAGAAGAAAGTAAAAGGAAAAAGGTGAAACGTGTACAACGGAAAAGTAAAAGATTATTGAGAGTTTTTTGAATTTCTTGAAAAAGAGATCTTGAATTGTGGAGAACGGAGGCGTGTAGTCATCCAAGCTACTCAATAGTACACGTGTGACCATCTAACTACAAATTGCATGTTACGCTTTGTCCTTGTGGCAACATGTGTTTTCCACTAACATTTAAAAAAGCTTCCACGAGAAGTTTCGAGACTTGTACTTTCTGTACTGCAAGTATTTGTTTTGTAGTCATTTCTTTCATCTCTTTTCTTTCTCTACAGAACGCTTGCATATCAACCATTCTTCAGAACGCTTGCATATCAACCATTCTTCTTCATCAGACTTCTATCCAACTTCTTCAACTACGTTTTATTTCCTAGCATCAAACCTTGTCATTAATCTCCACTCCTTCTGCTACACGAAGGGCAAAAATTATCTGGGGCCTCTGCTGGAAGTTCTTCTGCGCCTTC
The DNA here is from genome assembly GCA_036186865.1 of Eustoma russellianum. Classification (NCBI taxonomy): domain Eukaryota; kingdom Viridiplantae; phylum Streptophyta; class Magnoliopsida; order Gentianales; family Gentianaceae; genus Eustoma; species Eustoma russellianum. The sequence goes on along the minus strand of AP025056.1, from coordinate 16,290,849 downwards.
TAACCCTTCTCCTATGTTGGACAGTAATCCTGTAATGGTAACAAATCATAAGCTTACCAGTCACAATTATCTATCTTGGAGCAAGGCAGTAGAAATGTTTGTAATGGGATAAGGTAAAGATGATTATCTTTATGGACACGTGCAAGTACCAGCATCAACATATCCACAACATAGACAGTGGAAAACTGAAAACGCCATGATCATGTCATGGTTAATCAGTTCTATGACTCCAGAGGTTGGAGATAACGTCATTCTTTATCAAAGAGCAAGTGTATTTGGAAATCAGCTAAGGAACTGTACTCTCAGAAGGATATTGTTGCTGAGATCATGAATTGGAGACTTAGATAGCTGAATTGACGCAAGGAGAATAACTTGTAAGTACATATGACTCACAACTAACCCGTTTGTGGCAGCAAATCGATACATATGAGGCTCATAACTGGTCTTCACCAGCTGATGATCTTGCATTTAGGAAATTCATTGAAAAAAAGAGTCTTTAGGTTTCTACAAGGATTGCATAAAGAATTTGACTCAGTACGAAGTAGGTTGTTAGGGATGAAATCATTCCCTGCTCTTAATACTGCATTTTCTGAGGTTCGAATGGAAGAGTCTTGAATCAAGGTGATGATGGGAGCCTCATCCCTATCAGATGGTTCAGCTCTTGCTACACCATTTAGTTTAGATTCTGTCACTCCTACCGATGCTGTTGCTGCTGCTACTGCTACATGTCGTGGTCCTTCACACAATGGCCGACCTTACTGCAAATACTGTAAGCGTCCTGACCATTCATACGAAAACTGTTACAGAAGGCCGAATTTAAAGATACAAAAACCTCATAGACCATTTGTTAGTAACTGGAGGGGTAATTCATCAAACTGGAGGTCACAAACAAATGATCATTGGAGGGGAGGCAGAGCTCAGAGAAAAGCATAAAGTTCAATGGCTTATCTGGTAAACCAAATGGAAACTGAGACTGTCTCACCATCTAACGCTCAATGTGACATCCAGTCCAGTAACCCAATACAACAACTTGATGCAATCTTCAAATTCTTGGTCATTAACAACTAGACAAGAATCAAATTGAAACTTCTACTATTTCAACGGCAACAATGACTCATCAAACAAGTATTAACTGTTTATCTAATTACAATGAACATACTTCCTGGATTATTGATTCAGGTGCATCTGATCACATGACTCATAAGAAACATCTCCTTATGAATTTTGAATGTTTCTCATCACCTAGATATGTTCAAGTAGCTACTGGGTTTAAGATCCATATCGTTGGGAAAGGGACTGTTATACTTAGTAATCAATTAAAACTAATAAAGGTACTTTATATCCCTAACTTAAGCTTTAACTTGATCTCAGTTAGGAAGCTTACTCTAAACAATCAATGCATTGCCTCCTTCTCACCCTCTGAAGTAATATTTCAGGGGACTTCTACGGGGGAGAGGATTGGCAATGCTTAATCATTCAATGGTCTTTATCTTTTTGGAACAACAAGATCTGCTAACAATCTTTGCTGTGTTGCCGAGTCCAATGATGATGATCTTAGAACTTCAAACAGAAATTGTATTTTGCTGTGGCATAGACGATTTGGTTATCCAAATTTTGTGTACCTTAAGATTATGCCTAAGTTGTTTTTGAATATTGATCCTGTATGTATTAAATGTGAAATCTGTGAGTTGACTAAGCAAACTAAGTCTGCTTATCCAGCCAAGTTGTATGTTCCATCTCAAGCTTTCAATCTAATACATTCTGATATTTGTGACCTTCCAAAGTAAGTAATATTAATGGTGCTAAATGGTTTATTTCATTCATTAGTGATCATACTAAGATTTCTTGGGTCTTTCTTATGAAACATAAGTATCATCATCATCATCCTGACCCAGTATATCCCAACGACAACAAAAGCTATCGTTAGGATCTGGGGAGGGTAAGTGGTAGGCAGACAATACCTCTATCCTAAGGGATAAAGAGTCTGCTTCCAGTGAGACCCCCGGCTCTATATGTACCTGCATAAATGTCATAATAATAGAGATTTGTTGTGCTAGTGTGTTAGTGTTACGAAACATAAGTATGAGGTTGGAAAAATCATTCAGAATTTTATCATCTTTATTAAAAATCAGTTTAATACTACCATTAAGACCCTGAGGACTGACAATGGGATGGAGTATTTGGATAAAACAATTCAGATGTTTCTTGCAACCCATGGAATTCATTACCAGACCTCATGCACATACACACCCCAGTAAAATGGGGTTGCAGAAAGAAAGAACCGACACCTACTTGAGGTTACTAGATCAATTATGTTTACTAAGAACGTGCCTAAGTTTTACTGGGGAGAGGCAGTCCTGACTGCTATATATCTTATTAATTGTATGCTTTCTAGAATTTTGTCTTTTAAGTCTCTCGTTGATGTACTTCAGGAAAGTTATCCATTCACTCATGTTATATCTGCACTACCTGCAAAAATCTTTGGTAGTGTTGCATATGTTCATCTTTCATCTCACAGAGAGGAAAATTAGAAAGTAGAGCTGTGAAGTGTATTTTTATATGTTACTCAAACACAAAAGGGGTATAGATGCTATGATCCTCAGTCCAGGAAATTGTATGTTACATTGGATGTAAAGATTGATGAGGACAATAATTATTACTCTCAATCTTCTACTTCTACAAATATAAATAAATCAGATTTTTGGAGTATTATTGATATATCATCCAATACCAATAACCTACTTGAGTGTCCTGTAGAAAATATATCTGCATCTCTTGACTCTAGTACATGTACTAAAGAAATGCAGACAAGGTGTACTAATCAAGCACAAAGATAACCTATTACTCAGACCTATCAGAGACGAAAGAGGGACCAGAAGAAGCAACAGTCTACTCAAGAACAACTGCCTCCTCAAGTCATTCAGGAAGTTTCTAAAAATCTGCAAGAGGAGCCAAGCATAACTAACAGTCCAGGTTTGACCAATTGTCCATGTTTGCGTACTTCTATTTCATAAACAGAAACCCATTATATGGATTCTGTTCTTGATAATATGCCTATTACACTTCGGAAGGGTATAAGAACGTGTACTAAACATCTATTAAATAGGTTTGTATCCTATGCATCTCTTACTCCAAAATTTAGTGCATTTACTACTGCATTAGACTCACATAGGATCCTGTCATCTATTCATGATGCCTTGTGTCATTCTGAATGGTACAAGGCTGTCCAGGAAGAAATGAATGCTCTTATTAAAAATCAGACATGGGAATTAGTGGATAGGCAGAAATCTATGAAATTAGCAGTAAATGGGTTTTCTCCATAAAATATAATACAGGTGGATCTATTAGTAGGTACAAAACTAAGCTAGTTGCAAAGGGTTTTACCCAAACCCATGGTATAGACTATTTAGAAACTTTTGCCCCGGTTGCTAAGCTTAATACAATCAGAATCTTATTTACTTTGGCAGTTAATTTAGTCTGGAAATTAATACAACTAGATGTTAAAAATTACTGGGTCAGGATGATGATGATGAAGATGTTAAAAATGCTTTCTTAAATGAGAATATTAATGAAGTAGTGTTTATGGATATTCCACCCAGATTTGTGAATTCTTAAAATCAAACTAAAGTATGTAAGTTGAGGAAAGCATTATATGGCTTGAAACAATCACCTAGGGAATGATTTAGAAAATTTACAAGTGTAGTTATTACTCATAGATTTGTTCAGTCACATAGTGACCATACTTTATTCATAAAAGGTCTTGGTTATGGTAAAGTAACAGTACTCATTGTATATATTGATGATATAATATTGACTGGAAATGACAATCAAGGTATTGATGATATAAGAAACACTTAGCTACAGTATTTGACCTAAAGGATCTCGGATACCTTAGATATTTTCTGGGCGTGGAAATAGGGAGAAACAAAGATAGTATTAGTATTTCACAAAGAAAATATGTTATTGACTTACTTTCTGAAACAGACATGCTTGGTTGCAAACCAGCTCATACTCCTATTGATACTAATTCTAGATCTAAAACTGTTAGCACTGAGTCCATAGATAAGTTAAGTTATCAGAGGCTTGTTGACAAATTAATTTATCTGTCACACACTAGACCCGATATTTGCTATGCTTTAAGTTATGTAAGTCAATCTATGCATAATCATACTACTTATCATCTTACTGCTGCTATGAGAATACTTAGATATTTGAAGAATGCTCCTGGACAAGGACTACACTTTAAAAGGACTGAGGACAGAGGCTTGGTTGTCTTCACAGATGCTGATTGGGGTGGGTCTCTCACTGATATGAGATCCACAACGGGGTATGAGACATTTCTCTGGGGAAATCTTGTTACCACTGGCGAATAGTGCCCCGCTCCCAAACCCTAGCATCGGAAATGGTGCACCCGCCATAGTCTGCTACGAGAACTATAAGGCATCGTTCAATTCTCTTACACGTCAGCAGTGACAGAGAATTTTGTAGCGGAAACGAAATAAAAATGAAATAAACATTTATTTATTATATCTTAAATCATATATCAAATGTAAATATGTCCGAAACTCTCAGTACAACATAAAACTGACATAGCTGAAACGAAATAAAACTACAACTCTTGGTCTCGAACTAGTTTCCTCACCGACCATACTCCGCTTCGTCTTCTATAAAGATAAAGTCATACTCTGGTTCACCTGGAGAAAAATAAAGGGGTGAGTGATATAGACTAGTGCTGAGGCCGAATTAAGAGCTTTGACATTAGGCTTGTGCGAAGGACTTTGGATTAACCGAGTATTAAAAGATCTAGGCTTAACTGCTACTTTACCTATTCGACTTTACTGTGATAATATCTCCGCTATTCATATGATTGAAAATCCAATACAGCATGACAAGTCCAAACATATAGAAATTGATCGACATTTTATTCGTGAAAAGATTGAAGCTCAAGTTATTCAAATTCTTCATGTATCCTCTCAACAACAAGTTGTTGACATTTTTACTAAGGCAGTCTCTATCCGGATATTCCGTGAGTTACTTAGCAAGCTTGGTTGTATTAATTTATATACTAATACACCAAGTTTGAGAGAGCATGTGGAAAAATGTAAAGACTAGAAATAGTATTATTATTATTATTATTATTATTATTATTATTATTATTATTATTATTATTATTATTATTATTATTATTATTATTATTATTATTATTATTATTATTACTATTACTGTTGCTGTATTATAGCCGTTAGGAATGTTTTGTCTTCTCTGTTCCTGTTTTTTATATAAGAACATTTTCCTTTCCTGTAATTAGTTAATGAATGAATACAAGAGAACTTCTTTTTTTCTTAAAGAGATCATTCTTGATGCTTACATTTCTGGAATTTGGTATAGTGTTTACATTTTCTATAAAAAGTGCCATTAACTTTGTAATGCCTGATTCCGCGGCTGTGAGCTGGGCAAAAGTAATCTGGAGTAAACATCATCTTCTTATATTTACAATCATTCTTTGGATTGTTTTTAGAAAAAGGATGGTTACTCTAGATAAACTGTTTCTTTGGGGTATAATTGATCCTAATTCTTGTTTGTTTTGTGACAGTCCCGAAAAACTAAGATCATCTCTCCATTCTCTGCTTCTACTCTCAGTTTGTATGGCAAACTGTCTTAAAGAAACTCACTGTACAAATTTCATTTTCAACTGGATATTTTGATTATTTTGGCTCTTATCCAACCACTGGTCTTCATCCTTTCAAAAAGATTTAGTCTTCTTTGCCACGGTTTACTCACTCCGGAGGGAAAGGAACCAACGGTACCGCCAAAAAAACAAACTATAAGCACTACATCTTAAAAGAGATCCTGCATAGTATCAGATTTTCTGCCTCTTCGTGGTCTGGTATCAGGATGAATAAAATAAATTAGGAGTTAGCTATCTGGGCTTACCTTTGACTGTATTCAAAACTCAAGGACTACATGCTACTGTTGGTTCCAATCATTCCACCTGATGCTTCCATATTCAAAACTAAAGGTTTCCATGATGCTGGAATTTCATTATCCTCTACTGATGCCCTGCTATTTTCCTTATGTCCACTGGAATGACCATTTGGGTCATGCTACTCAGCTGCACCAGTCTCGTTTTGTTTTGGTAGTGGTTGCTCTTCATATTTTGCTACGCACAACGTTCCTTTTGCCTTGGAAATCTGGTGGATTGATCCTATGCAGGTACATGCATTGTTATGGCTTTTTGGTGATATATGATATGCACCAGTGTGGTTCGAAATTGGAGTCCTTTGGCATAGTATATGGAAGGATATATGAAGTTTATACTGCCTTATACCAAGTTCTCCTATCTCTAGCTACTCAACCCATGGTTGTATTTGCTGGTGTCCTACTCTGTCCTGGAATGGCTTGAATGGGTTGATGAGGATAACAGTGAAGTCCGTCCTGGAATGGCTTGAATGGGTTGATGAGGATAACAGTGAAGTCCCTTGCCGATGGCATGTCTAGGTTTGCCCAGTTTTATCCTTGATTGTTGATGGTCGGATGGTTGGAATGACTACTCTCTCCACTTCTTCAATGGTTGTGATGCTGTTGGTTACTTTCTTTGCTGCTGATCTTGCTACCTTACTTCTCCTCCTATTCCTTCTGCTCCTGTGTACCACTGTCAGAAGGATTTTACTAATCGTTTGAACTCTAGCTTTGCTTGCTCTACAACTCTGGCTTTTGTATACTGTCTACTATGAAACTAAGGGGTCCTCATTGTATTTCGGGTTTTAGGTTAAATTGTTGTAAACAGAGGGCCAATCAGGCTTGCCTTATTTTGGTAGTTCCAGTGATAGTCCTAGGGCTATTAACTTGTATTGGTTCTGGAGAATTTTGTATTTTGAAGTTGGCAAATTTTCATAGTTTAGTTATCTTTAATTGAGTTTGGAATTGTAATGAAACTTTGCCTTTTTTATTTTTTTATTTTGAACAAATCTATATCACTGGCTAGCTTGCTAACACCTACTCATGGTGTTAAATTTCTGTAGGTTTCTTTGACTGCTATATGGGCGTAGAAGGATAAATTTTCCCTACTTCAGTTTAGTTGCATTTAATTGGCACTGCTTAAAAATTGGGTTTTGACATGGTCTTTGACAATTTTATTTAAGCGAGAATTTAAGGTACCCAGACCGGAATAACTGGTGAGATGAAATGATATTTTTGAAAGAGACGTATTATAAAGACGCATATTATGCGTTAGGTATTAGGAGATGCACATGCAAAGTCTAGGGAAAAAAGAATCAAATAAATAACGCGCAAGAAAAATGATTGATTCATATAGCCATTTCACATAGTGGAAAAAGGTTTGAGTGTTGTTATGCTATTGTTTTCTGTTTCAGAAATAACCTCGGTAATTGCTGTGGTCACGTTGAAAATTGCTTCCTCCGTTTGTCTTAGCTTTTCATAACTTCTGAGGATATAGTGGGCCCATTTCAGATATAGGGAGAATTATGGGGAGTAGAAATAACTAATTAACAGCAGTATCTTTTGTTAAATTTGTTAATCATTTACTTAGAGTATTTTTTTTTTCCTTTTTGGGTCTCTGAGACATGGGATCTTTTACGATATAGTGACCTACTTTGCCATCTGGAAAATGGCAGAATTACATACAGCTGGATATTCCAATGGCCATGTTGTCGAGAAGACTACAGGTCCTAGAAAGGGGCCAAAACTTTAAGAACCAAGGGTATCACTCATGATGCAAAAATTAAACACTAGGACTGAGTTAACAGAAATTCACATTTTTTCCTTTTGCTTATTCTGTAAAACACTCGTATGTTGGTGATATTAATTTTGTGGAGTTCTATTAAAAGCTTATAATTGACTGGAGGAGGGTGCCATGTTCCTAGAGTATACTTCTTCTTTCTCATGACCTTGAGTTCCCATATGATGTTTTGACGCAAGCATAATCGAAGAGTTAGCTATATGATATTTCAGAGATTCTTTCCTCAAAGTTATCATGAAATACAAAACATTTTTGCTGTTGTGCATGCTGCATAAGTTTTTGTTGGACCTCTGGGAGTTAATGTGTATGGGTACTTTGTCCAGTTGCCATTTTGTTGCTAGTTCCTTGCAATATAATATCGATGCCACTTTATTGCAGAAAAAAGTATATAGTAATACACAATAGGTAATACAAACAGACTTTAAGGTGTTGAAGTATCTGGGAGTGTACTGCAGGATTGGCTGTTGACACATGATTGAAATAATGGATTGTTTATTTTTCTAAGTTTTATGTTGTATAGTTGGGGTTTTTCTGTGCATCAATTAACTTTTGAATCGGTTCTGCAGTCATTTACTATTAAAACTTCAAGGCGGTACTCTGACAGAAAGGAGATGGATTTAATTGGGAGGTTGAAGGACTTATTTCTGCATAATGACCTGGTTTATATATGCTTTTGCGGCGAATAAAGATCTGATCTTTATTGGGTGTGCAACATGAAATAGTCTCTTTATTGTAGGAACCCATCCAGGGGATGCATGGGTTGTGTGAATAAATGCTGGATTACGAGATTATTTCATTATGATGTGCTTTTTTCTGCACTTTCCTAATATTACCTTTTACCCCCTAGATTGTGTGTATTTTTTTTTTTGCATTTTGCTTCTGTAAAGTGGAGTCAATATTTCAGGGTATGCATTACTTCCTTGCATATGTTTTTGAACATGGTGTTCTTTGTAGGATGCTATGGAGAAAGCAATAAAGAACAAAGTTGCAAAAGCTGTGGTGCCTGCAATAGACGTTATGTTTCAGGCATTAAGGTATAGAAATACTTAAATTTGTTTCTTAAAAATGACTTTTTGTTTATTTAATTTTGATGCTATTTGAGGACAGTGACACTTTTTAAAACTATCAGTGAGTTTGGGTCTAAGATCTTGCCACCAAAGAGATTATTGAAGATGCTTCCTGAACTCTTCGACCATCAAGACCAAAATGTGCGTGCTTCATCTAAAGGACTGACTTTGGAGCTTTGTCGTTGGATTGGGAAAGATGCTGTTAAGTCGATATTGTTCGAGAAAATGCGTGATACCATGGTAAGTAGACTTTCAGGCTCAAATGCCCTGAGGTTTGAAAAATTATATGAACCTCTCGTGCTTTTTATTTTTTATTTTTTATTTTTAAGTATTCATGTGGTTTTCTTACCGTGAGAGTGTATGAAACCTCAAAGGAGACTTGTGAAACAATCCAGATAGCTTACTGGAGGTTTATGAAACTATATGGAAACCAAAGCAGAGTAATTTTTTAAACTTGAGCGTACATAAGTGATTAAGTCAGAGACCTCAAGGGAGGTTTCTGTATTTGTTCCTTTCTTTATTGCACTTACATCTGCTGTTTCTTAGTGCGTTTTTTTTTGAAATTTTAGAAGAAAGAGTTGGAGGCTGAGCTTGTCAATGTGACGGGGATTGCTAAGCCAACACGGAAGATAAGGTAATTTTTCTATAGAAAAAAATAGACAGTAAACTAAATGAAATGTTGCAAGATGTCTTTGATACTTTTTTGTGTGTCTCCTTTCTGATTTGTTTTCAGAAATGAATCAACTTTGCCTAAATATTTTCATGTCTAATATATAATATTTTATATTTTCCTGAAAAAGGAACGTTCTATGTTGGTCTTTACCATATGGTATGACTAGCTTCTCTGTTGTTGTTGTTTAATCTTTCAATCTAATCCGTATGTATTTTTGTCTCATTGTAAGAATGCAATTTTTTGAATATGTCTTCAGTTTTTTTATCTGCATTTTTCAGATCTGAGCAAGACAAGGATCCTGAACCAGAGGTTGTCTCTGAGGCTGTGGGTTCTGGACCTTCTGAAGAGTCCACCTCTGAAGGTATATTTTTGTTTCTGTTTGGTTGTTTCTTCCTAGGATTACCAAGGGGTGATGACACCTAAGTTGTTATCCGGAAACCTCACTATTGATATATATATATATATATATATATATATATATATATATATATATATATTTTGCAATCAATGCTTGATTAGTATAGCTGACTCATCTGCTACATGTTGCTTTTATTTTCTCAGCTCCACAGGAGATTGATGAGTATGAACTTGTCGATCCTGTTGATATATTGACACCTTTGGAGAAATCAGGTTTCTGGGAAGGAGTGGTTAGTATTCTTCTTCAGTGTCAATTATTTTTCCTCATTTGACTAGTGCTATCTGGTTTTTCTTCAGCCGTGTGGGTCTATAATGTTTCAAGTTTCAAACGATAGTTGTTTTATCTTGTTTTTGATGTAATTTAGAAAGCTTCCAAGTGGTCCGAGCGAAAAGAAGCTGTTGCTGAGTTAACCAAGCTTGCATCTACTAAAAGAATAGCTCCTGGTGATTTTTCAGAGATTTGCCGGACTCTGAAGAAGGTTTGCTATTTGGTTTGATAGAATACACTTGAAAATATATACTGCCTTTTAGCTTTATGCAGTTTTGTATTCTATTGTAGTTGCCTTCTTTCATTGCCTTTCTGCAACGTCTATTTTCTACATAACCTGTTAGATATTATTGCTTTTCAGATGTTGAGACTTATTTCACATAACGTCTACTTAGATCTTTGTGCTTCATGTGGTCAAGTATCGCATGCAGAAACTTACATGCATACGTATGTGTTTGGTTGTAGGGCACTTATTTCACATAACGTCTACTTAGATCTTTGTGCTTCATGTGGTCAAGTATCGCATGCAGAAACTTACATGCATACGTATGTGTTTGGTTGTAGGGCATATTGGGACTTCTGTATAACTTGCTAGTAATGAAGTGTCTACTACCCCCCCCTCCCCCTCTTTCCCCCCCTTTAAGTTCCCCCCTTTTCATATTTTAGCATTTTTAACCTTTCCTTTTTGTGGCTCTATGTGATTTTTTATGTTTTTATTTTGTCGAGTGTTTTTTTTTGGTAATTTGTTGAGTGACTCATCATTCAGTAGGGGGTTATATGCAGCTTATTACAGACGTAAATATTGCTGTTGCTGTTGAAGCTATTCAAGCAATTGGAAACCTTGCCAGGGGGCTCCGGACAAACTTCTCTGGAAATTCTCGCTTTTTATTACCTGTTTTACTGGTAAATTTTCTTGTCATAGCTTTCAGAATGTTTTTGTGTATGCTAAATCATGGTCATATGTCGTTGCTTACTAGCAGTTTGGAAAATGCATGACCTTTTCTCTCTGTTGTTTTGAGTAAGTGGAACTTTTTTTAATATGTGCTATCTTAAGAAACCACATTTTGTGTGCTGTTAACAATTCTGTAGTCAGGGCTACCAGTTGTGGAGTCTGAATTGCCATCCTTGTTGGCACCCGACCCTCTTCCCCTTCTTCTTGGGAAGTGTTTGTTCTTTTTTTGGTTCCTGTTGATATTCAATGGCTTATGAATACACGGGTGGTAGTTTCTTAAAAACGTACATTTTAGCGACTGTTAACGTTTTTTTTTTATAATCTTTTATTCATTTTTTTTTTAATTTTTACTTCTGTATTCAAGGATAAATTGAAGGAGAAAAAACCGACATTGGCCGATGCCCTGACTCAGACCTTACAAGCAATGCACAAATCGGGTTGCTTAAATCTTGCTGATGTTGTTGAAGGTAGGGTTGGAGTTAATTAAAAATTGATTCCTTATGCTTAGGTTTTCTACATAGTGTTAAAATTTTTGTCTCTAATTTAAACCTTTCTGCTCCACTCAATGTGATGGCTTCCTATTATGTTCGAGTAATTATCTGGCTTTTGAAAAGCACACAACATGCTGCATAAGGATTTGAAAATGATTCCATTCTTCTGGTGTTATCTGTTGCTTGGGTGCTTTTTGAAAAGAACACAACACATAGTGCATAAGGATTTCAAATTCATTCTTTTGGTGTTATCTATTACTTGGGTATGCCCTGTGCCTGGTTTGATTGCTTCTCATTCCCTTAAGCAGTTTGATTAGGAACTTTTGAACACATTTTTTGTTTGAATCTCCATCCTTTGAGTTAGTCACCAAAAAGGGAAGGGGGGATGTGGTTTTAATAGCATAAAGTGTGCGTCTTGATCTGAGTATATGTTGCCGTATATTTGAACTTGTTCGCCTGGCACTGACCAGCGGTACTCCCCCCCCCCTTTTCCAGCACTTGCTTTGTATGTAGGTTAAAGTTGAATGTCTTTGTGTTTTGCTTCTCTATTCATTGAACTAGGAAAGAACTTCTTGTATTTCCCTCTTGCATTAGACCGAGAATGTCACTGCTCAGACATTTTTTCTTTCTCACCTTTTCCTCTTTTCTGTGCGTTCTTATTTGTGTGCACGACTTTGAATTTGTTATTATTACAGATGTTAAATTGGCGGTGAAGCATAAGGTTCCTCTTGTCAGGTCCTTAGCCTTAAACTGGGTTACGTTTTGCATTGAGACGAGCAATAAAGCTGTTATTCTCAAAGTGCAGAAGGAATATGTACCAATTTGTATGGAGGTTAGTTGGCATCTAGTGATGGAATTGATCCTTTGCAAATCTAATCATTTCTGCTTCATATTGTCGTCCTAATTTTTGTCACCAACTTAGAAAAGCAATGTGGATAGTGCATATTGACCTTTGTTTGAGCTAGTGGAACATGTTGTGGTACTAGTGATCGTCATTTTTCTCTGTTTGCATTTATTGTCACAAGGTTAAGAACAGTATATCTTTCTTGTACGACACTTAAGCAATATACAATGAAAGCTTTCTGTTGTAAAGGAAAAAAGAAAAAGAAAAAAGAAATCTTTATTGTAGGGTTGGATGACAGTCAACTTAGTTTAGGGCATGGATCTTACTTAAAAAAGATCAAAGAGAAAACACTGAAATTGATACCAATTCTGCAGTCTTTGAATGACGGGACCCCTGATGTCAGAGATGCCGCTTTTTCTGCTTTAGCAGCTATAGCTCAGGTACCTTGTATTTTCCTTTATTAAAAAAAAAACTTCAAGTTTCTTGGTTCACTTTGCAGTTAGATGCATTGATTTTGACAGTTTTCTTTCTTTTTCTTTAGCAAGTTGGTATGAGACCCCTGGAAAAATCACTTGAAAAACTTGATGAAGTAAGAAAAAAGAAACTATCTGAAATGATTGGGGGTTCTGGAGGAGGCCATACAACAGTTTCCAGCTCAGGTTAGTTTTTTCATATTTTTCCCTTTACCCCCCCCCCCCCCCCCCCCCCCCGGCTCTCATTTTGGGTTAGTCTAGGTCTATCTGTATTTCTAATGCGCCTTTTGATGATGTTCATTCCAGTACAAACTTTTGGAGGAAGTTTATCTAGCTCAGAGGTGGGTATCTTTATCGTCTGTGTTTATGCTTTTACTTGTTTTTGAGATGATCTGTGCACAAAAAAAGGATGTAATTGTTGAAGTATATCACTCAGCAAGCTGATATAGTTTGGCACTTCTGTCATATTGACCTGTCTTAGTTAGGGCACCTATTTGTAGTTGGCAATTCCTCCCAAGTGTATCAACTTTAAATGTGATCGTGTAGAAAAAGTTCTTCTTAGGTGTTTTGATTTTGGATTCTCGATCTTTTTTGAGAAAGTCAAAGCATGTTGCTAGATCACTGCATGTAGGGTGAATGTGAAGAAGGTTTTTGCTACATGTTTATGCCCATTGTAGTTGGTCTAATGTTACATCTCAGGAATTTTGTCCATCCTTGTCCTTGAATCCTAATGGACCTCAACTGCAGCCACTAACCGCAGGTTGTGGTAATGGACTTCAGTCTTACTGCATTTTTAAGCATTAATTAGACAATAAGGTTTGACATGGTTGCCTGAGGTCATTCAGGATTCAGGCATGAGCTGCTTAGAGATTTGCCTTATTTGGCCTATCTGAACCTGATTAGTCATTACCTCATCTGGGTATTGATAATTAAATTGGGCGGATCTGTATCAGTTGAATATTTGAATCGTGTTGTGGACATTACAATAGCTAAATGCATAATGTTGGCATGTATGAGGAGTCCATCTTTTTTTCAGTCTGCCTTAAATCTTATTTTCTTTCAGCTTATTAAGTGCATTGGCTTCTTTTTTCGTTTTCCTTTTCTCATGCCCCCCCCCCCCCAACCCCCTTCCTTTTTTTCCCCTCTAAGCATATTGAGAAGATTTAGGCCCCTTAGAAGCATGTTAATTTAGCTGGATGTGAAAATCTGCAATCTTGTTTTGCTGCAATGCTACTTTGAGTTGTTGCCAGTGGTAATAGTCAGACTACTGTCCTCGTCTGGTGTAGCAGAAGTTGATATTTCACTAATGCAGGTTTCAGAGGGGACACTTGTCAGGAGGTCTGCAGCTAGCATGCTAAGTGGGAAAAGACCTGCTCAGGCCGCTGTAAGTGCTAAATTAGTTAGTGCGCGCCTCCAAAATTCAAGATCTATTTATCAACTTTCTCTTAAGCATATTCTGCTTATACTTATCATTACTTATAAGAAACAATTTTTTCTTTCCAATCCCTATATGAGTTAATTTATTTCACTTTTCTATTGAAATGACTTTGCAGCCTTCTGTAAAGAAAGGTTTGTCAACAAAATCAGCTAGCACTAAGAAAGGGGATGGTGCTGGACAGGGGAAAATACTTAAGCCAGTGGAGGCCGAAGATGTTGAGGTCATAACCGTATATGATTATCTGCTATTTTCTGATGGCTTTAGTAGCTAAGGAGCTCTTTAATATCACACCATGTTTGCTGAGTCAATTCTGTTGCTTTTTTTCCAGCCATCCGAAATGAGTCTTGAAGAGATTGAAGACAAATTAGGTTCCCTTATACAAGCAGACACTATTACCCTTTTGAAAAGTACCGTGTGGAAAGAGCGGCTTGAAGGTACTTGTCTGACTTGTGTTTCTACAAGGCTAATTGGTAATTAGTTAGCGTGTTGATACAAGGCATAGCTATTTTGGCCCAGATGCTAAATTTCAGATGTCAAACTGGATGAAGTTTGCCTTACTATTCTTTTGGAAATCACCCCACCGGGTTGTGGTGGTGGGAAGAAAGCCAAGGATGTTTCATTTTGTTCATATGTCTTGCATAATGTGTTTCTCTTTCTCGCTTTATAGATCTGTATGTATGTATCCATCCTTGTGTATGTATCCATTTGGCTTTAAGTGCTTAGGTAGTCACTTGGTTTGAGCGGTATGTATGGGGATGCCATACTCTAGTCCTTGTTGCCATCTCAAATGCAAATCTAAATTTTGCAAAACTGTAGTCCTTGTTGCGATCTCAAATGCAAATCTTAATTTTGCAAATGGCCAACTGCTCAACGTTCATCATCCTAGTAGTTGGTCATCTCCTATTCAAATTGGCTTGAAATTGAAAGAAAGTGGCGTGAGTTGGATAAGTATGGAGTCACCATCAAGTTGAGGCTCATCTCCTACTAACAACTAGGATGATGAGTACTTGGTCATTAGCCAAGATAGAGTTGCCTACCCTGAAATACGTTTGGTAAGAGGGGAGATCATTGGCTCCAGTGATTATCTCTTGCCTCAGTATCTTTATCGTGGTGATTCTTTTTGGTGTTAACCTGACGAATTATGGGATCCTTTTACTGGGTGAAAACTGTTGCCATCATAGTTATTAAAGCCGCCCAGACTAGCAGAATATGTTAAATAAAAAAGGTGGTAATGGTTTTTCTTTGTTAGAAGAAGCAGAAAGGAAACAAATTAACAAAAGAGATGCAGAATTCTTTTTTGTTTGGAGCAGCAATGTCGACGCTATTGGGTCCACTATGAAAGGAAGTAGCGGCGGCCTTTGGAAGAAACGGGGAAAGGGGTTGGGGTTTCTGATTTTAAACTTTAACATGTTTTCCCAAACCACCATTGAGTATACTTTTAATTTACAAAAACATCCTAATTATTACACTTCTGCTTAAATTGCATATTAGTATACGGACTTAATAATTATATCACGTAAAATATTTGTAACAGATGTTTTTATTATCATCTTTTTTATTCTTTTGTTTTTTGTCGCATAATTATATTATTTCGTTAATATGCAAGAACCCACCGGTTGAACCACTAACCTATTGACCCAGTCCCTTTGCCGGATTGATGGGCATGAGTTTAATAACTATGGTTGCCATTAGCAGGTTCTGTTGAATTAATTTCCATGACTGTATTTCTTCAACATCATTTAATTTCTGTTCTCTTCATAAGACTTTTGAATCATCTACTTAACTAAAATGTTAAGCTGGTATGGATGATTAATATGATTAAATACTCAAATTTGTGCATAGCTTTCTTGTGAGTCACTTTATAAATGGTAATTTGTCTTTGTTTGACACTCTTCTGTTAAGCTTGTTCAGAATTCCTAGCAGAGGTATTGTATTCTGAACACTGCGCCCACACCATCTCTATGGCTGCAATAAAGTAGCCTCCTGCACATATTCTAACTCATACAATTTTGCTCAATGGGATGTTGCTCTCAGAAATAATTGCTCGTGTACTCGAATTGATGTATGTTTCAGTTTTATATTTTAAGGTCCAGTCACACCCAATTTAGTTTCAATGGTGAAGCATAAAATAAGCATTACAGTGAATTTGGTAAGTTTATGACCCATATTTCCTCACTAAGCCATGCTATCATGGCAATCTTCCCTTTTGTTTGGTGGAAACAGAATAGTAGTTCAATGTAATGATGCAATAGAAAAACTTCATTACAAAAGTTCAAAGCTTGCTAAGCTCTTCTGGTATACAGTGCCATGGATCTTAGATTTGTATGCTGCTGCACTAATTTGTTGTCCAGCTTTTTGCTTGATTGGACTTATTAATTTTGACCTGTCAACCCTTGCAGCTATAGGATCTTTCAAGGAACAAGTTGAAGGGCTTCGAAACCTGGACACATCACTGGAAATTTTGATTCGTTTACTTTGTGCTGTTCCTGGTTGGAGTGAGAAAAATGTGCAGGTAGCTTGTCCGTAGCAAAAATTTTGTTAATGCAAACAGTGGTAGCCATTCCTATCCTCCTTCCCTTAGTTTTACCTATTTAACTAGCTGATTTCTTTACTTGTCTGCAACAAAGCACAGGTCCAGCAGCAGGTTATTGAAGTTATCAACTATGTAGCCTCAACTGCATCAAAATTCCCCAAAAAATGTGTCGTCATGTGTCTCCAAGGTAACTTTACAGAATTGGTTCATAAGCCAGATTGATTCTGCTCTCTTTTCCTTTTTTGTATTATTATTTAATTTGCTCATAATGCTTAATGTTGATTTATCTTTTCTCTGCTCCTTTCTTTTCTTTTTTCCAGGTATGAGTGAAAGAGTTGCTGATATTAAGACTCGAGCACATGCAATGAAGTGTCTTACTACCTTCTGTGAAGCTGTCGGCCCAGGATTTGTTTTTGAGAGAGTAGGTCTAGTTCATTAATGTTTTACCATGTCAGTTGCTTTATGTTATATGCTTGACATGAGATGAATGAATTGGTAGCTTGTTCCAAGAACTTTGTGCATGTTCCTTGCAATTTTACTGGAACTCTTCTGCTGGATAACTATCTCTTGTGAATTTGGGCTATTTTATGTTTTGGAAAGAAGTAGTTGTAGTCACACTTATGTTTAGCATTTTGTTTTCGTTATGTTTGTGGTCGGATCTTTAGATGAAGGAAGGATGTCTTTTCCTGAAAGTCTTTTAAAGAAATTAATGAAGGAAGAGATTGAGACTATAACTTTTGATTGGTACAAGTTTATCTCTTGTATTGATGAAACTGAGTATACAGACAACAAGAAATCTTCTTACTTCTACTATATCTTAAAACTACTTCTGTCGCTGAAATATGCAACATATATATACAGACAGAAAGGGGGAAAATTGCCTAACGGCTATATTGGAAGGAAGAGAAAAGTCAACTCAGACAATAAAATAAATTACAACATATTCCTATTTTCTACATCTGTGCTTGTTTCCTGCAAGATTAATGTAGCATCTTCCTTTAAAGGATTTAATGTGATCTTTGCATTGTTTCTTTTGCTTTTTTACTTTGTACTTTGGGGAATTCATTTGAGAATTCTTCTTTTTGTAGTTGGATGTGTTGTGTCCGCTGATTATTACAGGCTGAATGTCTTCTTCTTCTTCTTTGGTTAGCTATACAAAATTATGAAAGAGCATAAAAACCCAAAAGTTCTTAGCGAAGGACTTCTGTGGATGGTTTCAGCAATAGATGATTTTGGCACCTCACATGTGAAGCTCAAGGTTATTTTGCTTCTTGTTATTTATCACTAATCTTTTTCATGATTTTGTCACTTTTTCTTATATGTTCCCGTTTTTGTGATGCCTTGAGACTATCTTGCTTGTCCCATTATGTTGGGTTACAGGATTTAATAGATTTTTGCAAAGACATTGGTTTACAGTCAAGTGCTGCTGCCACTAGGAATGCTACAATTAAGCTAGTTGGGACTTTGCATAAATTTGTTGGTCCAGGTAAAGAGTTGGTTTTATTAAAATTTCACATGTATTGAAAAGTTTTTGAAGCTAAAGTTCCTCTTCCTTGCAGATATTAAAGGGTTTCTATCAGATGTAAAGCCTGCTCTTCTTAGTGCACTTGATGCCGAGTATGAAAAGAATCCATATGAGGTATGTTTATTGGGGTTAAATTTTGCTCTTGTTCATTTATGTAGTCATAATTATGTTTCCCCTGATTATTAACTGCAGGGAACATCTGCTGCCCCAAAAAAGACTGTCAAGGCTTCAGATTCTGCATTAGGTGTCTCCAGCAGTGGCCTTGATGGACTTCCACGTGAAGATGTTAGTGGGAAAGTCACACCTACTCTTGTCAAGGGCTTGGAAAGCTCAGACTGGAAGGTAGAATTTTCATAAATTGATGATGTGGAAACTGATGCTTTATAAGTGATATTATATTAATTTTGACTATACTTTGAATCTCAGATTCGCTTGGAATCTATTGAAGCTGTGAACAGAATCCTTGAAGAGGCTAATAAGCGAATTCAACCTACTGGAACTGGTACTGCTGCTTCTGGCCATGACCGTTCATGAGGGTTCAATAGGAAAAGTTTGATGTTACAACTTGGTAGATATTAATGAAAATATACTTTACAGCGGAACTATTTGGCGCTCTTAGAGGCCGCCTGTATGATAGCAACAAGAACTTAATAATGGCAACTTTGTCCACTATTGCTGGTCTTGCATCTGCAATGGGTCCTGCTGTTGAGAAGTCGAGCAAGGTTCCTTCACTGGACATCTGGATTCATTTTGGCTTCTGCCTACTCCTGTTCTGTTTTCTGTGTTGAGTTGAGACTTTTTTTGGTTGCTACAGGGCATTCTATCAGATGTCTTGAAGTGCCTGGGGGACAATAAAAAGCAGATGAGAGAATGTACTCTGAGCACCTTAGATTCCTGGCTCGCTGCTGTTCATCTTGATAAGATGGTGCTTTCTCATTGTCCTTTTAATTTTGTAAGATGTGTGTGTTCCAAAACTTTACGTGACGCACTAACTTTACTTTGTTTTAGATTCCTTATGTTACTGCTGCATTAGCGGATGCTAAAATTGGAGCGGAAGGGCGCAAAGATCTTTTTGATTGGTTGTCTAAACAACTCAATGGACTGACTGCCTTTCCTGATGCAATCCAGCTTTTAAGACCTGCTGCCACGTCCATGACTGTATATCCTCAACACCATTTTGTTTCTGTTTGTTTTTCCTGCAGATTTGTTCTCTCTGCAAGCAACTGAACTTTTATGGTTCTTGTTTAGGATAAATCAGCAGATGTCCGTAAATCAGCAGAAGTTTGTTTTGGTGAAATTTTGAGGCTTTGTGGCCAAGACATGGTTTGTTACTTGTCTCTTTGTTCTCTTTCTCTCTCTGCTGTTGGGTCTTATTCACCTACTTATGTTTCCAGTCAATTATCACTTTCAGGTCAGCAAGAATTTGAAAGATATACAAGGACCGGCTTTAGCTATTGTTATTGAGCGGATGAAGCCGTATGGAGGTAATGTTCATGGCACACAACCCAGGTCTTTGTTTGATTTCTTCCACTTTCTAAATATGGATCCCAGGACCTTTCATACTTTTTACTCTCAACAACTATTGACCTACTTCCAATTTTGTGGTTTAGAAACATTCGAGTCAGGGAGAGCTGTTTCGATGCCATCATCAAAATCAGGTTCCAAGATAGTGAAATCAAATGGTCATGGTGATCGTGCTGCCAGACCTGGAAGTAAAATTGCGTCTTCAGTAAGTTTTCCCATATTTGAGATGTCAAAAGTGTGCACTTTATGCTGGGTGTGATTGTTTCTTTGTATGTTAGAGGCCTTTACCGGGGAAAAACCCGAGACAAGAATCACTTATGTCTGTTCAGGACATCACCATCCAATCTCAGGCTTTGCTTAATGTCAGAGACTCAAATAAGGTAACCTTTTGTGATTATATTCAATATAGGAATTCTTTGATATTGTTTGGACTGAGCTAACTCTTTCACCTGATGACTTCAGGATGATCGAGAACGCATTGTTGTTCGTAGATTTAAGTTTGAAGAACCACGATTAGAACAGATACAAGATCTTGAGGTTCGATGCAGTAAAGTGTTTTTAGGAGGTTTTTGTCTTCTTTATTGGGTCTTTGATTCCATCTTGAATGCATAATGCGAACAAAATGCAATTTGGTCATTTATTAGAACATGTGATTTGAATTTTGTAGGAAAGTCTACGTTTGACGAAGAAGCTAGCTAACATTTTGACTTATACTTCTTGACATGTCCTTTCTATTATGCAACATAGAGTTTTATCTACATAACGGACATCTCTAAGACGCAATCAGAAAAAGTTTCTGCTTTGTGGCTGGCTGTATTTCTTGAAGAATCATTTCCGTTATGCAACCTAGAGTGGCATCTATGAAACCGACATCTCTAAGATGCACTACTACTACTACTATTGTTATTTTCATTATTGTTCTAATAGTAATAAATTGTTATTATTATTACTAATGTTGTTGTTGTTGTTGTTGTTGTTGGTAAAGTGTAACTGAAATCTCCTTTACTATGTTTGGTTCAAGATGTCTTAGTCTTCTTATGTGTTAATCATACAGAGTGACCTTATGAAATACTTTAGAGAGGATTTGCACAGGCGGTTGTTAAGCACTGATTTCAAAAAGCAGGTGGATGGAATTGAGATGCTACAGAAGGTGCTTTTGTTGTCAGTCTTTGGGTTTTCCTACCATGTGATCCTTGGTTATTTGGCTGACATTCAATCTGTTTAAAAATTCAGGCTCTTCCAGCCATTGGAAAAGAAATCATTGAAGTTCTAGATGTGGTTTTGAGGTGGTTTGTTATGAGATTTTGTGAATCAAACACGTCATGCCTCCTGAAGGTGATAGTTGTTCTGCTTTTTCTTTTGTGTAAATAAAGCGTAAGAGAAATGATTGATGCATCTAGCCGATCCCATATTGGGAAAAAAGCTCGAGTGTTGTTTGAGAAAATTGTGGTTGGTTGTGTACACTGTAATTTGCTTATTGTTGGTTCTCACATGTATCTCCAAATTTTCTTATAGGTTCTGGAATTTCTTCCTGAGCTTTTTGACATGTTGAAGAACGAAGGTTATGTTATGAATGAAGCTGAAGCAGCCATTTTTCTGCCTTGTTTAATGGAAAAGGTTTTGTGAGATTAACGCCATGTGTATCTCTTTTGTCGTCTGTGCTCTAGCTTTACATATGTTTCTTGTTGTGCATACTTGCCTGCATTTTGTATAGGACAAATGACAAATATTTGAGACGGTAATTTCCATGTAAATTGCTCTCTCCTCTGAATATACTTAAGAAGCAAGTTTCAGTTTTGCAGTTGTAGCAAATAAGTTTGAAAATAATCAAAACAGATGCTCCCCAAGATTCTCGCTCTAAAGAATTCTCTCTGCCATCTCTCTAGAATTTTCCCCTTCTCCACTTATTCTCTCACCTCCACTGCTAACGTCTTTATTTTGGCGGATAACGTACATATTTTCCTCTCTCCACCGCAAGACATCCCAAATCTATTCTCTCCTTTCTCCGTCAATATCTACCTCTTTCTTCCTTAAGACACCACAAATCTTCATCAGCCATCTTAGACCCTGGTTTTGAAACCTCGATGATGTCTCCGGCCATCCGGCAGCTGTTTCCAGCGGTTGGACCTCTCCTAAGTTAATCTTTCACCACGAAACGGCTGATTATCTGAATCTACTTTTTTTTATATATAAAAAAAAAGCAAAGTTTCGTTCGTGCGAAATCGGTTTGAGCAAGTGTGTTTAATGGAAGACCATGATCACATTTTCTTTCAATGTCCATACTCAACAAAGGTGTGGAGTGCCGTCTTGAGTCATTTAATGTGACGGACGGATCCTATCCTGGGGAACTCCCTTCCTGGCTTGAATCTAGCATCACTTGGGGTTCCATGCTCCAAAGAGACATCACCCACTTTGGTTTCTCGGCTACTGTTTACCACCTATGGAGGGAAAGAAACAAGAGACTCTACCAACAACTGGACAAAGATCATCCGGCTGTAATTAAAGGTATATTGGAAAGTATCTCCTCTGATGTTTCTTGAAGAGGCTATAAAAAGAGTGAGTTCAACTAGGAACTAACTGTAAATCTGGAAATCCCTGATGCTATCTTCACTCAACCCTACTCAGCTCATGCTATTCCAAAAATTCTTGTACTTGGGTGGTTGCGTTGATTGCATAACTGGAACACTGCTGTCTTTGTTGGAATACTTGGATAGCCATGACTTTGCTACTGCTATGGGTTATTGTTTTTACTACTACTATCTTTTGCTATGCACTCTTTTGGATTCTGTCTTGGCGGACCCTGGTTTTGTGAGGTACTGGGTGTTTAAAATGGGAATGGGCTTATTTGGGGTTTTAATTTTGTCTGGGGAGTGGAAACTCTTGGTGTCACATTGGGCTGGCTTGGTGGAAAAGCAGAGGTTCCCCCTACTGTTTTTGGCTATTCCCTGGGGATGTCTTCTATATTTATTTTTGAATGCTGTAAAGGGGACCTACTTGGCACTATTCTTTGGTTTGAATATGCTAGTAAGCACATGCCGTTGTAGTTTGAGCATGTTCTTGCTGTGGCATGGATGGCAACTGCCTGGTTTGGTATTTGCTATGGACTGGAGAACACAGCTCCAAGTTTTGCTCTGGGGTTGGCTGCTGGGCAGCATGTCTTTGACGTATCCAGTGTTCATCCTGGATCTTCCTTGGTTGAAGTTGTTAGGCATGGAGTTCACTGTTGGCACACACGCAGGACATGGAGTTTGCTGTTTTATTGTGATTTACCTGCTAGCAAATGTGTCATTTACTACGTTAGTACACATTTTGTAGTCTTCGATCCTTCCAGTCATAAGCACCAGGGCCTCTTCACTTGGATAGGGCAACCCGGCCAGAATACAGGCCATTTTGGTTCCCCATGGGATTTCCAGCCTACCTACTGTAGCTTGGATCTTCGCAGGATTAGACCCTACGACTGGTTTTGGACACTCCATGTCTCTCTCATCTATTTTACTTACAAATCTCTAGCTTTAGGTTTAACTGTCAGAAAAATCTGTTTTACTTACAAATCTCTAGCTTTAGGTTTAACTGTAGCATTTCTGACCTATGAGGTCTTTGTATTTATCTTTATTTTGGAACGGGGTAAGCTTTTTGCCTGGCATTATGATGGTAAAACCTCATGCCACTTGTATTTTGAGCAAGTTGTACTTGATAGCACTAGATTATGTCTAGATTATGCTCGAAAATGCATTGTGCCTTTTATTTTGCGCAACCCTGTTTTTGCGTACCCCTAACAACCACCTTTGTCAATATGTCTAATTTGGCTTATCTATGAAATTTTGTTTTAAAAAGAAAGAACAGCTTGCAGTTGCCTTTGGCTTGAATAGTCTTCTGTACTTACCAAAGTTGGGTTATTTTATGCACAAAATGCATGTGTTTTTGCCCATGTATTTTTGGCTTTATCAAATTCTGTAATCTGGTAGATAAGTCTTCCAAGATACATAATATTCATCTTACTGCGAGAAAATGGCCTGATGTTGTTAAGTTTCACTTCTTTGCCGCAGTCTGGGCACAACATTGAAAAAGTACGGGAGAAAATGAGGGAGTTAATTAAGCAAATTATTCATTGGTACTCTCCAGCAAAGACTTTTCCTTATACTCTAGAGGGCTTACGCTCGCGAAATAATCGAACACGAATAGAATGTGCGGACCTTGTTGGTTACTTGCTGGAAAATCATGGAGTAGAGGTGAGAGTTGTCTAACATGTTTTCTGGGACATATTAACGTCCTGTCTGTGATTTTGACTGAATTTGTCTCTCCTATTTCCCCCTCTCAGATTGGGGGGCAATTGAAGTCTTTGCAAGTTGTTGCAAGCTTAACGGCAGAACGTGATGGTGAACTTAGAAAAGCTGCTTTAAATACATTAGCTACAGGTTACAAGATTCTAGGTGAGTTCTATTTCAGTTGCTGCTGAATATATGTGATTTTACATTGTGTTTGTGTATTTTGCTTTAGTTATCTGGATTTTCCATGGATTAAAACTGGATCTTGAATGTTGTTCAGGCGATGACATTTGGAGATATGTTGGGAAGTTGACAGAGGCTCAAAGGAGCATGTTGGATGACAGATTTAAGTGGAAGGTGATAAATCCTTTTCAAGTTTGTTTTGTATCTGTACTCTTCTGTTTGTTACTCTGACACATACAATGTTTTAGGTACGCGAGATGGACAAAAGGAAGGAGGGGAGACCTGGAGAAGCCAGGGCTGCATTAAGGCGCTCTGTCAGGGATAATGGGTTTGTATTTTTATGTTTATTCACGCTTGGGTATCTGGAGCTATATATCTTTTAGCATTGGACCGTGTACCTGTTTCTCACTCTTTAGTTACAACTATGTGGGTTCATCTCATTATTGGTTATTTTGCAATTATATTTAATCTTTGTACTTCAGAGGGTTTTGCGTGTCAAGTATTATGTGAATGAAGATAACTCCAATAGTGTTTGCTGTATTATAAAGTGCCATTTCTTTTATTAAAATATTTAGTTAATTGAATCTATATAGTTAATTGATCTCAGATTAATTTGGTTTTGGGGGTGGGGGTGCGGGTGCGGGTTGGAAGGAATTATGCGTGAGTCAGAAAAGTAGACTTGAATGGCTTGCCAAAAAAAAAAGAAGGAAGGTTTAACAACATATTGGCCTCAATTTTTCTGGGGTGATTTGTTACTTTTACTTTATTATCTTACTTTTGTTGGCTTCCTCTTTCTTCCTGATGACAGTCTTCCTAATTTTTCGTTTTAACTGCAAGACAGTCTGTAGTTCAGAATGACGGAATGAATTTTCTTTATGTTCATAATTTTTTGTAGATGTAACTTGGAAATTTCCTTGTGCGCGCCACACACACACACCCACACACACACCCACACCTTTCTGGGTATAGTCCTTTTTTGCTTAACCTTTTGATTGCATTTGTTCACTGCCATTCAGGTTGGATGTAGCAGAGCAAAGTGGTGAAGTTTCAAGATCAATATCCGTCCCATCATTTAACAGGTATTGAGTTCATATATTGCTCTCTGAAGGCTGAGTTGTATTAAGTTCAATGTGTGTTACGAAGTACCTTGTTTTACTTCTACTGTTCTATTTTAGGGATATATATGGGCAGCCTGAGCTTCACATGGATGGAAAACCTTTGTCTCGGGCTCTTCCCGGTACTGTTGGCCCTACTGACTGGAAAGAAGCTCTTGATATCATTGCTACTGGAACACCTGATCAGGTTTTTTCCCTTTTGACTTTTACTCGCTTCAAATACTTGTCTTAGATC
Source organism: Eustoma russellianum (assembly GCA_036186865.1). Taxonomy (NCBI): domain Eukaryota; kingdom Viridiplantae; phylum Streptophyta; class Magnoliopsida; order Gentianales; family Gentianaceae; genus Eustoma; species Eustoma russellianum. Next base: position 16,265,087 of record AP025056.1, on the reverse strand, counting down.
TGATTCATGCGGACTGCCGGAGTCAGTTTTTTTTTATTATTATTAACTAATATTTACCAAATCTGGTTTTCACTTGATTGCAAGAATGATAGCAAGGTGTAGTAATTGCTTTATGTTTCTTTGTCTATGAACCAACTTATATATTTGCCAGTATATTCTTGTATTGATCAATCAATCAATCATACCCAGTATGTCTTAACGGCAGCAAAAGCTGTCGTTAGTGTCTGGGAGGGTGAGCGACAGGGAAAAAATACCTTTGTCCCAAAGATAGAGAGTTTCCGGCTCTATATGTACATGCATAAATGGCACAATAATAGGGATATGATGTGCTATTGTTTTAGTGATGGAATTCAGTAAACACAAATATGTAGTTTCTGTTATTAAAATAGCCATGAACGTATATATGCACATATAATGCAAGACAAAGACAAAATCAAAAAAGTGCAAAGTTCACATAAAGCATATAGTGCCCATGTATCCTGTCTAAACCTCGTTAACCTTAATCATCTGCTTTCATGAACTCCTATACTGGACCATGTCCTCAGAGAGGTGCAAATCTAAAAGGTCATGCCTAATTAGCTCATCACAAGTCGGTTTGAGCTTGACTTTACTCCTCTTTCCCTCTACAATGAGGCTTTTAACTGCTCTGACAGACGCTGTTGTCTGTCTCCTCTTGACATGCCCAAACCATCTCAGCCTCCCCTCCCATATCTTATCTGCTATATTAGCCACCACTAACCTTTCCTGAAACACCTCATTTCTGATCCGGTCTAGCCTTGTATGCCCACATATCCACCTTAGCATCCTCATATCTGCCACTTCCATCTTCTGTGACTGTGTCTTCTTGATGGTGTTCCATACAACATTGTCGGACTAAGTGTCACCCTATAAAATTTTTTCCTTAATTTGGTTGGAAAATTCTTGTCACACAGCACCCTTGAGGCTGCCCTCCATCTACACCAGCCTGCCTGGATTCGGTGTGCTACATCACTATCTATGTCCCTAACCTGTTGTACAAATGATCCTAGGTATTTGAACTTACTTATCTGATGTACCACTTAACCCTCGATGGTGAGCTGACTATTCTTACCGCAGATGCGCCGCTGAAGTCGCAGTGCAGATACTCGCTTTTTGAACGACTAATCCTTAAGTCTTTTCTATCTAAAACACCTCTCCACTGCTCTTGTCTCACACTCAGAGTATACTCTCTGCGACTAATACAATATCATCAGCGAAAAGCATACACCACAGAACTTACTCTTGGATCGGCTTTGACAACTCGCCAAGGACAACTGTGAGAAGAAATGAGCTCAATGTAGACCCTTGATGGAGGCCTACCTCCACCGGGAAGAAGTCCGTATTCCCTACAGGCGTACGAACGGTTGTTTTCGTCCTAGCATACATATCTTTAATTAGATCTATATACTTCATAGGAACCCCTCCTGCGTCCAGACTATCCTAGATCAGGTTATGTGACACATTATCATACGTTTTTTCAAGATCGATGAAAAGCATATGTAGGTCGCGCTTCTTCTCCCTATACTTCTCCATCAATCTTTTTAGGATGTGTATTGCTTCCGTAGTTGACCATGCTATTTTAACCGTAACCAGAGTTTCTCCTTTAATTCTAGTGTCGATTACTCTCTTCCATAACTTCGTAGTATGGCTTAACAACTTAATCCCCTGTAATTCTCACAACAATGTGCGTCTCCTTTGTTCTTAAATAGAGAGACCACGGCATTCTTTCTCCACTCATCTGGTATTTTTCATGTTTTGAAAATAAGGTTGAACAGAGTAGTTAGCCATTGAACTCCTTCCTCTCTTAAACACTTCCACGTCTCAATGAGTATGTTATCCAGGCCAACTGCTTTAGCTCTTCCCATCTTCATAAGTGCTCTCATCACCTCTCCTTGTGTGATGCTTCGACAGTCGCAGTTATTTTGTTGTCGTTGATGGGTAGTGATGCTTTCTCTTTCTTCGTGGTCGACCCTCCTGCCATTGAATAAGATTGTGAAAGTATGTTTGTATCCACTTGATGTATTGTGCTTTGACTAAAACATGTCCATCACAAATGTGTCTCCCTCTCATCAATAGGCGTTACTCCAACTGGCTTCCTAATGCATTTTTCTCTTTATCTTATTTGTTGCTTGGATGTGAATAAAACCCTTTCACGTGAAAAATAAAGTAGTTCTTATGCAACGACGTAAAGCAAGATTAAGCATTAAACAAGTTTTGGAAAAAGTCGTACCTATTTAGCAAGAGATGTAATCATCCTTTAGTGTGTAATGGCTTTGACGATACTTGATTACAGAAAGGCTTTGACTATACTTGATTACAGAAAGGCTTTGACGGTACTGTTTGATCCTTTGAGTAAAGCTGCTAGTCAACACTTCTATTTCGTTGTCTCTTCACATACCAATTTATTTATCATATATTCCATTTTGGTTGGCCATGGTCATATTTCCTTATCATGTTCTTTTGGTATTATTTTGTGTGATGTGAAACCATTTTGACAAAATCCTTAAATCTGGTGCAGTCTGTCGAAGGAATGAAAGTTATATGTCATGAACTGGCCCAAGCGACCAATGAACCAGAAGGCAGTGCAATGAATGATGTTGTTAAAGATGTTGATAGACTAGTTTCTTGCTTAGCAAAGAAGGCAATGATAACCGCCACCTTAACAACGCTTCAAACACCCTCAATCCCCAAAGAACTCTCTCCCCCCTCCCTCTCTCTCCCCTAATAATCTTGCTCAGAAGGCTTTAAAATGTTTTGTTGCTTCATTTGTTACAGGTAGCTAAGACATTTGACTTTAGTCTTGCTGGTGCCTCTTCAAGGTCTTGTAAATATGTTTTGAATACTCTGATGCAAGTAAGAACTCCATGCTATCATTCATTGTTCAACAGAGCTATTTCTTTATTATATTTTATATCTACTATCCAGAAGCTGCCCGGATGCTATTGGTGAACATAGGCTAAAGTCAAGTTTGAACTGTTTTTGTGAACTTTTTACTGAAAACTTCTGTTTGTCTCATATTTTCTTTATGAGATTTTATTATTGTTATTGTTATTATTATTATTGTTACTCTCTCTGATTATTGTTATTTTCTTTTGCATTTGAAATTTCAAGAAGAAATGGTTGTTGTTTCTGTAGCAGTACCATATGATACCATCGTAGTTTGATTTATTATTTATTTGTTTGTTTGTCTGACGTTGGACACTGGTACAGACATTTCAAAATAAAAGGCTTGCCCACGCTGTCAAAGAGAGTACAGTCGACAGCTTAATTACTGAACTTTTGCTCTGGCTTTTGGATGAGCGGGTTCCTGGAATGGATGATGGCAGCCAGCTCTTGAAAGCTTTAAATGTTTTGATGCTCAAAATTCTGGTATTTGATAGGAAGAAATTTGTTTGATTCTTGCGTGGTAGACATTTGTCATTTATTAGTAGAACATTTCAGCTTGCTTTATCCATTTCTTTGCCTTCAGGATAATGCTGATCGAACGTCTTCATTTGTTGTTCTAATTAATCTGTTGCGTCCTCTGGACCCAGCAAGGTGGCCCTCTCTAGCAGCTACCGAGTCGGTTGCCTTAAGAAATCAGAAATTCTCTGATTTGGTTGTCAAATGTCTGATTAAACTTACCAAGGTGCACGTTACCCTGTTTTTGAGCTCCTTTGTCATAGCACATTCTGTGTAATTCTATTCTTTTGCGTGGATTATTTGATAATCTCCGATGGTCCTTCAGGTGTATGAATAATACTGACTGGAAAGAGAAAAAGAAAAAGAAAATCATGCAACATCCTAACGAAGTTTATGAAATACTAAAAATAGACGTTCAATTTCATGAAGGGACCAAAATTGCATGATGCTACCGTTGAATGCGTTAGACTTACGAAATGAATCCCTACACCCAGTCAAGATTTAAGAGTTTGCAATTAGACCTGTTCCATGAAGTGAGTTTATTCCCATGATTTCACTGTTAAAACTGCCATGATAATCTACAAAAGGGATTTTTTTTATGAGATTACAGTACAAGGTTACTGTTTCCTTTTATACTGAGGTCATATTGTCATAGTATGTGTTTAAAAAGTGACCATATATAGAGGTCTGATTGATCTCTAAATAGGTTAGCCTATAAATAGTGTTAAATTCTGTTTAAGTCAATCTATAAGATTGCCTCTTTATTCATTTCTCTATACAAGGCTGGTAAGATGCCTGTGCTTCAAACACCCAGAAAGGCTTGAGCATTTCAGGAAGTGAGAAAATTTCCCATTATGTTATTATTAACATGGTAAAAGGATTTACGAATGGAAAGTGTACTAGTTTCCTCTATCACGCACACTTCCCTGTAAATATCTGTTCTCCTGAGATTCTCTGAATTGCTAGAGGAAGCAGGTTTGACCATCATAGTGAGATCTTTCTTGACCTTTGAATTTATGCAGGTTCTCCAAAGTACCATTTACGAGGTTGACCTGGATCGCATCCTCCAAAGCATTCAGATATACCTTCAAGATTTGGGAATGGAAGAAATTCGGAGGAGGTATGAATAAGTATTTTTCGGGTTTGTCTTCCATGTATGTGGATATTGCTGAATCTTTATGAATGATATAAATTATCTGTTTTTTCAATGATAATGTGCAAAAGAGCTGGAGCAGACGATAAACCATTGCGCATGGTTAAAACTGTTCTGCACGAGCTTGTCAAGCTTCGTGGCACTGCCATTAAGGGCCATCTTTCCATGGTTCCAATCGACATGGAACCACAACCAATTATTCTTGCCTACATTGATCTGAATCTTCAGGTACTTCTCAGTGCCCTTCCATTTAGGTGATACTATTGCAAAGTGAGTATGGTGGTGACTGACTATTACTATGCTAGACTTTGGCGGCTGCAAGAATGTTGTCACCATCTGGACCTGCTGGCCATACTCATTGGGGAGATTCGGGAGCCAACAACGCAGCTCCTGCTACCCATTCTGCAGATGCACAATTGAAGGTTGTGATTCAGTCTTTTTTGCTTAGACGCATCCGGCTTTAATTTGTCTTATTTTTTTAATCATATGTTGTAGCTTTGAACTTCCAGGTGTGCATATCGGTCCCCTCTGCGAGTTCATTAATTTGTTTTTGTCTTGTTTGCATCAGCCCTTCATTCTTTATATATTTATAATTTTTGTGCAGCAAGAGCTGGCTGCAATATTTAAAAAAATTGGCGACAAGCAGACCTGCACAATTGGTCTATACGAACTTTACAGGATAACTCAGTTGTATCCAAAGGTGAGAAACATGTCATCAAGCGTTTGCTTCCTCCTCCCCCCCCCCCCCCCCTCTCCCCTTCTCAAGTAAATATAATTTCTAAGTCACGTTGCTTGTATTATGTTGATGATTCTTATCGTTTGTTATTTGGTCTCAGGTTGACATATTCGCTCAGCTGCAAAATGCGAGTGAGGCGTTTAGAACTTATATTCGAGATGGTTTAGCCCAGGCATGGACTCCCTGGAATTCTGGTTGGAACAGTTAATATTGCACTTGCAGTTTTTTAATTTTTGGTTTGGTTAACATTTTTTTCAGATGGAGAAGAATGCAGCTGCTGGGAGGACTCCTTCCAGCGTACCATTGTCAACCCCTCCCCCCTCTGCAATGAACCTTTCACCAAAACTCGGCCCTTTATCACCTGTAAATACGTATCCACTGGGTGATGCAAAATCTGTGAATGTGAAAGAGCCCAGTAACTTCAGCTTACCTCCATCATATTCTGAAGAAGATTGGGGTGCGAATCCTGCCATTGTAAGAGGGGCTTTGTCTGAGCACTCAGAACCGAAGCAACAGTTTATGGAACACAAACATGACAGAATGCCGTCTGGAGGTTCGTTCCTTTCCTCTCATTTCTCCCCAATAACATGCCTATTTAAGACCCTTTGTTTTTTCTGTTGTTTTTTCGTTCCCCCCTTGTTCTCTGTGGTTCTTTGAGAAACGCCTGAATCTGTAACCGTGACTGTAGTTACCAGCGGAACATTAGATGCAATAAGGGAAAGAATGAAGAGCATCCAGTTAGCAGCATCCACTGGAACCCAAGAACCAGTTAATAATGAGAATTTAAGTCATGAATTCCCAAGCGAACCTTCTTCTGTTGCTGAGCGTGTTGCTAGGGCAGAAAATTCTATGGGGGGCAGCGTTCTTCCTATGGATGAAAAAGCATTGTCCGGGCTTCAGGCACGGATGGAGAGGCTGAAAAGCGGATCCTTTGAACATTTATAGGAATGTTGTTGTTATACGAGTGTAGTATGTCTAATGAGATTGAGCCTGTATCCCTTCTTGTACCACTGCATTGACAGGTGGCGCGGTCTTGTAAATGAAGAGAACCAGGGAGTGTTTGTACTGATGCCCCACGTCTGTTAGCTTCAGTCACCGTCAAGCTGGCCAAGTATGAAATTCTGAAGCAGGAGTTTGTCTTGATACTCGATTTTGAAGCAGGGGTGGTCGTGTAAAGAAATGTCTTGATGTGTTTTTTTTACTTTGTATTTAGAAATATGCTAGTAGTAGTAATGTATATTTTCACTCTATACCGGCCGTTTCAAATATTAATTTTAGGTCAATCTCATGCTTCAAGGCGCTCTCTTTGTCCTGATTACAACTTAAAAAACTTGTAGGAATATTCTGATACATTGCCACTTAAGCTATGGCTAATTTTTGTAGCTATTTCGTATGCGTTCTTTTTATACCTCTTGTAATTGCTAATCGGTTATGCATCGAGTGTACATTTAGTGTGCTCCCATATGACAATGAGGCGGAGAAACCTCTCCCCGAGTGACTTTGTTTTAACTTTTAGATTTTGTTTTTTGTTTGTTATTGTTTCTAGTTTCTATTTTCTTCCCCCCCCCCCCCCCACCCACTAACCCCCAACACAAACACAACAGTGGCCACCCAATTCGCTGTAAATATATACATGAGCCGAACAATTCGCAAATAGTTTGGCTCGTTTAACTAACGAATCTAAATAGGCGTTCGAATTTGGCTCGTTTAAGTAAAATTAACGAACAAATTCGAACTAAATACGAATCGAACTCGAACAATTCTTGAACTGTTTGGTTCGCTTAACATCCCTTGCAGCTATACATATTGATTGGGTTTTACTTAGATATATAGTTTTGTTCGTAATGTGAATGAATCTCACTTAGTTGGATCAGGAAGTGGGAGGATAATGACTTTGGCTATATGGTGAATTTGTCTCACAAATGAGCCAGGATGGTTGGACTTTACACCTGCAGTTAACACCATTAGGAGTGGGGGTAAATAGTGGTTAGCAGAAATTACACTACTATCCTTGAATAAAATCCCTTTTGAAAACATAATCTGAGACATTCTCAGATTTAGTACATGTTTTTTGAAAAATTCAAAACTCAGTATACACAAAAATTATGGAACTTTCTAGAAATTCATTTCAATGTCTTTATTAGACTTTGTCCAAAAATGAGACAAAAATAAGATTGTTTGACCTTTCAATCAAATAAAAAGATTCAGATGGTCAATCTAGACAGAATTGGATAAAATAGTGCTGAACTTTGAAAACGTGTTTTCCTTTAATTACTCGACAAAAGAGGTCGATGTTTATGTCAAAACACTCCTTAGGATATCTAGTTTAAGTTTCAAGAAGGTCCTGACCTGAAACTATCCTTGATGAAATCAGAATTCAAGTTTCTTTGAGACTGGTCAGATTACAGCCAGAATTGAGCAGTTATCTTGGAACGATTGAAACACTAACTTTGCTTTACACAAATCAAGCGATTCTTGTTGCAAATGAAAGCGAACAGTCTGAAGTATAACTCCACCAAAACTCACAAATTTTGGAAGTGTTTTGATATTTTTTCAAGACGTGTAAAGTTGGGTGAAAAATGCAGTGAAAACGGGCAGAAAAACATAAAAGTAGAAAGAAGACGAGAACACTAAAGATTTATCATGGTTCGATCAATGTGACCTACTCCGGTCCCACGAAACACATTTTCTTGGATTTCACTATGGAATGAACACAAATACAACAAGAACCAAGCTTGATCCTTGGGTTAAAAACCAATCCTATTCAAGACTTAGATGAACACCTCTATGCAACTCTTGGTTGCAACACCTATGTCACCTATTGGTATAGCCTTATAAACTTGGCTAACCAATCTTACAAAATCACCAAGAGAGGCATGTATAGCGTAGCTCAACAACAAGAAGAAATGAAACACCTTAGCTACAAAGATGTGATTAGGAACTTCCGATAATTCCATTAAAATCTCTGCAAAAATATGATTAGGAACCTCCAATAACATATCCATAAGAGTCTTTAAGAAGTAAATAACATGTGACACGAAAACCGTCACATATATCGTTGATGTCGATAATATCACCAAATCGCAAAATAAAATAGAAAACCACCAACTAATCTTCAAGAATAAATAAACTCCAGAATGAATATAATAAGATAATCAAGAGATTCCTTGAGTAAAAATACCAAAACTGCCCTTAGGGATAAAATGACCAAAATACTCTGGTGAGAGAAAACTCCAGAAATGACCCCAATGGTCAGAAATAAATATAAGAACACCTTTGTGATGATAAATAAGATGAGAATAGGTCCTTGAATCATATTCACCACGTCAAGTACCTACAAAACTCAAAATACCGCTTTTGCCCTTTTTGGTAAGTTGTAGAAACTTCCAAGGCACATTCGTCACAAGACATTTATATACATCAAAAACACATAATACTACATGATAAACATATATAAATCATGTAGAAATGAAAACAACCATTTTATCACATTTTAGAAAAATATTTCTAAAAACCCTAGACATCAATCGATCGAAGTGCCTATGCTTGAGAGATCGATGTCTCACGGTGAGATTCAGAGTTTGTCTCCGACCTACATTGATCGATCGAAGTAAGGAATCGATGTGTACATCGACCGATCGATGTGTCTCAGGTTTAGAGATCGATGTCTCACAATAAGGTCTTGGTTTTTCTCCCTTACATGGATCGATCGATGTGAGGGATCAATGTACATGGAAGCATGAAGGTACTAGCGGGGTAAAAGAGTCAAAAATAAACATGCTTATGTCTGAGCTTGAACCTTTCAAGATGTTGCCAAATGAATCCATAACATCTATGGATTTGAGGATTACTAACATTTTCAATGCTCTTGAAGCTTTAGGCAAATCATTTACCAACAATGAGAAGGTTCAAAAGGCGTTGCAAAGCCTTCCTGCTGAATGGGATCTTAAGGTAACAGCAATTGAAGAGACAAAGTCAATCACTAAGATGGATGAATTGATCGGTTCACTTAGGGTTTACGAGGTAAAACTAAACCAACAGAAGTCCGAGTCATCTAAGTCATTCGGTAAGTCTATAGCTTTCAAATCAGCTGAATCACATGCAAATAATGATGATAGTAGTACTGATAATGAATTAGACGATGACTTAATATTTATAGCTAGAAAACTTAGAAAGTTTTGAAAACGGCCTAATAGGAATAGAGAACAATCTTCTTCTTCTTCTTCTTCTCAACCTAAGAAAAATAACTCTAATAACAACAAGTGGTATAATAAAGAGTTAAAATGTTATGAATGTGGTCAAAAAGGACACATCTCTTATGATTGTCCGACAAAGAAAAGCGGAAACAACAATAATAATAACAATAAACAAGATAAGGAGACGCAAAAATCAAAGGAAAAGAAGACCAAGCCAAGGAAAGGCAAACAAGCAATGAAGGTGAGCACATGGAGCGACTCATCCGACTCAGAATCCCACACTGAGGAAGCTCAAGTCTGCTTCGTATCCAACGAGGTAAGTTCTTCACCTGATGAAGATTCTGATAATGAAATGTCATTTAACGAGATGTATGAAGAATTTTTAAGGATGCATGCTCACTGTAAAAGGCTCTCTAAAGAAAAGAAAAAACTAATTGAAGAAAATGACAAGTTGAAGACGTCCAACTTGGAATTTTCCGATCAATTAGAATCTTTTAAACAAGAGTCTACTAATACTCTTGATTCTTTAGAGATTAAAATTGAATCATATAGGAAAAATGAACAAACATTAAAAACCAAAAATAGTATGTTGAAATCTAAGTTAGAAAGTTGTGAAAATGACATAGTTCAACTTAAATCTTCAAAACTAAACTTAGAAAAATTGTTAGAACAATTTAAGTCTAGAACCAACATGCTAGATACACTAATATTATCACAAAAATACGGAAACTATAAAACTAGATTAGGATATCAGGAAGACGATGTCAAAGTAGATAAAAAGACTAAGTTTGTTTCATCATGTACTAAACAACCTTATAAAGCAACAAAAATAAAATCAACTTTGACTGCTACATCTTGTTCTACTCATTCTTCTGCTCATTCCAAGATAAAAATGCAACACGTACCCACAAAAGCATACACATATAAACGTACAACTAGGCAAGATTTTGCATCTAGACAACCTAGAAATTATGCCTATATATATATATATATATATATATATATATATATATATATATATATATATATATACAAATGCAACTAGACATAATAAAGTGCATCCAACTTATTATAAACCTAAATATAGGGAACATTTATATAAGACTTATAGAAATGCATATGAACACACATATATAGTGCCATTCAAGAAACAAAATTATATGCCTTATACACACTATCAAAATCGGTCAAGACATAGTACTTATCAACCAAGGTATAACATGTATAACCATGAATCATCTTTTAAATGGAATGGACAATTACATGAAAATCCTTTGTATTATTCAACTTATAATAATGTCAAATATGTGCCTAGAAGGTATGTCCAAGTTTGGATACCTAAGGGATATCTAAACAAGGATGGTGCCCCTAACATTCAAGGACCCAAATAAAGGGTACCTAAAACTTTGTCTCCGTTGTAGGAAAATCGCAAGGAATGCAAGAAGGAGGCAAAGTCAAAGAATCTAAAAACTAAAAGGTTTTTAGATAGTGGATGTTCAAGGCATATGACGGGCAACCCTAAATTATTCACCGAGTTGGAACATATCGAGAATAGAGGAAAGGTGACATTCGGTGACAACATCAAAGGACAAGTTGTTGGAATAGAAACAATTGGAGACCCTAACACATTTCAAATTCGAAATGTGTTGTTAGTAAGAAATCTTTCTTATTATTTATTAAGCATTTCGCAACTTATAGATTGTGGATATAATATTTTTTCTCTTCCCAATTCTTGTGATATAACGAATGAAAAAAGAGAAAATGTATTAAAAGGAAATAGGGATGGTAACATTTACACACTATTACTAACTGACATGTTAGATACTAAGGTTAAATGTTTAATATCACATGACTTAGATGTAAACTTATGGCATAGATGACTAGGCCATATAGGAATTTCAACTATTGAAAAGTTATCTAAGAAGAATTTAATTAAAGGCATGCCTAAGTTAGACTTAGATAATTTTCAAATGTGTAAAACGTGTATTAAAGGAAAACATATTAAAGAAATATTAAAACCAAAACATGAAGTGAGTACTAGTCATGTACTAGAATTGCTTCACTTAGACTTATTTGGTCCAAGTGAGACAAGAAGTCTAGGTGGACACTACTATGTGTGTGTCATAGTAGATGATTACTCACGATACACATGGACATTGTTCTTAACACACAAAGATGATGCTCCATTGGCAATCGAAACTCTTATCAAGCAACTCAAAAATATTCACGAAGAAAATGTTAAAAGAATTAGGAGTGATAGAGGTGGAGAATTTAAAAACAAATATGTAATCAAGTTTTGTGAATTACAGGGAATAAAACATGAATTCTCACCACTTAGAACACCACAACTAAATGGAGTTGTTGAACATAAAAATAGAACAATTCAAGAAGTTGCTAGAACAATGTTATGTGAAAATAAATTACCAAGATATTTATGGGCTAAAGCTGTAAGTTGTGCTTGTTATATAATAAATAGGCTTTCTATTAGAAAGAAATTAAATAAAACACCTTATGAATTGTTAAATAATAGACAACCTAAGGTTGATTATCTTAGAGTTTTTGGTTGTAAGTGTTTTGTGTTGAACACTAAGGATAATCTAGACAAGTTTGAACAAAAGTCTATTGAATGCATATTTGTTGGTTATTCAACTAACTGAAGAGCATATAAGTGCTATAATCCTGCATCTAGAAAAATAATTGAATCCATACATGTGAAATTCAATGAAACTGCATGTTTTGAAGTTAGTGACAAAACTCAACATAAACATGAGAATAATGTTGAAAATATGTTTGATGATGATGATATATTATTTGAGCCTGTACTTGATCATCTAGAACCAACTCCCCCTAAACAAGACATGCATGAACCCTTATATGAAATAAATGAAGAGATTTTGCAATTAGAAGATAGTACAACTAACTTACAAGATGATCCAATTGTATACGACAATGTTCACACTAATGAAACATTTGAACAAGATGAGGGTGGACCTAGTCATCTAGGAATTGGTGGCACCCTAAAGAATTAATAATTGGGGATCAAAGTGCTGGGGTTAGAACACGTAGAAACATAGAACCTAAGAATGTCAAAGAAGCCTTAGGTGATATATCATGGATAGACGCCATGCATGAGGAATTGAATCAATTTACAAGGAACAACGTGTGGAACTTAGTACCTAAACCTGAAAACAAGTCTATAATAGGAATCAAATGGGTCTTTAGGAATAAAATAGATGAACAAAGAAACATCACACGAAATAAGGCTAGGCTAGTCCTCAAGGTCAAAATCAACAAGAAGGAATAGATTATGAAGAAACCTTTGCACTCGTTGCACGACTAGAAGCAATTAGATTGTTACTTGCGATTGCAAGTTTAAACAACATAAAACTCTTCCAATTGGATGTCAAGAATACGTTCTTAAATGGATACATCCAAGAAGAAGTATTTGTCAAACAACCCCCTGAAAGATCCAAAGAATCCTAACCATATTTACAAGTTTAAGAAAGCTCTATATGGCTTGAAACAAGCTCCAAGAGCTTGGTATGATAGATTTGCAAATTTTCTTATTGCAAATAATTATCAAAGGGGAAACATAGACAACACATTATTCCTAAGAAGAAAAGATAACGACTTGTTAATAGTTCAAATATACGTAGATGATATAATCTTTGATTCAACCAACCCTACCTTAGTAAATGACTTCGAAGAATGTATGAAGTCAGAATTTGAGATGTCAATGGTAGGAGAATTGAACTACTTCTTAGGGCTTCAAATCAAACAAACCCCTCAAGGAATCCACATTAGCCAACTTAAGTATATCAATGATATGATTAAGAAGTTTGGATTTGAAGAGTTGAAACCAACACCTACCCCTATGAGCGTTAGCACCAAACTAGATAAGGATGAAAATGGTAAACCTTTTGATGACACACTATATAGGTCTATGATTGGCTCATTGTTATATTTAACCGAATCAAGACCTGACATCATGTTTAGTATGTGTATGTGTGCTAGGTTTCAATCTTGTTCTAAGGTATCTCATTACAATGCAGTGAAAAAGATCTTTAGATATCTTAAACACACACCTCACTTAGGACTTTGGTATAATAGAAATGCTAAGTTGGAACTGTATGCTTATAGCGATGCTGATTATGGTGGTTACAAGTTAGATAGAAAATCTGCTAGCAGTACATGTCAATTCATAGGAAGCAACTTGATCTCTTGGTTTTCTAAAAAACAAGCTAGTGTAGCACTCTCTACTACCGAAGCCGAGTATATAACCTTAAGCTTATGCACTACCCAAATACTTTGGCTTAAACAACAACTTAGTGAGTTTGGCTTTAAAATGAATAAGATTCCAATTTTCTGCGATAGCACAAGTGCGATCAATCTTTCTCGGAATCCGGTGTTTTATTCTAAGGCCAAACACATTGAGGTAAGATACCATTTCCTTCAAGATCATGTTCAAAATGGGGACATAACCATATATCATGTAAGAACTGATCATCAAATAGCTGACATCTTCACCAAACCCCTTAATCAAGCAAATTTCAAAAACTTAGGAGCCAAGTTAGGTATGATGACTTACGATAACATTGCATAGTTCTATCTTATGCATGATTTGCAAAATAAAAGAGGAGATAGAATAAGAGCATGATTTTAAGTGGTAAGTCATGATTAGGTTGGTTGAATAGTATTCTAAGTTTTAATTGGTTTTGGAGCATAAGTTGAGGGGGAGAGTATAATTTAAGAGAAGCACATAAACACATATGTTAAAAACATGAGATAATTAAGAGTATGAAAACAATTGGTATAGAATTGGTGAAACAATTGGTAATTGGTGATGTTTTTAAAACAATTCAATTGGTAAAAATGTGAAAAACATTTGGTTATAAGTTGTGACATTAAAATCATGTTAAGTTATTTTGAAAATCATCCAAAAGGGGAGAATGTTGAGAAATATGTTTGGATAATTTTTAAAGTCATGATTTTAAGTGGTGAATGCATAAAAATGTCATACATGGTGCTATATGTGATTAGAAGTTGAAAAAGCTGAGAAAAACGACATCGATCTCTCAGGTTGTTACAATTTGATCGATCTATGTACTTCAATCCCTCACATCGATCGAGTTATGTAAGCCAGAGAAAGTTTAAGACCTTACTGTGAGACATCGATCTCTAAACCTGAGACACATCGATCGATCGATGTATATATCGAACCCTCACTTCGATCGATCGATGTAGGTTAGAGACAAACTCTAAAACTTACTGTGAGACATTGATCTCTGAAGCTGAGTCACTTCGATCGATCGATGTCTAGGATTTTTAGAAATATTTTTCTAAAATTTGATAAAGTGGTTGTTTTCATTTGTACATGTTTTATATATGTTTATTATGTGATTTTGATAAATATAAATGTGTTGTGATTAATGTGTCTTGGAAGTTTCTACAACTTATCAAAAAGGGCGAAATTGGTATTTTGAGTTTTGTAGGAACATGATATGGTGGAAATAACTCAAGGACTTATTTTCATCTTATTTATCATGAAAACAGTGTTAGTATATTCATTTCTGACCATCGGAGTCATTTCTGGAGTTTTCTCTCACCAGGGGCATTTTGGTCATTTTACCCCTGAGGGTATTTTTGGTATTTTCACTCAAGGAATATCTTGAGTATATTCTTATCTTCATTCTGGAGTTGAGTTATGATTATCTTGAAGATTATATGGTGGTTTTATATTATTTTTCTCAAATGATGATATTATCGACGGTAGCGGAATATGTGACGTGTTGTGATGTCACATTCTATTTATTTCTTGAAGAACTTATTCTATATGTTATTGGAGTATATTTATCATCATATTTCAGAGAATTTAAAGGTGTTCAAGGTGTGAAAATGATCACAACATACAAGAAGAAATATTGAGAATTTTGGTGTTACATGTTGACATAATCTTCAACTATTATTTGTTGATTTCTTCTTCAAAAATCTGAGTTGATATACATATATATGTGATGAAAACGTGTATATTCAGTTGGAGATGATGTGTTATTCACTTTATAGCTTGATGACAAATGTACCAACAAAAAAGAAGCTAGTTGGCAAAAGGTGTCAACTAGGAAAATTCAAAGGTAGCCAACGGCTACTACATGGTCTTTGGAGCTGATTTTTAATTTGAATCTTTCAACTCCCACATGCCTATTATCTTGCCAAGAAGTTGAGGAGATAGTAGAGTTGTTATGGCTATTATCCTACTACTTTATCTTCACATTTTATTTACTATTTCAAGGTGGTAAAAACGGTCAAAATAATATCCAAGGTGGACCAATTATGTTGCTTCATTTTGCCATGTGTACAAGGTGATTAGGTGGCCAACCAATGATATGAAGACATTAAGCATTGATGATGTAGTTGGTGACACAATGGAGTTCTTATCTACAAGGCTCAACTCACATTATAAATAGGAGGCAAAGGTGAAGGAGAAAAACACACTTGAAGCATACTTGAAAGCAATAGTAGAATTGTCTGGCTATTATCTTCTGCTCTACATTCTTGTTTTGTTCTTTGCAGCCAATGTGTTCTTGTTGTATTTGTTAGAGAGCTACAAGCCTCTTGAGATTCATTTGTAAGATTGATTAGCCAAATCTATAAGACTACATCAATAGGTGGTAGAGGTGTTGCAACTAGGTGTTGCATAGAAGGTGTTCATCCAAGTCTTGAATACGGTTGGTGTTTAACCTAAGGATCAAGCTTGGTTCTTGTTGTAATTTGGTTCATACCATAGTGAAATCCAAGGAAAGGTATTCCTTGGGACTGGAGTAGGTCACATTGACCGAACTAGGATAAATCCTTAGTGTTCTTATCTTGTTTCTACATTTTTGTTTCTGCCCATTTTTCACTGCGGTTTTCACACAACTTCTCACGTTTTGAAAAAATAGCTAAACACTTCCAAAATTTGTGATTGTTAGTGGAGTTATACTTCAGGCTGTCAGCTTTCATTTGCAACGAATCACTTGATTTGAGTAAGGGAAAGTTAGTCTTTCAGTTGTTGCAAGATAACTCCTCCAATCCGGCTGCAATCTGACCAGTTTTGAGAAAACATGAATTTTGGTTTTACCAAGAATTGTTTAAGATTAGGGCCTTTTAGAAACCTAAAATAGATATCTTAAGGAGTGTTTTGACATAAAGATCAACCTTTTTGGTTAAGTATTTAAAGAGACACGTTTTTTAATTTCAGCAACATTCCATCCAATTCTGTTCAGATTGACCATCTGAATCTTTTTATTTTTTTGAAGGGACAAACAATCTTATTTTTATCTGAGTTTTTGACAGAGTCTTTTTAAGACATTGAAGTAAAGTTCAGGAAATTTTCATAATTTTTGGAGTCGTGTACAAGGATTTTTGAATTTTTCAAAAACGGGTTCTGAATTTGAGGTAGTCTCAGATTCTGTTTTCAAAGGTGATTTTTTATCAAGGGTAGTAGTGTAATTTCCACTTACTATTCACCCCCTTCTAGTGGTGTTTATTGCAGGTGCATAGTCCAACAGTGTCCACCTAGACTTCTTGTTCTACTCGGACCAAATAAATCTAAGTGAAGTAATTCTAGTACATGACTAGTACTAGCTTCATGTTTTGATTTCAATGTTTCTTTCATGTGTTTTACTTTAATGCAAGTTTCACACAATTGAAAATTATCTACGTCTAACTTATGCATACCTCTAATTAGGTTCTTCTTAGATAACTTTTGTATGGTTGAAATCCCTATATGGCCTAGTCGTCTATACCATAAGTTCACATCTAATTCATGTGATACTAAACACTTAATCCTAACATTTAATATCTTATTTAGTGATAGAGTGTAAATGTTATCATCCCTATTTCCTTGTAGCACAATTTCTCCCTTTTCATTTATTATATCACAACAATTAGGAAGAAAAGAAACATGATAACCGGAATCTATAAGTTGCAAAATACTTAATAAATTGTAAGAAAGATTGCTTACTAACAACACATTTCGTATTTGAAATGTGTTAGGATCCCCCATCGTTCCTTTTCCAACAAATTTTCCTTTGTTGTTGTTACCGAATGTCACCTTTCCTCCATTCTCGATATGTTCCAACTTGGTGAATAGTTTGGGGTTGCCTATCATATGCCTCGAACATCTGCTGTCTAAAAACCATTTGGTTTTTATATTCTTTGGCTTTGTCTCCTGTTTGCCTTCTTTGCAATTTACCTGCAATGGAGACAAAGTTTTAGGTACCCTTTACTTGGGTCCTTGAATGTTTGGGGCAACACCCTTGTTTATATACCTTTTGGATATCCAAACTTGGATGTACCTTCTGGGCACATATTTGTCATTATTAGAAGTTGAATAATATAAAGGATTTTCATGTACTTGTCCATTCCATTTAAAAGATGATGCATTGTCATACCTGTTAGACCTTGGTTAATAAGTTCTACGTTGATTTTGATATGATATATGAGATATATAATTATGTTTCTTGAATGGCACCTTGTATGATGTATGTACATTTCTATAAGTCTTATATGAATATTGCTTATACTTAGGTTCATAATAAGTTGGTTGCAGTTGATTTTGTCTAGATACATTTGTATAAATATATGCATAATTTCTAGGTGGTCTAGATGCATAATTTTGCCTTGTTACACGTTTATATGTGTGTGCTTTTGTGGATGCATGTTGCATTTTTACCTTAGAATGAGTAGAAGGAGGAATAGCAGACAAAATGTGTATATTTGATTTAGTTGCACTACATGATAATTTAGACTTAGATGATACGAAGTTAGTCTTTTTGCCTAACTTGTCATTTTCTTCTGTATAGCCTAAGCCTTTTTTATTATTTCCATATTTTCGTGACGATATTAAGGTATCTAACATGTTATTTCCGGATTTAAACTGTTCTAACAGTTTTTCTAAGTCTTGTTTTGATGCTTTAAGTTGAAATATTTAATTTTCACAACTTTCTACGTTAGTTTTTAATATACTATTTTTGGTTTTCAATGTTTGTTTGTTTTTTCTATATGATTCAATTTTAATCTGTAAAGAATCAAGAGTATTTGTAGACTCTTGTTTAAAAGATTCTAACTGATCAAAAAATTCCAAGTTGGACGTCTTCAACTTGTCATTTTCTTCAGTTAGTTTCTTTTTTCTTTAGACAACCTTTTACAATGAGCATGCATTTTTAAGAACTCTTCGTACATTTCATCAAATGTCATTTCATTATCAGGATCTACATCAAAAGAAGAAATTACCTCGCTGGATATGAAGCAGACTTGAGCTTCTTCATTGTCAGATTCTAAGTTGGACGAGTCGCTGCACGTGCTTGCCTTAATTGCCCGTTTGCCTCTTCTCGACATGGACTCCTTTGCCTTAGGTTTTTGCGCTTCCTTGTCTTGTTTATTGTTATTATTATTCTTGTTGTTGTTATTTTTCTTTGTCAGAAAATCATAAGAAATGTGTCTTTTTTGCCCATATTCGTAGCATTTAACTCTTTATTATACCACTTGTTATTAGAGTTATTTGAATTATTTTTCCCAAGTTTAGAAGAAGTAGAAAAAGAAGATTGTTTTCCATTCCTATTAGGTCGTTTGAAAAACTTTCTAAGTTTTCTAGCCACTAAGATTAAGTCATCATCTAATTCACTATCGCTATTACTTTCACTATTATTATGTGCCTCAGTTGTTTTGAAAGCAATAGACTTACTGGTAGATTTTGATGACTCGGACTTCCATCGGTTTAATTTTACCTCGTATACTCTAAGTGAGCTTATTAATTCGTCCATTTTTGTGATTGATTTTGTTTCCTCAATTGTTGTCACCTTCGGATCCCATTCAGCAGGAAGACTCTGAAGCACTTTTTGAACTTTCTCGTTGTTGGTAAACGATTTACCTAAAGCTTCAAGTGCATTGAAAATGTTAGTAATCCTGAAATTTATAGATGTTATGGATTCGTTCGGAAACATTTTAAAAGATTCAAGTTCATACATAAGCATGTTAATTTTTGACATTTTTAGACCACTAGTACCTTCATGCTTTGATTTTAGTGATTTCCACATATCGCGTGTACTTGTGCAATTTGAAACATATCTTGCTTCAGAAGTCGTAAGTCCATTTAAAAACAATTGCATGGCTTTAGCATTCATAGACATTTTCTTTTTTTATCTTCAGATGACCATTCACTTGTATACTTTTCTACCTCTTATGTTACCCCATTTACTTGTATAACTTTCATTGGAATGTACGACCATCTTCAACTATAGACCATAAATCGATGTCTATAGACAATAAGAATAGCCTTATCCTAAGTTTCCAATGAAAAAAATTATTACCATCGAAAAGAGGAGGGTGTTGGGTAGACATACCTTTCAACTTACCTTTGTGAGAAACTATGGACATTTTATGTACCTTTGATTTGAGATAAGAAGGCTACCATGAATTGTTGTTTCTTGGTCTTGTCTTGTTCAATGGTGTTAAATCTTGCTTCTTAGAGTGGTGTTGACCTGGCTCTGATACCAATTGGCGGACTGTACACCTGCAGTTAACACCACTAGGGGTGGAGGTGAATAGTGGTTAGCAGAAATTACACTACTACCCTTGAATAAAATCCCCTTTGAAAACAGAATCTGAGACATCCTCAGAATTAGTACCTATTTTTTGAAAAATTCAAAACTCAGTGTACACAACTTTAAAAATTATGGAACTTTCTAGAAATTCATTTCAATGTATTTACTAGACTCTGTCCAAAAATGAGACAAAAATAAAATCGTTTGACCTTTCAACCAAATAAACAGATTCAGATGGTCAATCTGGACAGAATTGGACAGGATAGTGCTGAACTTTGAAAACGTGTTTTCCTTTAATTACTCAACCAAAAAGGTTGATATTTATGTCAAAGCACTCCTTAGGATGTCTAATTTAAGTTTCAAGAATGTCCTAACCTGAAAGTATCCTTGATGAAATCAGAATTCAAGTTTCTTTGAGACCGGTCAGATTACAGCTAGAATGGAGCAGTTATCTTGAAACGACTGAAAGACTAACTTTGATTTACTCAAATCAAGTGATTCTTGTTGCAAATGAAAGCTAATAGTCTGAAGTATAACTCCAAAAATCACAAATTTTGAAAGTGCTTTGATATTTTTTCAAGACGTGTGAAGTTGGGTTAAAAATGCAGTAAAAACGGGTAGAAAAACAGAAAAGTAGAAAGAAGACAAGAACACAAAGATTTATCCTAGTCGGTCATTGTGACCTACTCTAGTCCCATGGAATACCTTTTCTTAGATTTCACTATGGAATGAACACAAATACAACAAGAACCAAGCTTGACCCTTGGGTTAAACATCAATCCTATTCAAGTCTAGGATGAACACCTCTATGCAACTCTTGGTTGCAACACCTATATCACTTATTGGTATAACCTTATAAACTTGACTAACCAATCTTACAAAATCACCAAGAGAGGCGTGTATAGCGTAGCTCAACAACAAGAGAAATAAAACACATTAGCTACAAAGAATGAATCAAGAACAAGAAGAGAATAGCAAGAATGATCTTCAACTTTATCTTTCAAGTGTGTGTTCTCGTCTTCACCTTTGCCTCCTATTTATAGTGTGAAATAGGGCCTAAAGATAAGAATGCACATGTGTCACCATCTTTATCATCGAGTCTTAGTTGTCTTCACATCATTGGTTGACCACATAATCACCTTTTACACTTGGCAACATAGAGAAACATGATTGATCCACCTTTGATCTTATCTTGGCCGATTTTTTACACTATAAAAATGACTTGGAAATGCTTGCAAAATGAAGATAATTTGGAAGATAATATGCCACAAGAATCCCTCAAATCCTTAGCATGAGAATAGGTCAAGAGAAGGCTGTCCATTTTGGATAAAAATCAGCTCCAACAAACCCATATAGCCGTTGGGTTGAAATTAGAAAATTCAGGTTGACAACTTTGCCAACTAGCTTGTTTTTGTTTGGTCCACTTGGCAACAAGTTATAAAATGAATACACCATCATTTCCACTTGTATATACACGTTTTGGAGGCCATACAATATGTGCAACTTCAGAAATTCGGAAGAGAAATCCATAAATAATAGTTGACAAGATTATGTCAACATGTAATCCGAAATTCCCACTTTTCCCATTGTATGTTGCGATGAATTTCGCACCAATAAATCCATTAAAATGTCTGCAAAAATATGATTAGGAACCTCCAATAACATATCCATAAGAGTCTTCAAGAAGAAAATAACATGTGACACGAAAACCGTCACATATATCGTCGATGTCGATAATATAACCATATAGCGAAATAAAATAGAACACCACCAACTAATCTTCAAGAATACAATAAATAAACTCCAGAATGAAGATAATAAGATACTCAAGAGATTCCTTGAGTAAAAATACCTTAACTGCCCTTGGGGATAAAATGACCAAAATACCCCTAGTGAGAGAAAACTCCAGAAATGACCCTAATGGTCAGAAATAAATATAAGAACACCTTTGTGATAATAATAAATAAGATGAGAATAGGTCTTTGAATCATATTCACTATGTCAAGTACCTACAAAACTCAAAATATCTCTTTTGCCCTTTTTGGTAAATTGTAGAAACTCTCAAGGCACATTAGTCACAATACATTTATATTCATCAGAAACACATAATAACAACATGATAAACATATATAAATCATGTAAAAATAAAAATAACTATTTTATCACATTTTAGAAAAATATTTCTAAAAACCCTAGACATCTATCGATCGAAGTGCCTATGCTTGAGAGATCGATGTCTCACGGTGAGGTTCAGAGTTTGTCTCCGACCTATGTCAATCAATCAAAGTGAGGAACCGATGTGTACATCGACCGATCAATGTGTCTCAAGTTTAGAGATTGATGTCTTGCAGTAAGGTCTTGGTTTTTCTCTCTCTTACATGGATCGATCGATGTGAGGGATCAATGTACATGGATCGATCGAAGTACACTAACCTGAGAGATCGATGTCATTTTTCTTCACTTATTGAACTTTTAATCATTTATAATACCATGCATGAAATTTTTAATATTCAACACTTAAAATCATGACTTTGAAAATTATCCAAACATATTTCTCAACATTCTCTCCTTTTTGGATGATTTTCAGAATAACTCAACGTGATTTTAATGTCACAACTCTTTACCAATTGTTTATCACATATCTACCAATTTTATACCAATTGAAGTGTTTTGAAAAAGTCACCAATTTTATACCAATTTTTTTCAAACTCTCAAACTCGTTTTAACATATATGCTCCCCTCAACTTATACTCTCCCCCTTAACCTTTGCTCCAAGCCAATTGAACTTAACTTATTATTCAACCTCCAAATTATGACTTAAAATCTAAAATCATAAATAATGACTTAAAATCTAAAATCATGTTCTTATTCTATCCCCCCCTTTATTTTGCAAATCATGCAAAAGATAGAATTACACGATTGTATCGTAGATCAACATACCTAACATGGCTCTTAAAGTTTCAAAAGTAGCTTGATTAAGGGGTTTGGTGAAAATATCAGCAACCTGATGATCATTTCTTATATTGTTTCTGACTATATCCTCATTTTGAACATGGTCACGGAGAAAATGATATCTTACCTCAATGTGTTTGGCCTTAGAATGCAGTACCGGATTTCGAGAAAGATTGATTGCACTCGTGCTATCATTGAAAATTGGAATCTTATTCACTTTAATGCCAAAATGACTAAGTTGCTGTTTAAGCCAAAGTATTTGGGTAGTACATAAACTTAAGGCTATATACTCAGCTTCGATGATAGAGAGAGCTACACTAGCTTGTTTCTTAGAGAACCACGAAATCAGGTTGGTTCCTATGAATTGACATGTACCGCTAGTGGATTTTCTATCTAACTTGCAACCACCATAATCAGCATCACCAAAAGCGTACAATTCCAACTTAGCATTTCTATCGTATCAAAGTCCTAAATTAGGTGTGTGCTTAAGATATCTAAATATCTTTTTTCACCGCATTATAATGTGACACTTTATGACAAGACTAAAATCTAGCACACATACATACACTAAACATTATATCAGGTCTTGATGTGGTTAAATATAACAATGATCCAATCATAGACCTATATAGTGTGTCATCAAAAGGTTTTTCATTTTTATCTTTGTCTAAGTTGGTACTAACACTCGTAGGGGTAGGTGTTGGTTTCAACTCTTCAAATCCAAACTTATTAATCATATCATTGATATACTTGAGTTGACTAATGTGGATTTCTTGAGGGGTTTGTTTGATTTGAAGTCCTAAGAAGTAATTCAACTCTCCTACCATTGACATTTCAAATTCTGACTTCATATATTTTTCGAAGTCGTTTACTAGGGTAGGGTTGGTTGAACCAAAGATAATATCATCTACATATATTTGAACTATTAATAAGTCATTATTTTTTCTTCTTAGGAATAATTTGTTGTCTATGGCCCCCCTTTAATAATTGTTTGCAATAAGAAAGTTTGTAAATCTATCATACCAAGCTCTTGGAGCTTGTTTCAACCCATATAAAGCTTTCTTAAGCTTGTATACATGGTTTGAATTCTTTGGATCTTCAAATCTAGGGGGTTGTTTGATAAACACTTCTTCTTGGATGTATCCATTCAAGAATACACTCTTAACATCCATTTGAAAGAGTCTGATGTTGCTTAAACTTGCAATAGCAAGTAATAATCTTATTGCTTCTAGTCGTGCAACGGGTGCAAATGTTTCTTCATAATCTATTCCTTCTTGTTGATTATAACCTTGTGCGACTAGCCTAGCCTTATTTCGCGTGATGTTTCCTTGTTCATCCATCTTGTTTCTAAATACCCATTTCGTCCCTATAATGGATTTACTTTCTGGTTTAGGTACTAAGTATCATACATTGTTCCTGGTAAATTGGTTCAATTCCTCATGCATGGTACCTATCCATGATGTATCACCTAAGGCTTTTTTAACATTCTTAGGTTCTAAGTGTGAGATTAAGCTATGTCTTTCAACTTGAATTATATTTCTATGTGTTCTAACCCCATCGCTTGGATTACCAACGATTTACTCTTTAGAGTGTTTATGTGTATCTTTTATAAGCCACCATTTTCTAGGTTGACTAGGTTCACCCTCATCTTGTTCAAATGTTTTATTAATGTGAACATTATCATATACAATTGGAACATTAGATGGAGTATCTTCTAGTTGCAAAATTTCTTCATTTACTTCACCTAAAGGTTCATACATGTCTTGTTCACGGGGAGTTGGTTTTAGATGATCAAGTATAGGCTCAAGTAATACATCATCATCATCAAACATATTCTCAACATTATTCTGTTGTTTATGTTGAGTTTCATCACTAACTTCAGAATATGCGTTCTCATTGAATTTCACATGTATGGATTCAATTATCTTTCTAGATGTAGGATTATAACACCTATATGCTCTTGAATTATTTGAAGAACCAACAAATATGCATTCAATAGACTTTTGTTCAAACTTGTCAAGATTATCCTTAGTGTTCAACACAAAACACTTACAACCAAAAACTCTAAGATAATCTACCTTAGGTTGTCTATTGTTTAATAACTCATAAGGTGTTTTATTAAATTTCTTTCTGATTGAAAGCCTATTTATAATATAACATGCTCAACTAACTTCTTCAGCCCATAAATATCTGGAAACTTTGTTTTGACACAACATTGTCCTAGCTATTTCTTGTATTGCTCTATTTTTACATTCAACAACTCCATTGAGTTGTGGTGTTCTAGGTGGTACGAATTCATGTTTAATTCCATATAATTCACAAAAATTTACTATTTTTTTGTTTTTAAATTCACCACCTTTATCACTTCTAATTCTTTTAACATTTTCTTCGTACAGATTTTCAAGTTGCTTAATGAGATTTTTGATTGCCAATGGAGCATCGTCTTTGTGTGTTAAGAATAATGTCCATGTGTATCGTGAGTAATCGTCTACTATGACACACACATAGTAGTGTCCACCTAGACTTCTTGTCCTACTCGGACCAAATAAATCTAAGTGAAGCGATTCTAGTATATGACTAGTACTCGCTTCATGTTTTCATTTCAGTGTTTCTTTTATGTGTTTTCCTTCAATACAAGTTTCACATAATTGAAAATTATCTATGTCTAACTTAGGCATACCTCTAATTAAGTTCTTCTTAGATAACTTTTGTATGGTTGAAATCCCTATATGGTCTGGTCGTCTATGCCATAAGTTCACATCTAAGTCATGTGATACTAAACACTTAATCCTTGCTTTTAATATATTATTTAGTGATAGTGTGTAAATCTTATCATTCCTATTTCCTTATAGCACAATTTCTTCCTTTTCATTTATTATATCACAACAATTAGGAAGAAAAGAAACATGATGACCGAAATCTATAAGTTGCGAAATGCTTAATAAATTGTAAGAAAGATTGCTTACTAACAACACATTTCGTATTTGAAATGTGTTAGGATCCCCAGTTGTTCCTTTTCAACAAATTTTCCTTTGTTGTTGCCACCGAATGTCACCTTTCCTCCATTCTTGATATCTTCCAACTCGATGAATAGTTTGGGGTTGCCTGTCATATGTCTCGAATATCCGCTGTCTAAAAACCATTTGGTTTTTAGATTCTTTGGCTTTGTCTCCTGTTTCCCTTCTTTGCAATTTACCTACAATGGAGACAAAGTTTTAGGTACCCTTTACTTGGGTCCTTGAATGTTAGGGACACCATCCTTATTTATATACCCTTTGGGTATCTAAACTTGGATGTACCTTCTGGGTAAATATTTGACATTATTATAAGTTGAATAATACAAAGTATTTTCATGTAGTTGTCCATTCCATTTAAAATATGATGCATTGTCATACATGTTGTATATTGGTTGATAAGTTCTACGTTGATTTTGATATGAAATATAAGATATATAATTATGTTTCTTGAATGGCGCCTTGTATGATGTATGTCCATTCCTATAAGTCTTATATGAATATTGCATATACTTAGGTTCATAATAAGTTGGATGCATTTGATTTTGTCTAGATACATTTTGATACATATATGCATAATTTCTAGGTGACCTAGATGCATAATTTTGCCTTGTTACACATTTATATGTGTGTGCTTTTGTGGATGCATGTTGTATTTTTATCTTAGAATGAGTAGAAGGAGGAATATTAGACAAAATGTGTATATTTGATTTAGTAGCACTATATGGTAATTTAGACTTAAATGATACGAAGTTAGTCTTTTTGCCTAACTTGTCATTTTCTTCTGTATAGCCTAAGCCTTTTTTATTATTTCCATATTTTTGTGACGATATTAAGGTATCTAACATGTTATTTCCGGATTTAAACTGTTCTAACAGTTTTTCTAAGTCTTGTTTTGATGCTTTAAGTTGAAATATTTAATTTTCACAACTTTCTACGTTAGTTTTTAATATACTATTTTTGGTTTTAAATGTTTGTTTGTTTTTTCTATATGATTCAATTTTAATCTGTAAAGAATCAAGAGTATTTGTAGACTCTTGTTTAAAAGATTCTAACTGATCAAAAAATTCCAAGTTGGACGTATTCAACTTGTCATTTTCTTCAGTTAGTTTCTTTTTTCTTTAGACAGCCTTTTACAATGAACATGCATTTTAAGAACTCTTCGTATATTTCATCAAATGTCATTTCATTATCAGAATCTACATCAAAAGAAGAAATTACCTCGCTGGATATGAAGCAGACTTGAGCTTCTTCATTGTCAGATTATGAGTCGGACGAGTCGCTGCACGTGCTCGTCTTTATTGCCCGTTTGCCTCTTCTCGACTTGGACTCCTTTGCCTTAGGTTTTTGCGCCTCCTTGTCTTGTTTATTTTTATTATTATTCTTGTTGTTGTTATTTTTCTTTGTCGGACAATCATAAGAAATGTGTCTTTTTGCCCATATTCGCAGCATTTAACTCTTTATTATACCACTTGTTATTAGAGTTATTTGAATTATTTTTCCTAATTTGAGAAGAAGTAGAAAAAGAAGATTGTTTTCCATTTCTATTAGGCCATTTGAAAAATTTTCTAAGTTTTCTAGCCACTAAGATTAAGTAGTCATCCAATTCACTATCCTATTAATTTCACTATTATTATATGTCTCAGTTATTTTGAAAGCAATAGACTTACTGGTAGATTTTGATGACTCGGACTTTCATCGGTTTAATTTTACCTCGTATACTCTAAGTGAGCCTATCAATTCTTCTATTTTTGTGATTGATTTTGTTTCCTCAATTGCTGTCACCTTCGGATCCCATTCAGCAGGAAGACTCCGAAGCACTTTTTGAACTTTTTCGTTGTTGGTAAACGATTTACCTAAAGCTTCAAGTGCATTGAAAATGTTAGTACTCCTGAATCCATAGATGTTATGGATTCGTTCGATAACATTTTAAATGATTCAAGTTCAGACATAAGCATGTTTATTTTTGGCTTTTTTACACCACTAGTACCTTCATGCTTTAATTCTAGTGATTTTCACATATCGCGTGCACTTGTGCAATTTAAAACATATCTTGCTTTAGAAGTCGTAAGTCCGTTTAAAAGCAATTGCATGGCTTTAGCATTCATAGACATTTTCTTTTTATCTTCAGATGATCATTCACTTGTATACTTTTCTACCTCTTATGTTACCTCATTTACTTGTATAACTTTCATTGGAATGTACGACCATCTTTAGCTATAGACCATAAATCGATGTCTATAAGTTTTCAATGAACCAAATTATTAGCAGAAATTACACTACTACCCTTGAATAAAATCTCCTTTGAAAACAGAATCTGAGACCTCCTCAGATTTAGTACCTATTTTTTGAAAAAGTTAAAACTCTGTGTACACAACTCCAAAAATTGTGGAACTTTCTAAAAATTTATTTCAACTTCTTTACTAGACTCTTTCCAAAAATGAGACAAAAATAAGATTGTTTGACCTTTCAATCAAATAAAAAGTTTCAGATGGTCAATCTAGACAGAATTGGACAGAATAGTGCTGAATTTTGAAAACATGTTTTTCTTTAATTACTCAACAAAAAAGGTTGATGTTTATGTCAAAATACTCCTTAGGATATCTAGTTTAAGTTTCAAAAAGGTCCTGACCTAAAACTATCCTTGATGAAATCAGAATTCAAGTTTCTTTGAGACTGGTCAGATTGTAGCAAGAATGGAGCAGTTATCTTGGAATGACTAAAAGACTAACTTTCGTTTACTCAAATCAAGTGACTCTTGTTGCAAATGAAAGAGAAAGTCTGAAGTATAACACCACCAAAAATCACAAATTTTGAAAGTGTTTTGATATTTTTTCAAGACGTGTAAAGTTGGGTGAAAAATGCAGTGAAAACGGGCAAAAAAACAGAAAAGTAGAAAGAAGACAAGAACACCAAAGATTTATCCTGGTTCGATCAATGTGACCTACTCCAGTCCCACGAAACACATTTTCTTGGATTTCACTATGGAATGAATACAAATACAACAAGAACCAAGCTTGATCTTTGGGTTAAACATCAATCCTATTCAAGACTTGGATGAATACCTCTATGCAACTCTTGGTTGCAACACCTATATCACCTATTGATATCGCCTTATAAACTTGGCTTATCAATCTTACAAAATCACCAAGAGAGGCATATATAGTGTAGCTCAACAAGAAGAAGAAATGAAACACCTTAGCTACAAAGAATGATTCAAGAACAAGAAGAGAATAGCAAGAATGATCTTCAACTTTAGCTTTCAAGTGTGTGTTGTCTTCTTCACCTTTGCTTCCTATATATAGAGTGAAATAGGGCTTCAAGATAAGATGCACATGTGTCACCATCTTCATCATTAAGTCTTAGTTGTCTTCACATCATTGGTTGACCACATAATCATCTTGTACACTTGGCAACATAGAGAAACATGATTGATCCACCTTTGATCTTATCTTGGCCGATTTTTACACCATAAAAATGACTTTGAATTGCTTGCAAAATGAAGATAATATGGAAGGGAATATGCCACAAGAATCCCTCAACTCCTAAGCATGAGAATAGGTCAAGAGAAGGCTGTCCATTTTGGATAAAAATCAGCTCCAACAAACCCATATAGCCGTTGGGTTCAAATTAGAAAATCTGACAACTAGCTTGTTTTTGGTTGGTCCAGTTGACATCAAGTCATAAAATGAATACACCATCATTTTCACCTGTATATACATGTTTTAGAGGCCATAAAATATGTACAACTTCAGAAATTTTGAAGAGAATTCCATAAATAATAGTTGACAAGATTATGTATACATGTAATCCAAAATTCCCACTTTTCCCTTTGTATGTTGTGATAGATTTTGCACCAATAACTCCATTAAAATCTCTGTAAGAATATGATTAGGACCTCCAATAACATATCCATAATAGTCCTCAAGAAGAAAATAACATATGACATGAAAATCGTCACATATATCGTCGATGTCGATAATATAACCAAATAGCAAAATACAATCGAAAACCACCAACTAATCTTCAAGAATACCATAAGTAAACTCCAGAATGAAGATAATAAGATACTCAAGAGATTCCTTGAGTAAAAATACCAAAATTACCCTTGGAGATAAAATGACCAAAATACCCCTAGTGAGAGAAAACTCCATAAATAACCCCAATGGTCAGAAATAAATATAAGAACACATTTGTGATAATAAATAAGATGATAATAGGTCCTTGAATCATATTCACCATGTCAAGTACCTATAAAACTCAAAGTACCGCTTTTGCCCTTTTTGGTAAGTTGTAGAAACTTCTAAGACACATTAATCACAAGACATTTATATTCATGAAAAACACATAATAACAACATGATAAACATATATAAATCATTTAAAAATGAAAACAACCATTTTATAACATTTTAGAAAAATATTTCTAAAGACCCTAGACATCGATCAAAGTGCATATGCTTGAGAGATCGATGTCTCACAGTGAGGTTCAGTGTTTGTCTCTGGCCTAGATCGATCGATCGAAGTGAGAGATCGATGTGTCTCAGGTTTAGAGATCGATGTCTCACAGTAACGTCTTGATTTTTCTCTGCCTTACATGGATCGATCGATGTGAGGGATCGATGTATATCGATCGATCGAAGTGCACTAACCTGAGAGATCGATGTCATTTTTATTTTACTTATTCAACTTTTCATCATTTATAGCACGATGTATGACATTTTTAAGTATTCAACACTTAAAATCATGACTCTGAAAATTATCTAAACATATTTCTCAATAAGGATGCAAAACATCATACTAAAATTTTGAGAGACTCCACCATTCCAAACTCGCTCCAGAGTTGACAGCAGGGTACAAATACCTATATTACAGCTGCCGAAATTCGAATCGACAATCTTATATACAATTTATCGCTGGAATATCAACTAAGCTATATCTTAAAACCACGTCCTTTGATACCTGCTAGAACGGAAAGGAGGAAATTTCATACACAAGTTAAGATCTGATCACTGCTTAATTTAAAACATTAGTTTTAAAACTAGCCGATTGAATAAGAATCATGGTAATGTGCAACTTAGAACGTGAAAGAATGTTTCCAAATAGACACGCACGTGCACGCTCGTGCTTGTACACATACATGTATATATGTGTATGTACACATATACATAGGTAGAGAGATGGTCATTGTTCACAGCATGTATGATTGGTTTGGTGATTGCAATGGTGATTTATATTATTTGACTTAAATCATGTTTGCCAATATATAAACAGAATACTAATATGACATCTATTTCAATTTTGAATGTGCCATTTAGCATTAGTCAATTGCTTTGGTCAAGCAGATATCAAGCAGTACTATTATATACATATAGAATATTTTTGTTTATGGTGAAAATATATAAGAAAGAAAAATATATTATCTTCATCTCAAAATATAAATATACTTTGATTTTTTAACATGTAATTTACATTTAGTCACAAAATCATTATAATTACCTGACCGTCTTAACAGACTTAGCAACAAGCTATGTCAAAAATACTTTATATATAAAAAAAGGGCACTTGCACCAAGGAAGGAGACTCTTGAAATTCAGACCAAATTATAGTGGCCACGGCCAGCCTTTGAACTTGTGAATCAATAAATTCATCAATTTTGTAAGATACCAGAAAAAAGTGCAATTCATAAAAAAAAATAAAAAAGAAAGAAAGGAATGAACCTACTACACATCAACGACTGATCGAGTCCCTCATACCCAACAAGTAATAATAATAAAAATAAAAAAACGAACCAATGAACCCATATTGGTGCTATATAATGTGAGAGGTGTTAGAGACAGGGCAACAATGTTCAAAGCAGAACAATATTTTACTTAATGACAAAAATAACCTTTTTATTAATTCAACTTTCGACCAATGATTTAAATAATAATTATTCCCACCAATCTACTAAATCCAATTTATTAAGTTTCCTTATGTAATGATGAACCAAAATAAACAACCTGTTAGTCAACAACAGTCAACGTCGTACTTTGGGCATAAAAGTGTTAAAGTCTCGCAGGTCGGGGCAAAAGCACTGCTGCTCGGCCAAATTGCACTTCGGTCGTATTTTTAAAACTGCACTTCAGCCTTCGGACTGAACTGAGATAGCTAAAGCGGACTCACCCACAACTTCTGGTTCAGCTCAGCCACATAGTCGAGACGAACTGATACTTATTAATACATGAAGAATTGTTCAAGTGTAACGCCACAAAATGATTCATCTCGGCTCGGCAATATCATATATTTACAATCGGTCTCGGCAGAATGTTCAACTCGGCCTCGGCCACATATCGGCTCTGCTGAGTAATGCCAAGAAATATCAGATAAGATCAAGGAAAGATATCGTCCATCATGCTCTGGGACCCACTTAGCGGCTCTGCAGAATACTTTCCAGATGTCAAGCAGTGGTTGGCTCAATACAAAGCCATCATTACAGGCCGACCTGCACAACAGCTACGATCTCAGGCTTTTGTCCCATCACACTGCAATTCTGTAACGGATTAGACTGCCATCACAGACACATCGTTATCCTATCACTTGGCATGGGGCATATCTCCTCTTTTTCCAGTATAAATACCCCTCAACTTACAACAGGAGTGAGGGGAGGATTTTGGGAGAACTGGACCATGACATCCAGAACTCCATCTCGGCCAGACGCAAAACTCACAAACTCAGTGAGATATTTTTCAGGTTTCTCCAAGCCTTTATATTCCAGCATGAATTGCATGAATAAACACCTATAACTGACTTGAGCGTCGGAGGGTGCCCCGGGACCTCTAACGTTTTTCTTCTTTCTCAGGCTTCGCTGAAGGATTCAGATGGAGGATTAACGACATATATTTCGGGTCATCTCTGACCCTCATGATGACCAATCTCGGCATCATCATTTGGCGCTAGAGGAAGGGCCTCTTTCTGAGTCTCTCAAAGTGAAGACAAATACTTGCATAACTATGAAAATAGAGCAAACAAAACTTCGTAGTACCTGCTGAAAAGAGATGTTTGTAAACTAATAACATAGAGCAAGTCGAAGACAAATACTTGCATAACTATGAAAATAGAGCAAACAAAACTTCGCAGTACCTGCTGAAGAGAGATGTTTGTAAACTAATAACATAGAGCAAGTCGAAGACAAATACTTACATAACTATAAAAATAGAGCAAACAGAACTTCGCAGTACCTGCTGAAGAGAGATGTTTGTAAACTAATAACATAGAGCAAGTCGAAGACAAATACTTGCATAACTATGAAAATAGAGCAAACAAAACTTCGCAGTACCTGCTGAAGAGAGATGTTTGTAAACTAATAACATAGAGCAAGTCGAAGACAAATACTTGCATAACTATTGAAATAGAGCAAACAAAACTTCGCAGTACCTGCTGAAGAGAGATGTTTGCAAACTATTGACATAGAGCGAGTTGAAGACAAATATTTGCATAAAGCAAATGAAGATGGAACTTCGCAATGCAGAAGATCAATTGCTTGCATAACTATGAAAATAGAGCAAACAAAACTTCGCAGTACCTGCTGAAGAGAGATGTTTGTAAACTAATAACATAGAGCAAGTCGAAGACAAATACTTGCATAACTATGAAAATAGAGCAAACAAAACTTCGCAGTACCTGCTGAAGAGAGATGTTTGTAAACTAATAACATAGAGCAAGTCGAAGACAAATACTTGCATAACTATGAAAATAGAGCAAACAAAACTTCGTAGTACCTGCTGAAGAGAGATGTTTGTAAACTAATAACATAGAGCAAGTCGAAGACAAATACTTGCATAACTATTGAAATAGAGCAAACAAAACTTCACAGTACCTGCTGAAGAGAGATGTTTGCAAACTATTGACATAGAGCGAGTTGAAGGCAAATATTTGCATAAAACAAATGAAGATGGAACTTCGCAATGCAGAAGATCAAATGCTTGCAAACTATGAAAATAGAGCAAATCTCAACTTCTCGGGGTAGAATTCCCCTATATTTCACCTCGGCAGGTTTGAGAGCAAGTCTCAACTTCTCGGGGCAGAATTCCCCTATATTTCACCTCGGCAGGTCTGAGAAGGTCGAGCGATACTCAACTTCTCTGGGAGCAGAATTCCCCTATATTTCACCTCGGCAGGTTTGTGAGCAAGTCTCAACTTCTAGGGGCAGAATTCCCCTATATCTCACCTCGGCAGGTTTGAGAGCAAGTCTCAACTTCTCGGGGCAGAATTCCCCTATATTTCACCTCGGCCAACATACTTCGGATATACTTGACTAAAAAACTTGAATTACTACTAAGTATCATTCAGATCAGAGCTCAGCCAAGGCAGTACAAGATTCGTTCTTAATCAATTCTTGGTTCAGCTCGGCAAAATAACAGGTTTATTTTGTATTTAAAAGTTTGTTGACTTACTTTTTCATTAAAACTGATCAGGTTTATTAAGGCCGACATGAGAACTCGGCGACAATAAGTTTAAAGGAAAAACTTGATGAAAATGCTGCAAGCAGAAAAGGAGTTGTAAACTACCAAAGGCAGATTTTTCATTGATGAAGAATTTAAGTTCAAAATACAACTGATGTCTGCTCAGCTAATGATTACAAAGAGAAGCCTAAGCCTAATCGTCTTCTTCCCTCAAGTCAGCTCCATCTATGAACTTTTGGAATTGATCTTCAAACTCTTGGGAAGCACTGGGATTGTACAGCTCAGCCAGGCGTGGATCCTCTTTTTTCAGATCTGGATAAATATCTGAGCAGACATCAATGGCTTCTCTATGGCCGACCTCCATAGCTGAGCTCTGCAGAAGGATCATGTTTTCCTCAAAGAACTTGGATTTCTTGAAGTCCACAATTGTTTTGATCTCAGCTTCGATTAGCTGGTGACGCAGTAAGCCCAATTGCTCTTCATAAGCTTTGCTCTTCTGCATCAGCTCGGCATTCTGTTTTGTCAAGAACTCATTCTCATTCAGAGTTTGAGTAGAGGCCAGCTCCAAGTCAGCCACTTTATGCTCCAACTCATCCACATTTGAGTTGGAGGTGGCCAGCTTCATCTCAACATCTTCAGCCCTATGCTGGAGTTGGAAAATGAGAGCCCGCAAATTTGTGCTTTCTTGAGTCAGGTCGGCTTTCTTCAGCTCGGCCTCCTCAAGTTCTTTGTTCTTAGTTTTGAGCTCTTCAAAAAATTCTTCACTTCGGGTCAGAATTTCCAACTCCTGAGCTCAGACCTGCAAGGAAAACAGTAAGAAGAAATTAAGTGGTAAAGAGCAAACAAGGCACTCAAGTCTTGGCTTACCAAAGCAATGTTGGATTGAAAGGCAATTTTCAACTCTCCCCAAGCAGTCGCCCTAAACTTCTGATGGTCCAAGGGCAGGACTGCCACTTTGTTCAACTTTCCGGCTATGGAGGGGTCCAGAGATGAATCACCCTCTGAAAACCCAATGAGGATTGGGTCTTGAAATTCATTCGGCTGAGGCAGGTTCCCCTCAGCCGGCTCAGCAACAACCATCTCTGAAGGCTGAGAAGGCCCTGGATCTCGGTTGCTGGAACCTTCACCCCTTTGTCTCTTCCTAGGGCGAAGATTGGAGCCTTCGTCAGCATCTGCCGAAATCTCTGTCTCAGCAAAAGCTTGAGGCTGGATCTCAGCCTCATGCTCATCATCCAAAACCTCAATTGGCAGAGCTGCAAAGAAGCAAAACGGATCAAAATAAGCCAATCTCAACACTTAGGAAATTTTTGAAGTTGAGGAAAATTGTTACCTGACTCAGGCTCTGCTGGCTCAGGCTCAGCAGGAGCAGCAGTTGGAACTGGGGGTAGAACCGAGGTAGAAGCTCCCCCAGAACCAAGGGTGGCCATTCTTCTTTCCTTGCGGGCCTTCTTCCTGGCCGCTGCCTCAGCCATTTGGTCAGAACGGGAAGAAGGTCCAGCCATTGCACCTGTAATAGGGATCAGACAGTTGAACACAGAAAGAGCGGAAGGTTGTTAAAAAGAAATGCAGCAATATTAACCTCGGACAATGATTAAGTTGTCTGGGGAGAGTGGCAGGTAGTTATCGCCAACAGCCGAGTGGTCCAGGTTGGCCGCTTTCCAGATCTCTGAATCTACCTTTTGCCAGTCAAAAATTATAGGGAAGGTTCGAATTCTGTCTGCTTCATCGCAGTAGTCTTGGCTCGGCTTCATGTTATCAGCTCTGCCAGACTTCCAGATGTTTCTGCTCGGCAGCTCAGATTTCTTGACATAGAAAAATTTCCCCTTCCATCTCTTATTGGAAGTGGGAATATTGATGGCGAAAGGAAGACATTGTGAAAAAAGGGAGTAAGGAAAAACTTACAGAGAAAAGGTTGGAGTGGACTGAGAAGATCGGAGAAGACAACCGGAGGAGATGATTAAGACGCCGGAGAAGAAAAGCTAAGGCAAATAGCAGAAACAAAGGCAGAAATAAAAGTTTCAAATGAAAAAGGAAGGCCCTATTTATAGGAGTTCATCTCGACTTCCCAAAGGTCGTCTTGTTATGATTACCCTCGATTCCTGTAACAGCCTAATCTGGAAGGCTGCGTGACTGATGTTTCGTACTCTGCACAAACAGTAAGTGCGCAAAACAGACCAATCAGAGATGGACACGTGCTAAAAAGACGGCCTAATTATGACTCTGATCAGTTCGGGCTGAGCAGCTCAGCCAAACACGCCATCAACGCTTCGTACTCTGTGCAGCCAGAAAATGTGCAGAGCAGCCTAATCAGAGGTTAACACGTCATCATTAAAAGGACAACTCATTAAAGTTTCTGAATCGATTAGTCTGCCCTCTCAGGTCAACTCGGCTAAACTAATCTGGGGGCAAATGATGAACCAAAATAAACTACATGTTAGTCAACAACAGTCAACGTCAGACTTTGGGCATAAAAGTGTTAAAGTCTCGCAGGTCGGCACAAAAGCACTGCTGCTCGGCCAAATTGCACTTCGGTCGTATTTTTAAAACTGCACTTCGGCCTCCGGACTGAACTGAGATAGCTAAAGCGGACTCACCTACAACTTCTGGTTCAGCTCAGCCACATAGCCGAGACGAATGATACTTATTAATACATGAAGAATTGTTGAAGTGTAATGCCACAAAATGATTCATCTCGGCTCGGCAATATCATATATTTACAATCGGTCTCGCAGAATGTTCAACTCGGCCTCGGCCACATATCGGCTCTGCCGAGTAACGCCAAGAAATATCAGATAAGATCAAGGAAAGATATCGTCCATCATGCTCTAGGACCCACTTAGCAGCTCTGCGGATTACTTTCCAGATGTCAAGCAGTGGTTGGCTCAATACAAAGCCATCATTACATGCCGACCTACACAACAGCTACGATCTCAGGCTTTTGTCCCACACACTGCAATTCTGTAACGGATTAGACCGCCATCACAGACACATCGTTATCCTATCACTTGGCAGGGGGCAGACCTCCTCTTTTTCCAGTATAAATACCCCTCAACTTACAACAGGAGTGGGGGGGGGGATTTTGGGAGAACTGGACCATGACATCCAGAACTCCATCTCGGCCACGACGCAAAACTCACAAACTCAGTGAGATATTTTTCAGGTTTCTCCAAGCCTTTATATTCCAGCATGAATTGCATGAATAAACACCCATAACTGACTTGAGCGTCAGAGGGTGCCCCGAGACCTCTAACGTTTTTTTTTCTTTCTCAGGCTTCGCTGAAGGATTCAGATGGAGGATTAACGGCATATATTCAGGGTCATCTCTGACCCTCATGATGACCAATCTCGGCCTCATCATGTAACATTTTATTTGACGGGAAAAAAACGGTGGCTGGACTCCTCGGTGAGCAGAAATCTAGCGTACTAAACAAAAATTTGACCAATACACAATTTATGGTTTTTTTTGATTGTTTTATTTATTATTATTTATAATTTATGGTATGTTTATCTTACTATAGCAAAAAGGTTTCTTATAAGTTATTTAAATTTTTTATAACCTATATATTTTGTATGCATATATTTTCTTATCATATATAAATTTTATATAACTTATTTAAAAACATCTTTTTGTGCCTGCTCCACCCTCCATTTTTTTAATAAAATTTGGTGCAGAAAGCACGTGGGCATTTATCGATTGTTTTTCATATTTATTGTGAAATTGAGTTTTTTTTCATATACTTCTTCAGTCTTAAAAATATTGTTATAGTTTATTTTTCTATATAATGTAATTTACATTGAAAATTCAATTGTTACAATATTTGGGAACGAAAAGAGTAATATATAATGTTACATTTTAAGAGCATATAACCTATATTTAAGAAAATAAATAAAGCCTCATCACAAAATTTTTTGAAAAAAAATAGTTTTCCAAATGCCAAATATGCAGCATAATGGAAATCATAATGTTCCCGCATATAAGAATGGAGGGGCAAAAGAAAAAGAGAGAATGTAGGAGAAGAATTAGGGGAACAAATCAACAAAGTAATTTATTAAATAGAGTAAATTGCAATTAGCACCCAAACGTTGGTCACATTTTCCAGTTAGCATTTAATCGTTATGAAACCTCAGTTGGCATCCAAACGTGGCCAAAATTGACTCAATTAACACCAAAAAACGGCTAGTGACCTGCTGCAGCCGGTTTCAGTGAATTTTACCGCCAAAAAACGATTCCCTCCAAAATTAACGTCTTTCTCTTCCCTCCCTTCTGCTGCTACTGTTCCCTGCTGGTTTGCCTCCATAAATTAGCCTCCCAATTCACAAAATCACCCAATATACAACAATTTGAGGAAGATTTTTTATTGGGGACAACGTCAAACACGTGTATGGAATACCTTGTACATGAAGAAATATCCATGGATGCAGGTTGGTGGAACTTTGCCTTCTCTCAAACCATCAACCAAGATCCTTCTCTTGGCCAAGTAATCACCTTTAAGCTCCTTGTAATAGGAATCTAGGGCTCGAAGTGCAGTTGCAGCAGCATGCTGCATATGTGTGGAAGTTGCAAAGGTTAGATATGAATGAGCTTGTCTTACTCCCCATGTCAAGTGTGGAGGAGCAATTGTCCACCCGATTTTCCATTCTGTCAATGAGAATGTCTTTCCCAATGAGTTCATTGTAACTGTTCTCTCATACATACCTGGAAGTGAAGCAATAGAAATGTGATCCATCTCAAAAGCCAGCTTGTCATACACTTCATCCGCGAAAACCAGGACATCATTTTCAATGCGTATTGATGTATATTAGGTAATTTTGTGAATTGGGAGGCTAATTTACGAAGGAAAATCAGAGGGAGCCAATTGCAGCAGGAGGGAGAGAAAGAGAAGACGTTATTTTGGTGGGAAAAATTGATTTTGGCGGTAAAATTCGCTGAAACCGGCTGCAGCAGGTCAGCAGTCGGTTTTTGATGTTAATTGAGTCAATTTTGGCTATGTTTGAATGCCAACTGAGGTTTCATAACGATTAAATGCTAACTGGAAAATGTGACCAACGTTTGGGTTCTAACTGTAATTTATTCTTATTAAATATATGACTCACATGGGTAGAAGAAGGTTAATATTGTCAATTTGCCAAAAATCGCCATGTCTATGTCATAATCTCTCTGTCTTTATCACCAGTATATTAATATTTGCGACTTTGTATAGTAACTTTTTTTAATCTATGCGTGTAGGACAAGTTATAAGTAATTAACAATAAAGTAAAGGTGGAAGAACGCATAAACCTTTAGGCTTTAGCATATGATTCACCCAGAAAACATACTTTAGAGCAATGAGTAAGATTGCTGTTTTGTGATCTTGAAAGTTAGTATGGATAGCGTAAAGAGTCTTTTGCATAAAGGGTAGGATAAAATTCCGCACATCAGATTGAGAAGCAATTCATCTCCTCTCTAGACTCTGCACAAACGCAGAAGTCTACCGGACGAGAAAGTTTTTTACCATAACAAAATGAGTAATGGTAATGCATTATGCATATTCCCTCCATGAATAAATTGCTCTCTTTCTTCCTTTAGCTTCTTTAATACCACAAATCCCAAACGCATATATAAATAAATAAACTAAGCAAGTAAACTAAAGCGTTTTGGTGAGTTGTTTCCTTCTTTAATTATTGTCTCCTCAGATTCATTTATTTATCTGTATTTATGTTTTAGTAAGTGTTTCTTCTTCTCTTAATAGATTTGGGTTGAGCTGCTGAGGAGTTTTGACTTTCAAGGAAGAAAGATGGCTTCTACCCTTTTATTAGTAGTGGTGTTTCTTCTTGATTTGATTGCTTTTGCACTTGCTGTTGCTGCTGAGCAGAGGAGGTCTTCTGTTAGTTTTCCCACACTCACTTTTTCTGGGCCTTTTTTTTCCCCTTCCCTCTCTCTCTCTCTCTCTCTCTCTCTCTCTCTCTCTCTCTCTCTCTCTCTCTCTGTCTCTGTGTGTGTGTGTCTTTACTGATTGTTTTTTCTATTTCTTCTTCTGTTGGGACATGGTTTCATGTCTAGTTGATTCTATTGCTGTTTGGTTCTACATCTTTTTTCTGATGATGAGTAATATTTACTGAAGAATTGCCTTTTTCTTCCCTCTCTCTTTCCCATTAATTCAGTAGTTTGGTTCATGATTTGTTTATTTGTTTGTCCTCTTTCTGGGATAATTTATGCTCTCTTCATGTTGTTATTTTGACATAATTTGTGGTTGTAAATTTGTTTCTTCGTAATTCAACTGGCATGTGTATTTTAATTTATGGCTTCTGGAACTGTCTTCAAAGACAAGCCTTTTCTAGTTTTGGATGCTTATCTTTGTAAATATGCTGGTAGTGGATGTAAGCAGTAGATCTTTGAATGCTTAAAGGCAAGAAAAGAAGCAGAGTGTGTGGACTTCTTCTCGTTGCCGTCCACATCAGTTTGCTTTCTGGGAAACCGTCTTTGCAGGAAACCTGTGGTGATATTTAGTAGGATATGAATTAAAGGAATTGAAGAAAGTAGAAAAATAGTATATCAATCCACTGAACTGTTGAAGCTGGAAAATTTTAAAATGTTCCTGAAGAAAGTATTAATTGTGTCTGATAAACCTTAAAATGCTTTCACCTCAAATATTTTTGCCCTGAAAGAGTTGTCTGGATTATCTTCTTTCTTTTTTTTACTTATGCATTTGTTTATTTATTTTTCACTGGAAGTATGCTACTAGGTGAAGGTTAACTTGTTCAAACAGAAAATTATGCATCTCCTAACAACTAAAATTTTGGAGGGAGATGATAAATTGAAGATGGTGCCAGAGCATGAAATCTAGCATCCACTTCTCCCTCTTTTTTTTTTTTTTTTTTTTTCCC
>AP025056.1:16137143-16223716 GCA_036186865.1 Eustoma russellianum | reverse complement strand
CTTTTTTTTTTTTTTTTTTTTGCCAACTCTGTTACCTTATTTATGTTGTGAATATGTTGAAAATGTAATTGGAATTTTTGTTAACCGCATATGTTAGGGTATGTGTTGAATTGCTTAATTATAAAATTGCAGAGCTTCTATCACAACTTAAGGTTTTAGATGAGATGATAACTTAAAGGTGAAGAAAATGTTGGATGGTGCTTTATCATCCCTCCTCAGTTTCTTCTCAGTCTTCTGTTTCTTTTAGTTTATATATTCCTTTCTTGCTGCCCTTATAGTTGATTGTTAACATTTTGAAACAATCGAGAAGGTCTCTGGATGATTGGTTTAGTATTAAATAATGGTCTCTGTGTGAAGTGATGTATACTATCTCATATTGCAGTTAACCTTAGGGGTGCGTGTTGATCTTGTGATCTGACTTGAGAAAAGAATGTACCTTTTCCTTAGAACACAAAACATTGTGATTGTGTTAATTTTTGGTATTATAACCCTTATACCATAAAAACCAAGTTTTATGTCCATGATGCAATTTTATGATCTTGGTACCAGCATTCGGGTTCAGATCTCCTCACACCCTCTTGCTGCCACGTGTCGCGTTGTGGGGAGCGCGGTGACTCACCGCGCGGTGAGGGGATCCCATCCGCCATCATTCTATGTTTGACACACTTGGTGGGAATGTTTTAATATTAGCATTGAGAGAGGAACTGCTTTGATTCAGAAT
Source organism: Eustoma russellianum (assembly GCA_036186865.1). NCBI lineage: Eukaryota > Viridiplantae > Streptophyta > Magnoliopsida > Gentianales > Gentianaceae > Eustoma > Eustoma russellianum. The sequence continues at coordinate 16,222,995 of AP025056.1, read as the reverse complement.
TCCTCCATGGTAGGATCTTAATGACTGAAGTGGGAGTTAAAATGATGAGAAACTAATTTTCTTTTCCCCGCTCTTGCGGTGGTTTTTCTTTTGTCTTTTTCTTTTTTGGTGGTGGGTGGTTGGATAATTTTTGGAGTTTAATAGGGATACTGTAATGATGGGAGTGTAACTTGATTTTTGGACTAGACCTTTAGACTTTCCTGAATTTTTTTAAGGTTTACTATCAATCATACAATCATTAAGAAGTATCATCTCTTTTTTTTTTGTGAACTAAAATTATTGTACTTATCATTCAAGTAATTCCACATCCTGATTTTCTGGAAGTAATTGCAACTCCTAAACAATCATATTTGATCGCAGTCCTCAGTTGCCCAAAATGCCACCAGTAAGTACTGTGTCTATGATTCTGATATTGCAACTGGCTTGGGTGTTGGCTCTCTGATCCTCCTGTTGGCAAGCCAACTTCTGATAATGTTTGCTAGCCGTTGTCTCTGCTGTGGAAGGGCTCTGATGCCTGGTCGCTCGAGGACATGGGCTATCATTTTATTTATTACTTGCTGGTATGTGTTCTTTCTTATGATCCTCATATTTGAAAGCTATGGCATCTTCTTAACAAGGAGATGTAGTTACATTACATGACTTCTGTTCATCTTTGAGCTGTATATGATTCTCTTTCTGCTTTATGATTACCCAGTCCTGAAAAAAGTCATACTAAGAGGCAGTGGTTTTCTTGTTTTCGTTCGAAACTACCCGTTCATGCTGTAATTTTACCTATCTACCTTGCACAATATGACACGAACAAGAAAGTTACACCATAACTGCCAGCTGGTTGTTCTGATTCTTCTCCTAGCTTTTGCATTAGTTCAAGTTAGCGACAACCCTTTATCTCCTTGGATTATGCTGATGGATTCTTTGATTATTTCTTGCTAAATGAAAGATGAGCCAATCAAAAATCCAGCTTTGTTCTTCTCTTTTCTTGGGCTAGAAAATGTGCAAGATAAATGACTTACTATTGTTGTCATGGTGTTTACTAGGGTAACGTTCTTCATTGCGGAAGTCTGTTTGCTGGCTGGCTCGGTGAGGAATGCCTATCACACAAAGTACAGGACTCTTATTTCAGATAATCCCCCTTCCTGTGAGACTTTGCGGAAGGGAGTCTTTGGGGCAGGAGCTGCGTTCATTGTTTTTACTGGGATATTCTCTGAGCTGTACTATGTGAGTCACTCAAAAGCTAGTGATGGGCGCCTCCCTAATCCTAGGGACACTGGCATCAGGATGGGTGCTTTATAAAAGTCTGCTAGTTTTATTGGAATGACTCAAATTTACAGCTTATTGGTGGTCAACGAGTAATAGTTTCACAGGTATGTCTGATTGGATTGCCCTTGTAAAGTTGTTAAGTATCTTGGAAATGCAAAATTGGCGTAGATGTTTATTGCATCAAGAATGCAGTTCATCAGTGTATCTATTCTTTTTGTTGGATCCTTAAACGCGTATAGTAATTAAGTCTTTTTCATCATCCAAGAATATAGTTGTTGTTGCATATTGAACTGAGTCTCAAAAAATTTCTCTCCACCTCTCTAAAGCTTACCCTGCAATGGTCAAATAAAACAAGCAAAACCACCCCAACATCTATATTCTCTCTCTTTCCCCCGCCGCTAACGTCCTTTTTCCCTCCTATCTTTGCCGATGCCGGCCCTTCCTCCACCCGTAAATATAATAATTCTCTCTTTTCCCCCCTCGATTTGCTTGAATCTGCTCCGCAGTCTTCTTCATCGGCCTTAGAGGCCACCCGAACGTTGTCACACTCGGTCAGAGGAACAACCTTGGCTCTTTTCACTGCAAAAAGGATGGGCCTGCTGGATTCAGCCTAATCCTTAAAGATCTGCAACATGCAGCTAGTTGTCACGGTGAAATCAGCCAGAGCTTTACTGCTTAAGCCTGATTTTAAACCCGAATCTTCATCCAGGCTCACCACGCTTCAAATTAACCATGACAAAGAGAAGAAATCCTTCGTAATCAACCCTGCTGTGGTTACGAAGGATAAATTGAAATGGAATTCAACCATAGCAGGCCAGGGTTTGGGGAATAATGATTCCTATTCTAATATGAAAAGCTTCACTGAGCAACACTAGAGTTCGAAAAGGCTACTAGAAGTTCAAATAGTTGAGGAAGACTTATTTATGTTTCGATTCTAGTCAGGTGAGTTGAAACAGGGCATCTTGGAGCTCTCCTTATGCCTTTTGGGAATCAAGTTCTCTTCTTGTGGCAATGGGATCTCAACAAGCCTATTAAGAGGCTCAAGTTGAATGCAATACTAGTCTGGGTTCTGTCTCCAAGGTTGAACACCACTTCAACATGCATGTCCTCAGTGGATTGAGAACCTTGATCGGGAAACCCATGTTCTAGACAAACTGACAACTTCTCAAATGTGAGTCGCATTCACAAGAATATATGTTGAAATCAACGCAGACGAGATCCCCCTCGAAAAGTGTCAGCTACACTGACGAAGAGGGAAAAGAATACATCTATGAAGTAATTTATGAGTGAATGTCAACTTAATGTCTTAAATGCAAGACTTTTGGTCACTCCTATGACAATAAACCACCATCAGAAATAGAGGATACTATTAAAGGACATCAAAACCACAATGGTTATGCAAGAGGTTGTCAGAATCAGATAGGGAGTAGTATACAAAACTGCACATGAATGGTACAAGGAAACAGAAGGACTGGCGCAAAAAAGGGAAATAGACAAAAGGAAAATCAAAGGCAAGGAGAAGATAACTATGAAGGAGCATAGGAAAGAGGCAGAGGGTCCTAATAGGACACATCTCTTAAATGACACATGATCCATTGAGGATGGTGCAGATTACCCGGATGAAGCATTGCGAGAAGGAAAGGAAATGCGGGTTGGCCACAAGTCCACTTCTACCTCCTCACAGAGGAAGAAAGATAATTATTAGGGTGAAGGAACTTATACAAGGCCCTTCTCCCACTTTTGACAAGAGCTCTATTAATAAATTTAACATTCTTATATATTTGGAAAGGGAAGCTGATGAAGGTTTTGATAGCCAAAGTGATCAGAAAGAATTGGGCAACAACAGTGATCAAGAGGTAGTTCACAGGAAGCAAACTGACTAGGAGAACTATTCTTCCTCATCTGAGGGGGAAGAAGAAAAGGACTCCGTGGAAGGTTTTTCTAATGATTCGGAGGAGGAAGAGAATCAAGGTTCTAAGAAGGATTCTGAGATTGGAAAACAAAATACCTCTGAATGAGAATCCCTTGTTGAATTCTTGGATAGTCTAGCATTCTTAAGGAAGATACTGGATAAGGCTACTTCCAATGTTAAAGCTAAGGAATGTGGGAAGACACGGGTAGAAAGGTATGACCCTAAGCAGGATGTTTCTCATGCCTTAGAGAGTACTCTAAAGGGGCTTTCCAAGATCACCACTAAGATGAAAATAAAGGACAAGGAGGGAGTAAGGGCTTTCCTTAAACACTGAGGAAGAATGTTAGGGGAAAACATCTAGCATGAAGAAGGAAAAATATAATGACAATAGGATGAACCCAGACCAAAATGTATTTGAGGGCTTAAATTGCCTTTCTATTAGACAATATAGCAGAAGTGCAAGCAAGAGGAGGCTTAGGGGCCAAGGGAAAAAGCTACTTCAATGATCAAACTAGCTTGTTCAAATATAAGACAGTTAAACTCCTCTCTTAGACAGCAAGAAGTAAGGAATTTATTAAAGAAAAGAACATTGGGCTTATTAGATTAGTAGAAACCAAAGTTAGGAAAAGTAAGTTTGAAGGCATTACCAGGAGCTTATTTAGGCACTGGGAGGTAATACATAACTGTTTGTCCAACACTGTTTCTAGGATTTGGATAGCCTCAAATCTTAAGCTTATTGATGTAATGGCAATGCACATAAATGAACAGTCAATCACATGTAAACTTAGACTGATATCCTCAAAGGATAAAGAGTTCATCCTTACAATAGTATATGAATATAATGAAAGGAGTAGTAAGAGAGATCTCTAGAGGGAGACTAGGTATCAATATCAGCTATATGAGGATCAACCATGGCTTGTGATGGGACTTGATGGAAGTGATAAAACTGGTGCAAATAGAATAGATAGGAATGCTATAAGAGAGTTTACAGACTGAGTTAAGGATATGGACATGGTTAGTATCCCCTCTAGAGGGTTTGACTACACATGGTCAAACAAAAAGGATGGAAAGCAGAGAGTTCACACAAAAATTGATCATATGTTCTATAATAAACACTGGAAAAACCTTATACCTCACGTCCATTTAGACTATGAAACACCAATATCATCAGACCACTCCCTAGGTATACTCTCTATACAGTTAAGTAATAAGTTTGGCCCCAATCATTTTAGGTTTATTAATGGTTAGACAAAGCACCTTAAGTTCAAAATGTTGCTTTCTGAGTCGTGGAAAGAGCAAAAAAAGGGGAATCCTTAAATCAGCTATACACAAAAGCCGAAACACCTTAAGGATCCCCTTAGGAAGTTAAATAAAAAACACTTTTGGAACATCTCACATGGGGTTGCCAAACCTAGGATGTCATACAAGAAAAGGTGTCTAAGGATAGTCATAACATTGCTCTACATGAGGAGGAAAAGAACTTAGTAATGCATTATATTAGTCTACTCAGTTTTGAAGAGGTCTTCTTCAAAGAGAAGGCTAGAGTAAGGTCTATCAAGGAGGGAGATATAGATACAAAAATTTTCCATAGATTAGTCCAAACACATAGAGCTAGGAACAAAATACTTAAGACTTATGAACAAACAGAACATCATGGTAGAGGATTATTATGAAATCAAAGAAATGACCATTAGTTACTTTGAAAATCCGTTCAAAGAACCAAAACTTGGGCCTACCTCTGCCACATCTTGAAACAGTAGTCAGATATATGAGGAACAAAGTTGTAACCTATAGTTTCCAATTAATAGGAAGGAGATAAGGATATTTTATTCTCTATGAAAAGGGACAGTGTCCCCCGGTCTGAATGGTTACATGGCGGAATTCTATTAGGACAATTAGAATGTGGTGGGTGAAGAGTTATTTGATGTAATTAACTATTTCTTCACCAACGACTATATGCACTTCCCTATAAATTGTATTGCCATTTCCTTAATACCCAAGGTAGATGAACCTATAGCCATGAAGGACTTAAGACTTATTTTCCTGTTGCAATGTAATTTACAAGGTCATTTCAAAGGTCCTAGCATTTAAACTGAAACCTCTACTCCCTTCTCTAATAAATAAAAACCAGTCAGCATTTGTCCAAGTTAGGAATATCTAGGATACCATCATTCTGATGCAAGAAGTAGTCAAAAACTACCAAAAGATAGGTGGGTAGGAGAGATGTGCCATAAAAGTAGACATTATGAAGGCTTTTGATACTCTAAATTAGAATTACCTTACGAAAATCTTGAAAAATATGAATTTCCCGCCCCTCTTTAGGAAATGGATCCACTTGTGCATTACTATAGCCTCCTTTAACTTAAATGGCTCTTTGATTGTGAATTTCCATTCTTCTTGGGGCCTTAGGCATGGTGATCCTCTCTCCCCTGCCTCTCCATCATAGTCATGGAGGGCTCTACTCAGCCGTTGAAATCCAAAAACCCAGCTATTTCCATTCCAGTTCAATGATAAATGTGAGCCATTGCGAATTTCTTCTCTTGCTTTTGTAGATAATTTTTTTATCTTGTCAAAATCAAATATCCAGTCCATTAGGATCATTAAGGATATCTTGGAGGAATTTCAGTCTCACTCTGGTCTCAAACCTACTCAAACATGAGGTTGTTGTGTTAGGAGTAACATTAATAAGGAAAAGAGACATCTATAGGATTCTAGGTATATGCCAATGGGTGCCTTGCTTATAAGAAATCTAGGTGTACCCTTGGTATCTGTGAAACTGTCCCATAGAGATTGCTCCCCTCTAATAGATAGACTGAACCAAAAAATCAATAGTCAGGCGGTCAAAATCTTTTCATGTGTGAGAAGGGTCCAGCTTATCATATCTGTGCTAAATGCAATTTGTAGGTATACTGCATCATATCTCCTACCCATAAGGATTACCAAAACCATAGAAAAGATGCTCAAAGGCTTTCTGTGGGGAGGTAATAGGAAAGCAAAAGCCAAGTGCAATTCAATATGCCAACCAAAGGAAAGTAGGGGCTAGGAATCATAGACCTAAACTTGGTAAATTTAGTCTATCTTATAAAAGGAATCCGGAATATTATGGAGGGCAAGGAAATCCTTTGAGTGAAGTGGGTGCATACTGTGATCCTAAAGGGAAGGTCCCTTTGGGAAGTCACATCTAAGCAAAATGACTCACGGTGTGGAAAAAACTAATTTGGTTTAGATATCGATTCACATCCCAATTCAGAAGGATAATAGGTAATGTCAATGAAACTTACTTTTGGAAAGATCCATAGTATCCTTGGAGGGATTCTGAATCAAGCTGTTCTGGAAATGACAAAGAAGCTCAACAATGACCAAGAAGCTAAAGTCATTCAGGTGCTGATTGGTAATCAATGGAGGCTGCCTTATGGAAGAGGGCGAGATCAACAAGTGATCAAATTCTATCAAGTTAGTAGGAAAATCAAGCCAATTACTGGTCATGACCAGTAGAATTGGCTGGCAAACAAGACTTTTTTAGTTGCCACTGCAGCTACAGTTCAACGAATTATTAACCCTCTGGTAAATTGGCATAAAATTGTATGGTGCAGACATAATCTTTCTATATTTGTAATCATACTTTGGTTGGCATGTTGGATGAGGATGTCTACACAAAACAAGCTACTTGATTGGGGTCTTGTTTCTTCTAAAACATGCGTTCTTTGTAACAGAGATGCAGAAACTCACGATCACCTTTTCTTCCAATGCAACTATTTTTCAGTGGTATGGAGAGCCATACTGAAGCAACTAAAGACAAGAAACTGGACCAACTCGTGGAAAGAAATCATGGATTGGCTCACAGGTACATCTGAGAGGAACTGGTCTTCCAAATTCCACAAAGAATTGCTCTACTTTGGACTTTCTCGAGTATATGGGATATAGAAGGAAAAAGAACCAAAGATACCACCAAAAGATAGCCAAAAAAACCATCAAAGCTGTGTTAATGAAGTCTTACAAAATATAATGCTGCTACCTTGCAAAGTGTAACAAGAACAAAAGAAAACTGGGAACTAGAGCTTAGTTTGGGTCTCCCTATGAAGATCTTTACTTGACTAGGCTGCTATGGAGTGCCACAATCAGCAACTGAATTTCCAAGTTTAGTATCATGGTCAAAAGGTATGGCTCTCTTGTCTATACATGATTAGAATTGCTACAACAAGAAACAACACTGTCAATGGATGACTGATTGGACACCTGGTTTGATGATGTTGACCTTTCTCTACTTCAGCCTTTATACATTGATTTATCACATGTCATATAACTTGTGGTATATGATATTGGAAATGGCTATCATTGATCTAATCTATTATGGGATTCTTTATTTGAGTTTGAGGATACACCATCTTTCCCAATTTCTTATATAGTTAGGCCTTTACACTATGTACTTATCCTTGTTTGTTTAATCCTAAATATGGTTGGCACCGTTATAAGCCATTTATCTTTTGAATAATTTAAGCTTGCTGTTACATTAGCAACTATTTTGTACATGTTGGCACTAGATATTGACGAGAAAATTTAATCAACCTATATTTTGATCAAGCTATGCTTGATGTTACTTTTCTAAACAACCATTTTTTATAAATTGACATTCATGGCCTATATATAAAATTTACTTACAAAAAACCGTCTTTTTCTTCATCAATATCCGCAACATACAGAGTTAGTTTGAATTGAACCTCGTATACATTATTGTTGCGTATTTAGTTAACTGAAGGCACAAGGCAGTCTATGTAATGAATGAAGAAATTTTTATGCTTAAAAATTTTAATGAAATAAGAGATTCTTCAAGAAATTTGGTCTCAAAGGACTTTCTTCAGATTAAAGTGGTGTTAATACACCAGGGTTCTATCAACTCTATAAGGCATACAAAAATGTGTTCCATGTCTGGATCGAGAGATGGTTTGGTTGAACATTTCATCAGCAGATACAAGTGCAGCACGGTGAATAGTTGAACCATTGCAGGTAGATAGATAAGCTACCACAAGATTCATTCTCAAGCCATCAATCATTTCCAACATACCTTACAAGCTATCTTTCATGTCAACTTTTCAATGGCAGACTTGATCGCTGCAACATCTGTTGTAGACGGTTTTAGATCCAAAATGAAGCACGGGGCTTATCATACATATGACGCCGCTTGTATATTCTACCCATCAAAGCATAGACACTGGACTCCTGAGGAACACACTCCTCAAGCTCCTCCAATACTTCCAAATCCATGTCTAGTATTTCCATCCTTAGAAGAATATTAGCTTTTTGATACAACGGGAGATCAGGGTTCTTCTTATCAGCCCTAATCGTTTTTTAGATAATCTCCAACGCTTCCGTATTCCTCTTCAAGTGATGTAAATTTGTCCCTATATACGACATGATGATTGAAGAGCGCGGATTAATTTTACCTGCTATTCTAAAGTGATGCTCTGAGAACTCAACTTTTTCCTGCTGAAGATACACTATTCCAAGGCCATACCAAGCATTATAATGTCGTACATCAGCAGTGAGAGCATTCTGGTAACTCATTATGCCATTCTCAAAATCCTCCAAGGCCACATATTCATGAGCACAAAGCGTGTGAGCATACGCGAACTTTGAGTTTAGTTGCACTGCTCGCTGGGAATTCTTAACTGCTGTTTCATGATCTTCCTGTAAGCTATAACAATTTCCCATAGCACACCACGTTTGTGGAGCAAAGCGATCGATTGATACTAGCTCCTGAGCCAGGTACCTCAACTTCACATGCTCTTTCAGGTGATACTATACAGTGGAGTATATGTCCATTCCTTCTAAACTATAAGGCCTCTCTAGACGAGCAAGGCTAAAAGTATGATCAGCTTCTAAATAATCAACCATTTGATAGTAGACTTTTCCAATCTGGGACAGAACCCAGCCAGTATGATAATGCTTGTGGGGAGCTTCATGTAGACATCAAGAGCATCTCGGCACTTATACACACAAGATAATCTAAAGTGCCGTTAGAACAGAGTACCAAACATGCCATTCTGGACTGTAGCTCAGTCATCAAGTGCCGTTTAGTTGATCTCCATGGCTTTTCTCTCATGAATTGAAATAAGGTTTTCTTAACTTCACCATGGTGAGGAAAAGTTCAATTCACTATTGATAAGCCAAAAATATACATCTGTTAGTCAACGAACAGTCAACGGCAAATCCAAGTTTGGGACGACCGACTTCTGCAGCTCTGCAGAAATATATCTCTGCTCGTCCATACTACATATCAGCAAGATATTGCTTTATCAAGGATTTCACCTTAGTCCTGGGCTTCAGCCTCAGCTTCTATTTAAAAGAGACACTCTAAAATACTTCAGCCAGATCAGAGTAGGACTTCAGATCCATCTTTGCACCTCGGCTCACCCTTTCCAGGGGTCAAGAGCAAACTCAGTTTTATTGGGCGTCAAATTACCTGGCAGATGCACAGTGTAAAGAAGGGGTGCACATCAGACTTTTCAACCTGCGCACGTCAAGGTCCAATCAGCAGACCTACTGGTCCCATCAGCAGATTTACTGGTCCCATCAGCAGACCTACAAGGATATGGATCCTCTGCACAAGAGAACGACCTCTCTTCCTTCAGAAGTAAATGACGAGGAATAACAATAAAAGCACGATAACGGACACATGGAAAGGGAGGAACTTCAGCCAACTGAACTCCATCTACAACTTTGAGAGCCTTCTCTTCTAAAGGAAGGATTTCGTTTTCTTAACTCTGAGTGAGAGATTTCTAACAATACATCTCAACTATCTTTCAAATAGCCTTACTTTCAAAGAGATCGAAAACCAGGTTTATTCTAAATTTATTCCAGCATAAAATGCTTACAAATACACCCAAACTGACTTGAGCGTCGGAGGGTTTTCCCGGGACACCGCCCTGGGCCTCTAACGTTTCTTTTCCATCTCAGGTTCTTTTAACGGATATAGACGAAAAGCTAACGGCATACTACAAGGATCATCTCTGATCTACCCGGTGAAGGTTTTGACTTCATTATTTGGTGCTAGAAGGAGGGCCTGAACCTCCGTATTCCTTAAAAATAGTCTTCCAAGGGCTTTCTAGGCAACTAGCCTATAAATCGATCAATAGGAGAATGGATAAAAAAGAAGGAAAATGATCCAAGCGACCTATGACCCCAAGGAGACACCATAGATCTCCTCAGCAACAAACGGGATTAGTAGAATCTGTTGTTCCCTCTTTTGCCTTCACCTATGAGGAACATACACGAGCCATTCGTTATGTGGCTCAGAATCCTAGTTTATTCCAGGATGTGGTAAAAGAGATGAAGGAAAAAGCCCCAGTGGCGGAACCCAGTGGGTTACATCCCGGTAATCTTCCTCCGTAAAAAAAACTTCTGAAATACTCTCCAACTCGGCCAGAATATCATACTGGGCCGCAGAGTGGATTCATGGCTGAGGCTAGACGTTCGGAAAAAAGGTCTGGTCGTCAGCAGAAAGGCGGAGCTATACCCCAAGAAAGATGCTCTGTCAAAATTCAGTTGGGGGGGCCGAGGAAAGGAAGAAATTCTCTACTTGCCTCAAAGGCTCATATCCTCTCCTACATGAGGAAGAAGAGTCTGGTGAAAGATCCTCAGCCCCTAGTGGAACCTATTCACAAAAGGGATCACCAACTGTACTGTCTTTATCATCATGATATTGGGCATGACACAGAGGACTGCAGGTAGCTTACCCAAGAGATTGGGCGTTTTATTGAGCTCGGCCACCTACAACAATTCTATAATCCGAGGTTGAGGCTGCATAATAGGCTGAATTTTGCTCGGCCTCCGCCTGATGAGAGTTGTCAACCGGGACCTCAGTATAGGTTGTCGAGCGATGAAGATCTTGATACGGCTGAACAAAGTCCGCGAGTTCCTGAGCACATAAGGCTGACTTAAAGACGAAAATCCATGTCTCAGGCGAACTAGAGTCTTGTTTTTCTCGCGTGTATCCAACCGTTTCATGTATAGATTTGTATATTATTTATCACCTTGTTTTCTAATGTGCGCTATGATTTTTCTATTGAAAATAAATTATCCAGATTTAAAGCAGGACTTCTCTCGAACAATTGGCATTTGAATTCCCCAGAATATATTATTCGCACAGCTTAGCCCGGCACATCTTTCTATCTGGCAACAAAATTGCTCAGAAGATTCATCTTCTTATGAAACACAAATCTTTATCTAAGCTAATGGGGAAGGAATATTCTATACAAATTTTTGTCCCGATCTTATGTTATTGAAGAATAAATCTTATTCAAATGATGGCCCGGCTTGGATAGTATATTAAACCCTTGGCAGTGCTGAGGTCAAGTATTTGGCAGTGCTAAAACTTGCTCTATTCAAAACCCTTGGCAGTGCTGAGGTCAAGGATTTGGCAGCGCCAAACTTATATTAAACCCTTGGAAGTACTGAGGTCAAGTATTTAGCAGTGCTAAAAGTTGCTCTATTCAAAACCCTTGGAAGTGCTGAGGTCAAGGATTTGGCAGCGTTAAACTTGTTATATTAAACCCTTGGCAGTGCTGAGGTTAAGGATTTGGCAGTGCTAAAACTTGCTCTATTCAAACCCCTTGGCAATGCTGAGGTCAAGGATTTGGCATCGCCAAACTTGTTATATTAAACCCTTGGCAGTGCTGAGGTCAAGTATTTGGCAGTGCTAAAACTTGCTCTATTCAAAACCCTTGGCAGTGCTGAGGTCAAGGATTTGGCAGCGCCAAACTTGTTATATTAAACCCTTGGGAGTGCTGAGGTCAAGTATTTATAGTGTTAAAACTTGCTCTATTGAAAACCCTTGGCAGTGCTGAGGTCAAAGATTTGGCAGCGCCAAACTTGTTATATTAAAACCCTTGGCAGTGCTGAGGTCAAGTATTTGGCAGTGCTAAAACTTGCTCTATTCAAAACCCTTGGCAGTGCTGAGGTCAAGGATTTGGCAGCGCCAAACTTATATTAAACCCTTGGCAGAACTGAAGTCAAGTTTTTGGTAGTGCTAAAACTTGCTCTATTCAAAACCCTTGGCGGTGCTGAGGTCAAGGATTTGGCAGTGCCAAACTTGTTATATTAAACCCTTGGCAGTGCCAAGGTCATGTTTTTGGCAGTGCTAAAACTTGCTCTATTCAAAACCCTTGGCAGAGTCGAGGTCGAGAATTCACATTTCAGAGCTAAAAGTATAATCTTTGGAAAAGCCGAAGTCAAATACTTAACTTAGCAAGATTGAGACCAAAGGGCGCTACAAAAACCCTAGGTAGAGCCGAGGTCCAGTACTTGCATCATAAAAAAAGAAAGTAAAAAAGTAAGCTGAAAAACACAAGAAGGAAGGGTTAATATTTTCATTCAAAAAGTATAATTATTACAACTACTGAAAATACACAGGGCGAAAAATCCTATTCTAATCTTCATCCGTTGGCAAACCTCTGAGATTAGCCCCATTCTTAAACATTTCTAAATGGGTCTCAAAAATTTGTTCGGCTTCAGGATTATGTAACTCAGCAATTTGAGGATGTTCCTTATCCAAGGCTGGGCAGACCTTCGAGCAACTGTCGATGGCATAAGTCTGCCCAATTACCATCACTGAACTATGAAGCTTGATAAGATTATCAGTAAAGTAGTCTAATCTTCTGAACTCAGCAACAACTTCTGCCTTTATACTTTCAGCCTGAAGTTCAAATTGCTGAGCCAGTTCAGATCTACTCTTCTGCTCATCCTCGAGTTGTTTCTTGTAATTGGACAGCTCCTGCTCACAAGTGCCAAGCTCTTTCTGGTAGAAGTCCAGTTCAGCCTGAATCTTGGTAGACACCAGCTCAATATTAGCTACCACCTCTTTTAGCTCATCCACTTGCGAGTAGGCAGTGGCCAGCTTAAGGTCAGACTCTTCCTTTTCTTCACGAATCTTGGAATTCTCTTCAGAAAAGGAAGACACTTCTGACCTTAGACCATCCATCACTGCTTCAAGTTCTGCCAGCCTGGATTTCGATGGTTTGGCCTCCTCAGCCCATTTTCATTTGCTCGTTGAGGAACTGCGTTCTTTTCAGTTAGTTGCACTATCATCCGCCACAGTTCTTCAGACTTCCTGAACATGTTGTACTCCTGGGCTCGGTACTGCAACATTCATAAACAAGCGATCAAGCAAAGCCTAAAGCATAAAGCTTTAAAAAAATTTAACAGGCTTACCATAGCCATGTTGGTCATATACGATTTGCAGGACACATCCCAGTCCATGTCATTGTAATGGTTGAAATCTCGGGGCAGAATGGAGAGTTCGTTTAATTGACTTGCCAGTTTTGGATCCAGGGCCGTTTCATCAGAATAATATTCCAATGTTTTCTTCAAACGGCGATGCCCATAAGAAGATCCCCCTTCAGTTTGTGGACTCTTTCCTAGATCTTTTTGCTGAGCAGGTCCTTCAGCATTCGAACCGGATGATCTGGATTGTGGTACTTGAGGAGGTTCATATGGAATTGGGTTTGGATTTGATTCTGACATAGGTAGGGGCAGAGGCACTTCAGAAGAGGCCCTTGCGTGAATTTGATCAGAGGAAGAATGCTTTGCCTCATTCCTTTTCCTCTTCTTAGGAACCATCTTCTTTAGTTTTGCCACTGCATCAGACACCATGGTTCCTGCAAATTCAACAACTGATCAAAATACAGGGGAAATATCAAGAGGAATCATAGATATTCAAGAAATTTGCAACATACCCAGAACTATTTTCAAAGCTGCTGAGCTGAGGGAGCGGAAATCGTGTGTTGGCCACAGGTGGTCCAGGTCAGCAGCTCTTATAACCGACCTGTCCACCTTTTTCCATTCCACGGCCATTGGCAGGTTCAACAATTTGGAGCTTCATCGCAGAATTTATCGCTTGGCCTCGTGTTATCTGCGTTGCCGGACTTCCAATAATTTCTTTCGGGTAACCCTACACTTTTTATGAAAAAGAAACGTCCCTTCCAATTCTTAGTGAAGGTGGGGATGTTGACGACATGGTTAATTTCTTTATTAGGATACCTCCTACTAAAGTAAAACCAGCTATCTTTGTGCTTGCATACAAACATCCCCCTAAAAACAGAGAGGATAAACTCTTTCCCAACAGTTCTCAGGTAGAGCAGGTAGCTGAGGACTACTTTTAGGCCATTGAGCATTATCTGGGGCAACCTAAGGTTGTAGAAATCTAAAATGTGGAATAAAGGTGCTAGAATAGGAAGGCTGACACCAGACTTGAAGTACTCCCCATAGATTGCTTCATACCCTACGGTCGGATCATAAGCAGTCTGATGAGGAAGAGGAAGAATGGGAAATAAAATACTCCTATCAATGTTGAATATTTTACATAAACGAGGGATATCAGCGGCCTTTAAAGTGCACACTAAGCTTTGCACCACCAGAGATGGTGAACCTTTGTCAATAGACGTTAGAGGCACTATGGATTCCGGGGCAACCTTGGAGGGTTCACCAGCATTGCGCAACCTCCTCAAGGGGCGGTTGTCCTCACTGGAATCTGACTTCTCAGAGAAGTGAGATTGAACCTCATCGTTGCCCCCAAGATCAGTAGGGTAAGAATGAGCAGATTTATTCTGGGAGTCTGAAGAAGAAGAGACAACAAAAGCCATGGAAGTGAGAAGAAGAGCAGAGCTTGCAGAGTTTTTGAGGCTGAGGAAGAAGACGCCGGAGTTGGGCTGGAGAAGGCTTGACTGTAAGCAAAGATCAGAAAGGAAGATAAGAGCAGCACAGACGAGGAAGATGGAAAGAAATAAGAAATAATGGGGGTGAGATATACCTTTTATAAATGGAAAATTGAAAAGTTGCAACTTTTCAGTAGAAATTCAAAAAGGGCCGACGGTTCAATGTTTTTCCTCCTTTTTGATTATCGCAATCGCCGGAAAAGAAATTATGAGATGCTTTGGGACTGACGCTGGTATTAAATAAAGTGATAACGGCCCAATTAATGATGGGCACGTCACCGATTTGTCAGAACAGATTTGTCTGCCCTTGCTGGTCAGCTCGACCACACTAAATCTGGGGGCAAAGTGATAAGCCAAAAATATACATCTGTTAGTCAACGAACAGTCAACGGCAAATCCAAGTTTGGGACGACCAACTTCTGCAGCTCGGCAGAAATATATCTCAGCTCGTCCATACTACATATCAGCAAGATATTGCTTTATCAAGGATTTCACCTTAGTCCCGGGCTTCAACCTCGGCTTCTATTTAAAAGAGACACTCTAAAATACTTTAGCCAGATCAGAGCAGGACTCCAGATCCATCTTTGCACTTCGGATTACCCTTTCCAGGGGTCAAGAGCAAACTCAGTTTTATTGGGCGTCAAATTACCTGGCAGATGCACAATGTAAAGAAGGGGTGCACATCAGACTTTTCAACCTGCGCACGTCAAGGTCCAATCAGCAGACCTACTGGTCCCATCAGCAGACCTACTGGTCCCATCAGCAGACCTACAAGGATATGGCTCCTCTACACAAGAGAACGTCCTCTCTGCCATCAGAAGTAAAGGACGAGAAATAACAATAAAAGCACGATAATGGACACATGGAAAGGGGGGGAACTTCAGCCAACTGAACTCCATTTATTCCAGCATAAAATGTTTACAAATATACCCAAACTGACTTGAGCGTCGGAGGGTTTTCCTGGGGCAGCGCCCTGGGTCTCTAACGTTTCTTTTCCATCTCGGGTTCTTTTAACGGATATAGACGAAAAGCTAACGGCATACCACAAGGATCATCTCTGATCTACTCGGTGAAGGTTTTGGCTTCATCAACTATTAAGTATATATGTTCTATGTGTTTGTTTATGTATGTTTTATTCATTGATTTTTATTTTCTTCAAATGTTTTATGTATGTATTTTACATTTTTTTTGTATGTTTGTGACTACTTTTGTGTGTTTTGTTCATTATTCTATCATTGAAATAAGGTTTGCTTAACTTCACCATGGCGAAGAAAAGTTCCATTCATGATTTAATTTCATTTCAATCTCAAAATATTTTCATACCTGGTCAATCATGCGTCCCTACTTAAAATCAAATTGTCAAAAGTATTTTACACATTATCAATTGCAATTTGGTCTTAAATGGTGTGAATCATTGTTTTCATAAACTATTGTATTTAGTATTTCAAAATTTTGATCTTAATTGATGTTTGACCAAATACTTGTTTGAACAGATGTGACAATACGTGTAGAACGGTGGGAGTATATGTTTTACATGTTTGCCTATGTTTTATTTATCGACTAATTTTTTTCCTCAAATGTTTTATGGATGTATTTTATATTTTTTTGTATGTGTGTGACTGATTTTTTGTGTGTCTTGTTCATTATTCTATTATTTGTTTTCTATTGTACAAAACACTTTAAAAGATACATAATAATAAAAAATAAAATATATCGAAACACTACAAAACAGAATTTATTAAAAGAAACTAAAGGAAGAAAACCTCGATTGATATGTCACCTTTTGTCACCTTTTGTCGTATGGGACTCTGAGCCTCGGAGGCTACTATTGAGCACAATCCTTGGGAATGTTTGAAAAATAATGTAAAAATAATTCAAAATTGGAAAAACATGGGAGTTATTGCACAAATTGCACTCCTAGAGAAGACACATTTAGTGTCGAACCAAGCTGCACACACTCTTTTAAGAGCTTGTTCAACTTTGTCAACTCACATGTTTTGCACTTAAACAAAGGAGAATCTTCTCTGATAAACCATAACTAAATCGTCTGTTAGTCAACAGCAGTCAACGGTTCAATTCTAGCATCTCAGCGTTCAAGCACTGCAGTTCGGCAGTTCAGCGCCTAAGCATGGCTGTTCAGCCTCGGCTGCACCTCAGCAAGGCATCATGACGCCCTTATAACATCGAAGAATATGCCAAGGTTTGTATCTCGGCACCAACTTCAGATTATGTCCCAATACGGCACTTCAGACCACTTTAGCTGGGAAAGGCCTAGTCTTGCACTTCGGCAAGGCTTAGTCATGCACTTCGGCAAGGCTTAGTCATGCACTTCGGTAAGGCTTGATCTTGCACTTCAGCAAAGTTCAGTTGGGCACTTCGGTAAAGGAACCCAGCACGACATTACTTCATGGGACCCTCAAACAGAGGTGCAATTCAAATATAATGACTACAACTGGTTAATCTTCCTAAACACGCCAATGTCACAACAGCTGGCCTATTAGTTACATCAACCAGGCCGGCCTATTAGTCACATCAGTCAGACTACTGATCACATCAGCAGACCTACGGCGCCTTAGGTTGTTTGCCCCAAGCAAACGTCCTATCCACAATCCATTATCAGGGGCTAAAGGCGGGAAAAAGGTCTATAAAAGCAAGACAACCAGGACAAATAGGGGGATCCGGAACTCAAACATTCATACTCTAAAGCCAATTCATACACTTTGCTCCTCGGCATATACTGTGAGAAACTCCTAACTCATCTTTTATATTATAATCTCAGTGAGATATGACCCAAACTGACTTGAGCGTTGGAGGGTTATTCCCAGGGCCAATCCCCCAGGACCTCTGACCTGTGCTTACTTATGCAGGGTATTTTAGAGGCTATTCCAGCTACAAACTCTCGATCCCAGTTAGCAACTCTTCAAGTTAACTGACGGAGCTAATTTGAGGTCGTCTAGACCCTTGGTGAAGATCCGGCTTCATCATTTGGCGCTAGAAGGAGGGCTCCTTAGTCCCTTAACCCAGAAAACATCTACTCAAAGCTTTTCTAACGGCTAATCAGAGCTTTTCTAATTATCTTAGGAAGCTATTAAGAGAAAGATGAGTAAAAAAGATGATCAAGGGTCCAAGCAACTTATGACATCCAGGAGGAGCCAAAAGTCTTCTCAGCGACAAACTGATCAATGCTCTACGGAGCCGGGAGAATCCTCAACTCCCACCATTGCCTTCACATATGAAGAACACATGCGAGC
Organism: Eustoma russellianum; assembly: GCA_036186865.1. NCBI lineage: Eukaryota > Viridiplantae > Streptophyta > Magnoliopsida > Gentianales > Gentianaceae > Eustoma > Eustoma russellianum. The sequence goes on along the minus strand of AP025056.1, from coordinate 16,204,867 downwards.
CATTCGCTATGTGGCTCAAAACCCAGAGGTCTTCCAAGCTGTAGTGAGGGAGATGAAGGAAAAGGCCTCTGCAGCAAAGTCCAGTGGGTCCCTTTCCAGTAACTCTCACTCACTGGAACACATGGAGTATTCTCCTACTTGGCCTGGTTATTGTCCCAGGCGTCAGGCTGAGTTTATGGCCGAGGCGAGACGGCCAGAACAAAAGTCTAGCCACCAGAGCTTAAAATGTGATCAAAAAGTTTCTCTGCCTTTCAAACATGACAAAAAAGTTGACAATAAAGGCAAAGCACTGCTGCAGGAAAGGTGCTCTGTCAAGATTCGGTTAGGAGGCCGAGGAAAGGAAAGAAACTCTCCGCTGGCTTCAAAAGCCCATATTCTTTCCTACATGAGGAAAAAATCTCTGGCAAAAGAACCCCAGCCCCTGGCTGGGCCAATCCACAAAAGAAACCATCGACTGTACTGCCTTTATCATCATGATATCGGGCATGATACAGAAGATTGTAGGCAGCTCGGGCAAGAGATTGGGCGTCTTATCGAGTTGGGTCACCTGCAACGTTTTTATAATCCGAGGTCTAGGCTCCACAATAGGCTAGACTTTGGTAAACCCCCTCCGGATGAGAGTTGTAAACTTGGGTCTCATCAAGGTTTTCTAAGTGATGAGGATTCAGATCCTGAAGAAAGGGGGTTACGGGTTCCTGAGCACATAAGGCTGACATAACGGCAACAGTCCCTGATTCAATCGAATCATGGTTTATTTCTTCTTGGGCTCATCCCATATCTTCTGGCTCAGCCTTATGTTATCAAGGGATCAATTTCTTATAGCCAGCTGAGTATTCTTATTTGGCATTCAGCTAGGAAAGTTAAGTCACCATATAGTGCATGGAGCAATAATTTATGCCTATCTATCACCCACAACGAAAGTAAGGGCATATCCCAGCAGGTCTGGGAGGTTGAGCAGGTCTCAACAGGATGGGACAGGTTTCCCGATATTCTTACCCTAGCATGTCTGGGAGGTTGAGCAGGTCTCAACAGGATAGGACAGGTTTCCCGATATTCTTACCCTAACAGGTCTGGGAGGTTGAGTAGGTCGCAACAATATTCTTACCCTAGCAGGTCTGGGAGGTTGAGCAGGTCTCAACAGGATGAGACAGGTTTCCCGATATTTTTACCCCAGCAGGCCTGGGAGGTTGAGCAGGTCTCAACAATATCTTTACCCCAGAAGGTCTGGGAGGTTGAGCAGGTCTCAACAATATCTTTACCCCAGCAGGTCCGGGAGGTTGAGCAGGTCTCAGCAATATCTTTCACCTCAGCAGGTCTGAGAGGTTGAGCAGGTCTCAACAGCGGGATAAGTTCCCTATATCTTCACCTCAGCAGGACTGAGAGGTTGAGCAAGTCTCAAAAGCGGGATAAGTTCCCTATATCTTCACCTCGGCAGGACTGAGAGGTTGAGCAGGTCTCAACAGCGGGATAAGTTCCCTATATCTTCACCTCAGCAGGACTGAGAGGTTGAGCAGGTCTCAACAGCGGGATAAGTTCCTTATATCTTCACCTCAGTAGGTCTGAGAGGTTGAGCAGGTCTCAACAGCAGGATAAGTTCCCTATATCTTCACCTCAGCAGGTCTGAGAGGCTGAGCAGGTCTCAACAAATATCTTTACCTCAACAGGTCTGAGAGGTTGAGCAGGTCTCAACAGCGGGATAAGTTCCCTATATCTTCACCTCAGCAGGTCTGAGAGGTTGAGCAGGTCTCAACAGCGGGATAAGTTCCCTATATCTTCACCTCAGCAGGTCTGAGAGGTTGAGCAGGTCTCAACAGCGGGATAAGTTCCCTATATCTTCACCTCAGCAGGTCTGGGAGGTTGAGCAGGTCTCAACAGCGGGATAAGTTTCCTATATTTTCACCTCAGCAGGTCTGAGAGGTTGAGCAGGTCTCAACAGCGGGATAAGTTCCCTATATCTTCACCTCAGCAGGTCTGAGAGGTTGAGCAGGTCTCAATAGCGGGATAAGTTCCCTATATCTGCACCTCAGCAAAGCTGAGAGGGTTGACAAAAAAGGGATAAAGGTTTTCCCACCTCTTAAAATTCATCAAGGCACAGCAGAGCTGAAGAGCCAAGGATAAAAGCTAAAGCTCAGTACTTATGCAGAGAGCAAGCATACAAAAGACTCTTTTGGCAGAGCTGAAGCCAAATACTTGCAAACTATCAAAATAGAGCAAGTAAAGTTTCTTAAGCTGAAGCCAAATACTTGCAAACTATCAGCATAGAGCAAGTTGAGGACAAATATTTGCATAAAGCAAATAAAACTTCGCAGTGCTGAAGACAAACACTTGCAACTATGGTAAAAAGAGCAAGTAAGGCTTTGCAGAGCCGATGACAAATATTTGCATTCACTACTGAGACGAAGCAAATAAAACTTCACATGCTGAAGGCAAAGACAGTTAAGGAAGCTGAAAGAAGCCGAAGAGCAAAAATTGGGAAAAATGGATTTTCATTAAGTACAAAATCTATTACAACTACAACTATCTACAGGAAAAATCCTATTCTACTTTGCAAATCTCCTCCTCCTCTCTGAGATCCACTCCACTTTGGAACTAAGCAATTTGGTTTTCAAATACAGCTTCAGTCTTAGGATTATGGAGATCAGCAAGTTCAGGATGTTCCTTATCCAGATCTGGATAGACTTCTCAGCAGGCATCAATTGCACAAATCCCTCTTCTTCCAGTGAAGCAAGAAAAAATTGCGATTACATTCTTCGCGGTCCATCTTTAAGACAGGGTAGCAGTGAAATAAACTCCGGTAAAGTTGGTCAACCACTTAAAAAAAGCAAGGCTTAGCATAAATAAAGCTCAGGCCAAGACTATGTTGGATCTGATTGATGAGGATCATCAATTCGACGCCAGTGCAACAAATCAAAAATATTCAAGCACTGCAATTCCAACAGATATAAACTTGGAAAATGATTTCAACCATCCTTCGGAGGGTGATTCTTTGAAACCTAAAATCTGTAGTAAAGTCTTGCCCTGCCATGATAATGCCTTCTGTGTCATCATGGATCGGGATGCTTGTTTTGCAGAAAGTGAAAAGAGGATTGATTTATTTGACCTATCCATGCTTGAAGTACAGCAAAATGAATCCTTTGCTGGAAAGGGATGTGTTGAAGGAGAACTCCTATCAAGAGATGGCAGGGGCACTAAGTCGGAGGATATGGCAGTAACCGAAGAAGGTCCGCCAGTAAGGCATAACCTCCTTGAAGGACGGTTGTCCCCATCGGAGTCAAATTTTTCGTGGAGGGATTGGATTTCACGGTCACCCTCCAGATCCTCTGGGTAAGAGGGAGTATACATGTTTTGGGAATGTTTACAGAAAAATGAAGGGTTGGATTGAAAGGAAGAGCACTAGAGAAGACAAGGACAAGCTTCAATGATGGGGAAGATAAGTAAAGAATGCATAATGAATTGAAGAAATCGTCTCTATTTATAAGTGAGAGAAAGCGAAATGTTGCACCTTTTCGTTTGAAATTCAAAAAGGCAGAGGTTCACGCATTTCCCTCCCTCGGGAATAAAACCGCCGAAAAAGTAATGATAAGGTGTCGAAATTAGCGCTTACATTAAAAGCGGGAATTACTGCGCAAGTAAAAGGATAACCGCGCAATTAATGAAGGACTGCCACATCACAGGTTCACTAGAACAAGATTTGTCTGCCTTCGCAGTTCAGCTCAGCCACACAAAATCTGGGGGCAAATAATAAACCATAACTAAATCGTCTGTTAGTAAACAGCAGTCAACAGTTCAACTCTAGCAGCTCAGCGCTCAAGCACTGCAGTTCAGCAGTTCAGCGCCTAAGCATGGCTGCTCAGCCTCGGCTGCACCTCAGCAAGGTATCATGACGCCCTTATAACATCGAAGAATATGCCAAAGTTTGCATCTCGGCACCAACTTCACATTATGTCCCAATACGGCACTTCAGACCACTTCAGCTGGGAAAGGTCTAGTCTTGCACTTCGGCAAGGCTTAGTCATGCACTTCAGCAAGGCTTAGTCATGCACTTCGGTAAGGCTTGATCTTGCACTTCAGCAAAGTTCAGTTGGGCACTTCGGTAAAGGAACCCAGTACGACATTACTTCGTGGGACCCTCAAACAGAGATGCAATTCAAATATAATGACTACAGCTGGTTAATCTTCCTGAACACTCCAAGGTCACAACAGCTAGCCTATTAGTTACATCAACCAGGACGGCCTATTAGTCACATCAGTCAGACTACTGATCACATCAGCAGACCTACGGCGCCTTAGGTTGTCTGCCCCAAGCAAACGTCCTATCCACAATCCATTATCAGGGGCTAAAGGCGGGAAAAAGGTCTATAAAAGCAAGCCAACCAGGACAAAGAGGGGGATCCGGAACTCAAACATTCATACTCTAAAGCCAATTCATACACTTTGCTCCTCGGCATATACTGTGAGAAACTCCTAACTCACCTTTTAAATTATAATCTCAGTGAGATATGACCCAAACTGACTTGAGCGTTGGAGGGTTATTCCCGGGGCCAACCCCCCGGGACCTCTGACCTGTGCTTACTTTTGTAGGGTATTTTAGAGGCTATTCCAGCTACAAACTCTCGATCCCAGTTAGCAACTCTTCAAGTTAACTGACGGAGCTAATTTGAGGTCGTCTAGACCCTTGGTGAAGATCCGGCTTCATCATTCTCAAAAAAAAGAAAAGAAAGAGGAGTTTTTTTTTTAAAAAAAAAATTAGAGGTTTCAATAGCTTCAAATTAGAAAAAACTAGGATGACGTAATCTAAGATACCAAAGCATAACACCCTAATTTTCTTCTTTAGAGCCAATGAAGACTTCAGAGTTATTGTGCTTTGGACATGGGCTGGCTTCAAAGACATAGAGACCTTCACACTTGCAAGCATATGGTCTTTCCCGTGACCTTGTCATAAAAGAAATATTTAACGGGTTAAAGATGGCCAGATGGTTAAGAGATTAAGTTTGCCAATGTATAACAAGTCACAGGACGGGTTTGTTACATGAAGAATACAGTGCAAGATACTTGATCTTTTGTGGAAAGAGGCCGGTCTTGAAGCTATATTGCTGACCCTCATTTGTTCTTGGGCTGCGTAGGTCTTGCTCTCTCCATCCTTTTTATTGCACCATAGTTTGGTTCTTCAAGATCTGAGAAAACTTCTTCACATGTAAAATTTCCCCACTACACTCTAAATGGAGGTGATCAACCATGGAATAATTAGATCTTTCTTGGATTTTCAGTGGCTCAGCTTTGCATTTCAATCGACAAACCATTTTATTTCACTAGTAATTTAGCGTAACTTTAGTCTTCTATCTATTGCAAGTTTCACGAATTATGTCCATTCGAGGTAATTTTTTTGAGTTTCACGAATTATGTCTATTAGAGGTAATTTTTTTGTTCAACTTTGTGGGTGGTAAGCTGAAAAGATAGTCGTGAATCATCTCCTCTGTGAAAGTTGTCCGGAAGTGACCTATTCGGGATTCCGGAGGTATTTCTATCTTTAGTAACAACGAGACCAATCATAGAATATGAGCGTAGACAAGTTTGTGATACCATATATGTAGCGACTCGTCCCGAGCCTTAATACCCGGAACGACTCACTTGCCGTATTTCACTAAGGAAAATACAATGCGTCGAAATCGATGCAAAACACGTCAGCAGCATGACACAAATCGATGTCAACAAAAGTCGACATAAAGCCTCAAATTATATAAATAATAAATAACGTACAATGGTCTGAACAATGGTAGCTAATACATCATCGAAAATAAAAGTAAATGCCTAAGTCTCCAATAAGTACATGAAATGACAACCAACAAGATCTATTACGAATGTCAGAAAGTATCCTCTGTCAAGCTAAACACTATCAATATCCTCACTAGGCATCCTCCTCGACATATACTAAATCGTACTCCTGGTCGTCTGAAAGAAAACGATAAAGAGTAGTATGAGCGACACTTCACCCAGCAAGTAGCCTTAACATATTTACCATGGGATCATGCATGGAGAAGCAAGTGTAATAACAGTAAATGACAATACAAAAAATAACGTGCTTCTCATTCGTAAATGATTTTACCGTTTTACTCCTAACATCCAAAACAAAGGTAGCAAATAGACCCAACAAAGACATACAATGAAATAGACCGATAACCAAGTCAAACCAAACGATAGCCAAGCAAAGGTTAGTCCAAGCCAAAACATGATGCAATTTTTCAAAACAATGCAATGCCAATGTTCCGAAATTTCAAAACCAAAGTTTTTAATTCCAATGTCCAATGTCCATATCCAATTAAACCGGTCCAAAAATCCAATATACTATAGACACCCTGTCCCTACAAGTGACTTATACCGTAAGACCTACGGATTGATTCCCCCAAAAACCAAATATGCTATAGACACCCTATCCCAGACTAGGTCGTTACGTCTATAGCACCAAATATATGCCTTTGCATCCTGTCCCAGACTAGGTAGTTACGCTCAGGCCCAAATATGCATACAAAAGCCATGTCCCCGACGAGATAGTTATATCTGCAATAATCCAAACAGGCATACAGAAACCCTGTCCCTGACGAGGTAGTTACATCTGCAGCGCTCAATAACAAAAATAAGAATCAACCTGGCTTACCGATATATTTCCTTTGCCAGGGTGGATTTCAAAAATTATGAATGCAAAGTTTCCAAAATTATTTTCAAAGTCCTCAGTTAGTCAAATTACCAAGGAGACAATATACATAAACATATTTTACCAAACGAACATTATAATTGAAATACTTCACAGCACATTCCATTTCCATATTCACACTACAGCACATATTATAATTGAAATGAATATTATAATTGAAATATGTAGTGCTGCACACTACAGCACGTTCCATTTCCATATTCAATTTCCATATTCACAGCACTCACACTGACGCCATACGTTCCAATGAGCCCCCCCCCCCCACCCAACAAATCAATTATATATATATATATATATATATATATATATATATATATATAATTGAAGTATGCATCAAATATACACATTTGATGAAATTTCATAAACAACAGTACAGCAGTGGCCACTGCCATTATCCCACCCAACGCACACATGCACTTTTCATGTTAATTTCAAAATTCTTTCTCTATATTTTCTTAAACCATTAATGTGCAATACATATCATGCTATTATGGAATAAATTTACCCATTTACATAAATTTATAACATACACAACCTCTTCTAACAATGGCCGAATGGCCACTGCCTTCAAGATATGCACACACATACGGCTTACATACAACAAATATAACTATGTAGTCAACCATCTATACAAACATATATACTAATACATGATCCCGATTTAATATAAGAACATATGCATAAGCTTTTACCAAAATCACAGTAAATACACTAAGGTTACTTACATTGCTTGCATTATACAATACCGTAATTAGAATCGGTGTTGAATTTGGACCAAACTTCTTCTTCTTTTTCTTGTCTCCTCTATTTTCCCCCTTCTTTTTATCTCCTAACTCTCAGCACACTCTCTCTTTTTCCTTATGGTCACACGGCTGCAGCACCAAGGATGAAAAGGAAATGGTTTATGGGTGTTTTAAGTAAGGGGGTTATGGGTATAATAGTGTATTAAGAGGGTGGGGTTATGGGAGGTTAAAGGATGTAGTGTAGATAGTGGGAGTAAATTAATGTAATAATGATATATTTTTTTCCCTTACACAACTGTTGCGCCCACACACTTTTCGTTTATACATTTTACTTTATTATTATTTCTCTTTATTTTTAAATAGACATGGGGTGTAACATTCCTCACTCCTTAGAAAAACGTTTCGCCCTCGAAACTTTCATACATAAATCGAAAAGACGTGAATACTTCGTCCGCACTTCTTCTTCGAATTTCCTATTTCTATTCTGATATCTTCAATAACAACATCAGTCCTCCCAACCGCTGATGTTTTTACTTTCACCTGCTCACATTGGCCGTGGGGTCAGCAATATCCAGATCAAACTCCTCCATCTCTTCTCACATTATTACCAAAGCTTCACCTCACAGATTAGGTTTCCAAAATCACTTATTATATACCTACAAGGTAGTCTCAACATTTATTGTCATTCGCTTGTTGAAATCATAACTTAATTTTTCTATAACTCTAGAATCTCACCTAAGGGTATCGTCGTCACACTAAGTGAATCTACAACCCAATCGTTAGCCTATGCGTAATCTCATATCTGCTGCCAACAACAACCCTTTATAATCAGCGCTTAATTGTATTACAATCATAACTTAATCATTTGTTCACGAAACTAATTTGGCAAACAGTGTGTGTTTCAGAACATGTGTACCTTGATACAATTCAACTTAGTCGATCCTGACATACCATAAGACGATCTCGTCCTCATATGGTTTAATCCCCATCTTAATTCTATGTAGTTGAAACTTAGAAAATTTTCATTGTATGTTCAGGTTTACTTTTCTAGATAAATTATTATTCCTAAAAGTAACATCATCAACTTATCGCATGATTCCATGCTTAATCATAGTTAATCCCTATTGATTCTATATTCTAGGATTTGACTAAGTGTTCATCAACTTAAATATCTTAGGGCATTCTAATGCACCATGCTTCCGCGCACCACATTGACCTACTGTACTTCTTTAATCGATTATTTCAACCACTAACTTTAACCTCGTTAAATCCCGGATGAATATTAACCACTACTTGTTCATACTTACCCTATTTCAATTCAAGACTTCTAAATTTAAACCAAGTAATTTGATATTCTTAAAGATCAATACTTAATCAAAATTTTGTGACAATTTATCATTACAATGTACATACTACTTCCAAGTCTCACCTATCACTATCGATATATATATATATATATATATATATATATATATATATATATATATATATATATATATAATCTTACTAATGTCGTCAACCTATTTTGATAATTCTAGATTCAACATCTTATCCATGACTATATACACATTTGTATGATATTCTTTGATAAACACTACTAATCATAACGCTAGTAAATTCTTTCTTAGTAATTCTCATTTTGCTACAAATTATTTATGAGGAACTATGATCACAACTTAAACTCATCCATGCTCTGGCTCTATAGTCCAAAGTAGGGACATGGGCCTGTTTTATTTTACCCTAATGGTATCAGGTCCCTTGATGCTGCTACGGTGGAACAGCCCAAGTAACCGCGTGGCCCATCTAAATTTATGCATCAACCCGCGCCTGTGGTAGGGCATCCTGGTTAACATTGCAATTTATATAATTTAATTATATATTATTCAATTAGGGTTACTATGATCACGGCTAAGAGGATGTGTAAATGGTTATGATCAAAACTTAAATACGGCAAGTAAGTAAAATCGTATGGTATTCTCTAGGTATACGAGTCCTTTAACCGATCGTCCCTTAAGTCTATGGTCATAACTTATTCCTAGGGTCATTCTAAGTATCATCATTTCTTAAGTCTAAAATCATGTCTTATTTCTAAAATCATGCTTAGTATATAATCAGCGCTTATGACTAAAATTAGTACTTATTGTTGGACCGTGCACCTGCAATAAACACTACTAGAGGGGGATGAATAGTGGTTAGCGGAAATCACACTACAACCCTTTGCAAAAATCCCCTTTGAAAACAGAAATGAAGAAACAAGACAAGAACACCAAGAATTTATCCTGGTTTGGTCAATGTGACCTACTCCAGTCCCAAGGAACACGTTTCCTTGGATTTCACTATCAAATGAATCACCTTACAACAAGAACTAAGCTTGATCCTTGGGTTATACACCAACCCTACTCAAGACTTAGATGATCACCTTCTAAGCAACACTTAGTTGCAACACCTCTACAACCTATTGATATAGCCTTATAAGAATGGCTAATCAATCTTACAAATGAAGCTCAAGAGGCTTGTAGCACAACAAAAACAACAAGAACACCTTTGCTACAAAGAATGGAACAAGAACAACAACAACAAGAAGATGATAGCTAGACAATTCAACAAATGCTTGTAAGCTTCAAGTGTGTTTCATCTTCTTCACCATTGCCTCTATTGATAGTGTGATTTGAGCCTTGAAGATAAGACTTCCAATGTTTCACCATCTTCAGCATCAATTCCAAATGTCTTCTCATCATTGGTTGACCTTGTACACTTGGCAAAATAAGACAATGATTGGTCCACCTTGGCACTACACTTGGCCGAAATTTTAAGCACAAAAATGACTTGGAATTATCTTGAGAATGTGAAGATAATAGCAAGGAATAATGCTCCATTATCCCCTCAACTTCTTGGAAAAAGAATAGGCATGTGAATGTTGAAGTTTTCAAACTCAAATTCAACTCCAAAATTCCATCAAGTAGCCGTTGGTTATCTTCCATATTTTCAAAAATAAACTTTGATTTTCCTTAATAAAAATAAGAAACGATAATATCACCAAAATATCCCCAACTTCAAGCACAATAATAGGACATGTGAAGTCTTCATTTAACTTCAAAAAATCTGCTGAAAATACCCAAGAATAGCCATATAGTTGTTGGCTATATTTAAAAAATTCCAAGTTGGCAATTTTGCCAACTAGCTCCTTTTTGGTTGGTCCACTTGTCTCCAACTCATAAAATGAATAATGTATTACCTTCACCTGCTCATACACGTTTTTGAGCATACATATATGTGTAACAACTCAAATTTTTGAAGAAGAAATCAAGATTATAGTTGACAAGATTATGTCAACATGTAACACCAAAATCCCCAATATTTCTTCTTATATCTCGTGATCATTTTCACACCTTTAACAACTTGATATCCTCTGGAAAATGATGAATAATAACCTCCAATAACATATAAAATAGAGTCTTCAAGAAAAAATAGAATGTGAATCTCAAATCGTCACATATCCAGCTATAGTCAATAATATCATCATGTGAGAGAATAAAATAGAGAATCACCATATTATCTTCAAATTAATAATAACTCAGCTCCAGAATGAAGATAATAATATGCTCAAGAGATTTCTTGAGTGAAAATACCAAATATACCCTTGGGGATAAAATGACCAAAATGCCCTTGGTATAAGAAAACTCCAGAAATGACCTGGATGGTCAGAAATACTCATGATATCACCTTTGTCATGATAAATAGGATGAGAATACCTCCTTGAAATATTTTCACCATGTGATGCTCCTACAAAACTCAAAATACCAATTTTGCCCTTTTTGATAAGTTGTAGAAACTTACCAGGCACGTTAGTCACATGACAATTATAATCACCAAAAACACATAATACGCACATAATGAACATGTATAAATCATATACAAATGAAAACAACCATTTTAACATTTTTATTAAAAAAGTATTTCTAAAAACCCTAGACATCGATCGATCAAAGTGCCTCAGCTTCAGAGATCGATGTCTCACAGTAAGGTTCAGAATTTGTCTCTGACCTACATCGATCGATCGAAGTGAGGGTTCCATGTACATAGATCGATCGATGTGTCTTAGGTTTAGATATCGATGTCTCACAGTAAGGTCTTGAACTTTCACTGCCTTACATGGATCGATCGATGTGAGAGATCTATGTACATAGATCGATCGATGTGCAACAACCTGATAGATCGATGTCAACTTTTTCAACTTTTAACCACATATAACACCATGTGTGACATTTTTAAGTATTCACCACTTAAAATCATGACTTTGAAAATTATCCAAACATATTTCTCAATATTCTCCCCCTTTTGGATGATTTTCAAAATAACCTAACATGATTTTAATGTCACAACTTATAACCAATTGTTTATCACAAATCTATCAATTGTTTCATCAAATTTGTACCAATTGTTTTAGAAACTAATCTCCAACCAATCTACCAATTGTTGTCACATGGTTTTCAAATTTACAACTCTTATGTATTCATATGCTCATGTACTCCCCCTCAAATTATACTCTCCCCCTCAAATTATACTCCCCCCTTAACCTATGCTCAACTTATACCAATTGAAACTTAGCATATGACTTACCAACTAATATCATGTTCTTATTCTATTTCCCCCTTTATTTTGTAAATCATGCAAAAGATAGAACTATACAATGGTATCGTAAGTCATCATACCTAACTTGTGTCGTAAGTTTTCAAAAGTGGCTTGATTAAGGGGTTTGGTAAAGATGTCAGCTATCTGATGATCAGTTTTTATATGGTTTATAACTATATCCTCATTTTGAACATGATCTCGAAGTAAGTGGTATCACACCTCAATGTGTTTGTCCTTAAAATGAAGCACCGGATTTCGAGAAAGATTGATTGCACTTGTGCTATCGCAGAAAATTGGAATATTATTCATTTTAATGCCAAAATCACTATGTTGCTGTTTAAGCCAAAGTATTTGGGTAACAAACTCAAAGCAATATACTCGGCTTCGGTGTTAGAAAGTGCTACACTAGCTTGCTTTTTAGAAAACCAAGAGATCAAATTGGTTCCTATGAATTGACAAGTACCGCTAGTAGATTTTCTATCTAACTTGCAACCACCATAATCAGCATCACTATATGCATGTAATTCCAACTTAGCGTTTCTATCATACAAAAGTCCTAAGTGAGATGTATGCTTAAGATATCTAAAGATGTTTTTCACTGTATTGTAATGTGATACCTTAGGACATGATTGAAACCTAGCACACATGTACACACTAAACATGATATCAGATCTTGATGCAGTTAAGTATAACAATGAGCCAATCATAGACCTATAAAGTGTGTCATCAAAAGGTTTACCATTTTCATCCTTATCTAGTTTGGTGCTAACACTCATGGGGGTAGTTGTAGCTTTCAATTCTTCAAAGCCAAACTTCTTAATCATATCACTAACATACTTAAGTTGGCTAATGTGAATTCCTTGAGGGGTTTGTTTGATTTGAAGGCTTAAGAAGTAGTTCAATTCTCCTACCATCAACATTTCAAATTCTGACTTCATACACTCTTCGAAGTCTTTTACTAAAGTAGGGTTGGTTGAACCAAAGATTATATTATCTACATATATTTGAACTATTAACAAGTCATTATCTTTTCTTCTTAGGTATAATGTGTCGTCTATGGTTCCCCTTTGATAATTATTTGCAATAAGAAAGTTCGCAAATCTATCATACCAAGCTCTTGGAGCTTGTTTCAAACCATATAAAGCTTTCTTAATCTTGTAAACATGGTTAGGATTCTTTGGATCTTCGAATCCAGGGGGTTGTTTCACAAACACCTCTTCTTGGATGTATCCATTCAAGAATGCACTCTTGACATCCATTTGGAAGAGTTTAATGTTGCTTAGACTTGCAATCGCAAGTAACAATCTAATTGCTTCTTGTTGTGCAACGGGTGCGAAGGTTTCTTCATAATCTATACCTTCTTGTTCATTATAACCTTGTGCGACTAGCCTAGCCTTATTTCTTGTAATATTTCCTTGTTCATCCATTTTATTCCTAAACACCCATTTCGTTCCTATTATAGACTTGTTTTCGGGTTTAGGTACTAAGTCCCACACGTTGTTACTTGTGAGTTGATTTAATTCCTCATGCATAGCATCTATCCAAGATATATCACCTAAGGCTTATTTTACATTCTTAGGTTCTAATTGTGAAATTAAGCTATGCCCTTCAAGTTGGCTTATATTTCTACGTGTTCTAACCCCAACACTTGGATCCCTAATGATTAATTCTCTAGGATGCCACCAATTCCTAGATTGACTAGGTTCACCCTCATCTTGTTCAAATGTTTCATTAGTGTGAACATTGTCGTATACAATTGAATCATCTTGTAAGTTAGTTGTATTATCTTCCAATGGCAAAGTTTCTTCATTTATTTCATCTAAGGGTTCATGCGTATCTTGTTCAGGGGGAGTTGGTTCTAGATGACCAAGTACAGGCTCAAGTAATACATCATCATCAAACATATTTTCAACATTTGTTTCTTGTTTATGTTGATGTTTATCACTTACTTCAAAGCATGCATTTTCATTGAATTTCACATGTATAGATTCAATTATTTTTCTAGATGTAGGATTATAACACATATATGCTCTAGAATTAGTTGAATAACCAACAAATATACATTCAATAGACTTTTGTTCAAATTTTTCTAGATTATCCTTAGTGTTCAATACAAAACACTTACATCCAAAGACTCTAAGATAATCTATTTTAGGTTGTTTATTGTTTAACAATTCATGAGGTGTTTTATTTAATTTCTTTCTAATAGAAAGCCTATTTATTATATAACAAGCACAACTTACAGCTTCAGCCCATAAATATCTTGGTAATTTATTTTCACAACATTGTTCTATCAACTTCTTGAATTGTTCTATTTTTACGTTCAACAACTCCATCGAGTTGTGGTGTTCTAGGTGGTGTGAATTCATGTTTAATTCCATGTAATTCACAAAATTTGATTACATCTTTGTTTTTAAATTCTCCACCTCTATCACTTCTAATTATTTTAACATTTTCTTCGTATATATTTTTAAGTTGCTTGACAAGAATTTCGATTGCCAATGGAGCATCGTCTTTGTGTGTTAAGAACAATGTCCATGTGTAGCGTGAGTAATCACCTACTATGACACACACATAGTAGTTTTCACCTAGACTTCTTGTCCTACTTGGACCAAATAAGTCTAAGTGAAGCAATTCTAGTACATGACTAGTACTCACTTCATGTTTCGGTTTTAATGTTTCTTTAGTGTGTTTTCCTTTAATACATGTTGCACATATTTGAAAACTATCTAAGTCTAACTTAGGCATACCTCTAATTAAATTCTTTTTAGATAGTTTATTAAAGGTTGAGATTCTTATATGGCCTAATCTTCTATGCCATAAATTTACATCTAAATCATGTGATATTAAACACTTAACCTTAGCATCCAACATGTTATCTAAGGTAAGAGTATAAATGTTACCATCCCTATTTCCTTTTAATACTATTTCTCCTTTTTCATTTATTATATACATGAATTGGAAAGAAAAGAGACATTATATCCGCAATCTATAAGTTGAGAAATACTTAATAAATTATAAGAGAGATTAATTACTAACAACACATTTCGTATTTGAAATGTGTTAGGGTCCCCAATTGTTTCTTTTCCAACAACTTGTCCTTTGTTGTTGTCACCGAATGTTACTTTTCCTCCATTCTTGATATGTTCCAACTCGGTGAATAGTTTGGAGTTGTCCGTCATATGCCTCAAACATCCACTATCTAAAAACCATTTGGTTTTTAGATTCTTTGATTTTGTCTCCTTCTTGCATTCCTTGCATTTTTCCTACAATGGAGACAAAGTTTTAGGTACCCTTTATTTGAGTCCTTGAATGTTAGGGGTACCATTCTTGTTTAGATATCCCTTAGGTATCCAAACTTGAACATACCTTCTAGGCACATTTTTGACATAGGTTGAATATAAAGGATTAACATATGTTTGACCATTCCAAAAAGATGTTTCATTGTAATACATGTTACATCTTTGTTGATAAGTACTATGTCTTGGCCGATTTTGATAGTGTGTATAAGGCATGCGATTTTGTTTCTTGAATGGCGCTATATAAGTGTGTTCATAGGCATTTCTATAAGACTTATATGAGTGTTGCCTATACTTAGGTTCATAATAAGTTGGATGCATTTTATTATGTCTTGTTGTATTTGTATACATGTAGGCATAATTTCTAGGTTGTCTAGATGCAAAGTTTTGCCTAGATGTACGTTTAAACGTGTGTATATTTGTGGGTGCGTGTTGTATTTTTGCCTTGATATAAGTAGAAGAAGGTGTAGAAGAAGATGTAGCAGACAAAGTTGATTTTGTTGTATTATATGGCAACTTTGTGCTAGATGAGACAAACTTAGTCTTTTTATCTACTTTTACAATTTCTTCTTTATATCCTAATCCGGTTTTATCATTTTCATACTTTTATGATGATGTTAGTGTATCTAACATATTAGCACCCAATTTAAATTGTTCTAACATTTTTTCTAAGTTTAGTTTAGAAGACTTAAGTTGCACTATCTCATTGTCACACTTTCTACCTTAGACTGTAACATACTATTTTCCGTTTTTAACTTTTGTTCATTTTTCCTAAGTGATTCAATTTTATTCTTTAAAGAATCAAGAGTATTAGTAGACTCTTGTTTAAAAGATTCTAATTAATCGAAAAATTCCAAGTTGGACGTCTTCAGCTTGTCATTTTCTTCAATTAGTCTCTTCTTTTCTTTAGAGAGCCTCTTACAGTGAGCATGCATTCTTAAAAATTCTTCATACATTTCATCAAATGTCATGTCACTATCAGAATCACTATCAGAAGAAGAGCTTACCTCGTTGGATACGAAGCAGACTTGAGCTTCCTCAGTTTCGGATTCTGAGTCGGATGAGTCGCTCCATGTGCTCACCTTCATTGCTCGTTTCCCTTTCCTTGCCTTAGACTCCTTTGTCTTTGTCATTTGTGCCTCCTTGTCCTTGGCTTGTTTATTATTGTTGTTATTATTATTATTATTCTTTGTTGGACAATGATATGAAATATGTCCTTTTTGACCACACTCGTAGCACTTTGATTCTTTATTATACCATTTGGTGTTATTTTTCCTAGGTTGAGAAGAAGAAGAAGAAGAACGTTGCCTATTCATATTAGGACGTTTGAAAAACTTTCTAAGTTTTCTCGCTATTAATATCAAGTCATCATCTAATTCAGTATCACTATTACTATCATCATTATTTGTATGTGTTTCTGTTGTTTTGAAAGCTATTGACTTACTTGATGATTTTGATGACTCGGACTTCCGTTGGTTTAGTTTTACCACATAGACTTTAAGAGACCCGATCAATTCATCCATCTTAGTGATTAACTTTGTCTCCTCGATTGCAGTCACCTTTGGATCCCATTCAGCAGGAAGGCTTCGTAGCACCTTTTGAATTTTTTCATTGTTCGTGAATGATTTGCCTAAAGCTTCAAGGGCATTAAAAATGTTAGTAATCCTCAAATCCATAGATGTTATGGATTCGTTCGGCAACATTTTGAAAAATTCTAACTCAGTCATAAGCATGTTTATTTTTGATTCTTTTACACCACTTGTACCTTCATGCTTTAATTCTAATGACTTCCACATGTCATGTGCACTTGTGCAATTTGATACATATCCTGCTTCAGAATTCGTAAGTCCATTTAAAAGCAATTGCATGGCTTTTGCATTCATAGACATTTTCTTTTTATCTTCAAAAGACCATTCACTTTTATATTTTTCTACTTCCTGTGTGACTCCACTAACTTGTACAATCTTCATTAGAATATACGGCCCACCTTCAACGATAGACCATAAATCAATGTCTATAGCCATTAAGAATAGCCTCATTCTTAGTTTCCAATGAACAAAATTATTGCCATAAAAAAGAGGAGGACGTTAAGTGGACATACCTTCCAACTCACCTTTGTGAGATCCTATGTCCATTGTATGTACCTTTAATCTGAGACTAGCAGGCTACAAAGAGTAATTGTTTCTTGGCCTGGTATTGATTGTACGGTGTTGAATCTTGCTTCATTGAGTGGTGTAAACCTTGCTCTGATAACAAAGATTAACTCTTAATCAAAATCGCCGCTTATGCCTAAGATCGTGACTTATGGGCAAGATCATCACTTAATTTCTAATGTCTGAAACTTAATTCTAAAGTCAATAATTAATAACAAATGTTTAAGCCTAAAATATTAACTTAGGGGCAAAATCGTAACTTAACTTCTAATATCATGGTCTGAATCTACGTTTCCGCCGTGGATCTAGAGCCATACTCTGATACCAACTGTAGCGACCCATCACGAGTACTAATACTCGGAAAGACTCACTCGCCGTATTTTGCTAAGGAAAATACAATGCGTCGAAATCGATGCAAAACACGTCAGCAGCTTGACGCAAATTGATGTCAGCAAAAGTCGACATAAAGCCTCAAATTATATAAATTATAAATAACGTACAATAATCTAAACAATGGTAGCTAATACATCATCGAAAATAAAAGTAAATGTCTAAGTCTCCAATAAGTACATGAAGTGACAACCCACAAGATATATTCCGAATGTCAGAAAGTATCCTCGGTCAAGCTAAAAACGATCAATATCCTCACTAGGCATCCTCCTCGACATATACTAAATCGTACTCCTAATCGTCTGAAAGAAAATGATAAAGAGTAGTATGAGCGATACTTCACCCAGCATGTAACCTTAACATATTTACCATGGGATCATGCATGGAGAAGCAAGTGCTATAACAGTAAATAACAATACAGAAAATAACATGCTTCTCATTCGTAAATGATTTTACCGTTTTACTCCTAGCATCCAAAACAAAGATAGAAAATAGACCCAACAAAGACATACAATGGAATAGACCGATAACCAAGTCAAACCAAACGATAGCCAAGCAAAGGTTAGTCTAAGCCAAAACATGATGCAATTTTCCAAAACAATGCAATGCCAATGTTCCGAAATTTCAAAACCAAAGTTTTCAATTCCAATGTCGAATGTCCAAATCTAATGTCCATATCCAATTAAACAGCTCCAAACATCCAATATACTATAGACACCCTGTCCCTACAAGTGACTTATACCGTAAGACTTACGAATTGATTCCTCCAAAAAGCAAATATACTATAGACACCCTATCCCAGACTAGGTTGTTACGCCTATAGCACCAAATATATGCCTTTGCACCCTGTTCCAGACTAGGTAGTTACGCTCAGACCCAAATATGCATACAAAAGCCCTGTCTCCGGCGAGGTAGTTATATCTGCAGCAATCCAAACAGGCATACAGAAACTCTGTCCCTGACGAGGTAGTTACATCTGCAACGCTCAATAACAAAAATAGGAATCAACCTGGCTTACCGATATATTTCCCTTGCAAGGGTGGATTTCCAAAATTATGAATGCAAAGTTTCCAAAATTATTTTCCAAGTCCTCAGTTAGTCAAATTACCAAGGAGACAATATACATAAACATATTTTACCAAACGAACATTATGATTGAAATACTTCACAGCACATTCCATTTCCATATTCACACTACAGCACATATTACAATTGAAATGAATATTATAATTGAAATAGGTAGTGCTGCACACTACAGCACGTTCCATTTCCATATTTAATTTCCATATTCACAGCACTCACACTGACGCCATACATTGCAATAAGCCCCCCAAAAAATCAATTATATATATATAATTGAAGTATGCAGCAAATATACACATTTGATGAAATTTCATATTATAAACAACAATTCGGCCACTGCCATTATCCCACCCAACGCACACTAGCACACACATGCACTTTTCATGTTCATTTCAAAATTCTTTCTCTATATTTTCTTAAACCATTAATGTACAATACATATCATGCTATTATGGAATAAACTTTATCCATTTACATAAATTTACAACATACACAACTGCTTCTAACAATGGCCGAATGGCCACTGCCTTCAAGATATGCACACACATACGGCTTACATACAACAAATATAACTATATAGTCAACCATGTATACAAACATATATACTAATACATGATCCGGATTTAATATAAGAACATATACATAAGCTTTTACCAAAATCACAGTAAATACACTAAGATTACTTACATTACTTGCATTATACAATACCGTAATTAGAATCGGCGTTGAATTTGGACCAAACTTCTTCTTCTTTTTCTTGTCTCCTCTATTTTCCCCTCCTTTTTATCTCCTAACTCTCAGCACACTCTCTCTTTTTTTCCTTATGGTCACACGGCTGCAGCACCAAGGATGAAAAGGAAATAGTTTATGGGTATTTTAAGTAAGGGGGTTATGGGTATAATGGTGTATTAAGAGGGTGGGGTTATGGGAGGTTAAAGGGTGTAGTGGGGAGAGTGGGAGTAAATTAATGTAATAACAATAAAAATTTTCCCTTACACAACCGTTGCGTCCACACACTTTTCGTTTATACATTTTACTTTATTATTATTTCTCTTTTTTTTTTTAAACGGGCATGGGGTGTGACAATATAGGTTTTCAATATGAAAAACTTAATTCATCCGTCACCAAAAAATACAAGAGTTGTGGCCGACCGGTCTATTTATCATTCAGAATTATGGAATGAATATTCTGGTTCACACTAACAAGCGGATTATGGAAATGCAACATATCATATTTACACCGGATCATATCAAATACTATCATAATTACATACTACAATGTTAATTATAACCACACTTATAACTGTTAGAGAAAATTAAAGGAAATAAGTTGTTCAAGTTGCAAACCTAGGTTAGCAATATACTTTGAGCTTAGTTATAATTAGTCTTCATTAATGACAAATAGAAACTAATGAATCCTTAATTATCTACGTAACGAGTAGATGATTTTATGCTTTGGAATGACTCAATTACGGTACCGAGTGAATGAGAAATTAATGTCAAAGTATGAGTAAAATAAGTGAAATTGGCAAAAGTAATGATGTGGCCTCTTTAGGAAGTGACGCATCATCACTTTGAGGAAATACCATGTTGGACAAATAAAGTGAGTTAGCCACCATATATAGTGCAAGAATGGTTACTTTAGATGTGTCCTAAGGCAATGAGAGGTTTTGACTGGAGGGAAGACATACGAAATTGCCACACGCGCTGCCGTCCGGCTCGGCTCCTATCTTTTTGGAGAAATTTTATTTAAATTTATCCAAAAAATAATATGTTTAATCATACCATTGTATTTAAATCTGATACTTAACCATAATTTAAACTAGAACTAGTATTTGAAAATCGATTAAGCTTAACCGTAAGGCCGCAGTTTAAATGGACGCGGCTCGCGATCTAAGGACTGTGATGAGCAGGCTGAGTGATTATGTGATCCAATGGCTGCAATTTAAACTGGCAGCGGTTTTTAATCTAACGGTGGCAATATCAAATCATCTCATCCGACAACTTTGGTTGAACCGACGATTAACCATCCTAAATCGGGTTTTCCCTATAAATACCATGCCAGGCGGACCTGTGTAATCATCGATTTTCTTTCCTTCTTCTCTGCATATGATCTTTCTGCATTTTTTCAAGTTGTTCGAGAAGTCACAACGTCCTACAAGTTCGTTGAGTTCTTACGCTGCAGTGCCACTCGTCTGAATTGTTATACATTGTATCCTGGGAGACAGTTGCTACCTCTGGTTGGGCATAGTATACCGGAGCAATACGTCTTAAGGACAAAGTCCTAGACTCTCTTCGGTTTGCATGTTGTTGCTTTTTATATGAAGACACAGTGTATGGAATCGATTTTTTTAACAAGCTTAAGACGTATTCATTCTTACTGTCTTTTTTCTATTCGCAAATCAGTTACTTATATTGATTTGCACTCTGCTTCTACTCCTTTGGTTTCCTGATTCGAAACATTCTGTTTCTCAGTTGTTTGTTTCTGCTCTACAGAAATTGAAATGGAGAACGAAAGCTCGAACTCATTCAACACTGTGAATGGTTCGCATCTTGGCGCCGACGGACAGAACAATGTTGTTCCTATGGCACCCAACACTGGGGTGCCTCTGAATGCTCCTCCACCGGGTCCTGTTGTGGCCCAAGTGGAGAAACCTGAAAAATTTTGCTGGCAGTTTCTCCAAACGATAGCAACAGAAGATGTTGTTTTATCTTACTGATGTGGGTTTAGCCAGAATACTTACCGAGGGCCCCTCTAGTGGTGGATCTAATTGATGATCAGAACCAGAATATGCAAAATAACCTCTTTGCTGAAGCATAGAATTTTAACAATTACGTTTGTTTGAGTCGTATTCTGAGTTGTTTAGACAATTCTCTTTATGGACTGTACTGTACTTATAAAATTGCAAAGTCGTTGTGACATGCTTTAGATAAGAAATATCGCATAGAAGATGGTGGTGCAAAGAACTTTATTATCGACAAATTCCTTGATTTTGAAATGTCAGCTTCCCAAAATGTTATTTTGAAGATTGAGGAACTGCAGATGTTGGTAGCCGAAATAGAAGAAGAGGTCATGTCGCTCAGTGAATCTTTTCCAGTGGCATCTATGATTCAGAAGCTACTTCTTTCGGGAATGGAATTCAGAAGCTATCTCAAACACAAAAGAAAGAAAATGACACTCCATATAGAGGAGGACAATCGAAGAAGTGAGAAAAAGTCTGGTTCTTATTCTGGTCAAGCTAAGGCACATACCGCAGAGGCGATGAAGAAAAAGAAAGGCCATCTTGGAGTGAACAACAAAAGCAAAACAGATCAACGAAAAGTTCACATGGAAATGTACAACTGTGGCATTCAGGGACAAGTTAGCAGTGAATGCCACAAGCCAAAGAAGAGGCAGGATAAAGCAAAGGCAAACCTTGTTGGTGCTATGGCAGATCTGGACCTATGTGCTATTGTGAGCGAATGCAACATTATGGGGAATCCACGTGAATGGTGGTTGGATATTGGAGTTACGATACATTTCTGCGCCAATAAGACGATGTTCTCAGAGTACAAGCCCAGAAATAATGAGCAGCTATACATGGGCAACGATGCTTCATCAAAGATAGAAGGTGAGGGGAAAGTTGTTCTAAAGCTGACCTCAAGAAAGCATCTGACTCTGCAGAATATGCTGCATGTTCTGACATTCGGAAGAATTTGGTCTCTGGCGCTTTGCTTGTTATGCACGGGTTTACACTAGTGCTTGAGTCTAACAAAGTTATTCTTCCAAAAGAATGGTTCGTATTTAGGGAAGGGAGACTTGACTAATTGAATGTTTAAGTTAAACGTCATATATTGTACCCGAGAAAGAAGTGCCCGCAGAGACTAATAATAATGCTTCTCCTTCTGCTTACATGCTTGAATTTTCTTGTTTATAGCATTTTCGTTTGGAACATGTTAATTACAAGTCAATACAAAGAATGACTAATCTGGACTTATTATCCAAATTTGAATTTTAATAAGGAAAAATGCTAAATTTGCGTGGAAGCGAAAATGGCAAAGGCACCATTTCCTTCAATAGAAAGGAACACTGGACCTTTGGACTTAATTCATACACATGTGTGTGATTTAAAGTTTGTGCAAATGAGAGGTGGTAAAAAGTACTTTGTCACTTTTATTGATGATTACACTAGATACTGTTATATTTATTCGCTAAGTAGCAAAGATGACCTCGTTGATGCTTTTAAAGACTATAAAAATGAACTTGAGAATCAACTTAGCAGATGAATTAAAGCAATTCGTAGTGATAGAGGTGGCGAATATGATACACTATTTAATGAATTATGTTCAGAACATGACATTATTCAACAAACGAATGCACTATATTCCCCTCAATCGAATGGTATTGCTGAATGCAAAAACCGTACTCTAAAAGAGATGATAGATGATATGTTAATAAGTTCGGGTTTACCTCAGAACTTGTGGGGGAGGGAAGCAATTCTCTCCGATAACGTCATTTTAGATAAAATTCTATCTCAAAGGATGGATAAAACTCCATACGAACTTTGGAAAGGCCATAGGCCTAACTACAAATACCTAAAAGTGTGATGGTGTCTAGCAAAGGTTGCTGTACCTAAACCAAGACAAGTAAGGATTAGGCCTAAAACGATTGATTGCATATTCATACGATATGTGACTAACAGTAGTGCATATCAGTTCTTGATGTACAGATTGGACATTCCTACATACATAAAAATTTTGTCATGGAATCAAAGTTGCAGTGTTTTTTTGAAGATGTATTTCTAAAGAAAGACAAAAACAATGAACGGACAAGTACTGGTAAGCGAATGCGTGAGACGACCCCTCAAGAAACTGAGGAACCTCGTCAAAGCAAGCGATCTAGAATACTAACATCCTTTGGACAAGATTATTTAACATATACGGTAGAAAATGAGCCAAGGAATTTTTTTGAGGCGATGTCAACTCCAGAAGCTCTTTTCTGGAAAGAGGCAACAAATAGCAAGATAGATTCTATTTTTCAAAATCACACTTGGGAGCTGGTCAACCTTCCACCAGGGAGTAAACCACTCGGGTGCAAGTGGATTTTCAAGAAGAAATTGAAAGAAGATAGATCTATTGACAAATACAAGGCGTGGTTACTAGCCAAAGACTATCGAAAAAAGGAAGGTTCTTGACTTCTTTGACACTTACTCACCAGTGATTGTAATCACTTCTATCAAAATGCTTGTTGCGATTACTGCAGTCAGTAACTTAGAAATCCATCAGAGGGATGTAAAGAAAGCATTTCTGAATGGTGAATTAGAAGAAGAAATCTATATGGAGCAACCTGAAGGGTTAGTTGTTCCAGGACAAGAGAAGAAAGTTTGTAGACTTGTTAAGTCTTTGTACGGACTTAAACAGACACCTAAAGAGTGGCATTGAAGTTTGATCAGGCAATGATGTCTAACGGTTTCAGGTTCAATGAGTGTGACAAGTGTGTCTATATTAAGAACACATAGAATGCCTATGTGATAGCGTGTCTCTATGTAGACGACATGCTAATCATGAGCAGCACTCGAGATATCATCTTAAATACCCAGAAGATGTTGACAAAAAACATTGACATGAAGAATATGGGAGTCACCAACGTTATTTTAGGAATTAAAATTTCTAAAGTAACCGGGGCTTGTCTTATCACAAACTCACTACATTGAATCTGTTCTGAAAAGATTCAGCATGTACGATGAAAAGCCTGTAAAAACTCCAATTGACTTTAAGTCTACATTGAAGAAGAACCAAGGTGAACAATAGTTCAATTGAAGTACTCACAAGTGATTGGGAGTCTGATGTATATAACAATCTGTACAAGACTAGACTTAGTATGCTCAACAAACAAATTGAGCAGGTTTACCAGTAATCCAAGCGATTATCATTGGAAAGCTCTAAATAGAGTGATGCGATACTTGAAGTATACAATGAACCTTGGATTACATTACACAAGATATCCAGCAGTGTTAGAAGGATATTGCGATGCAAACTGGATATCAGATAGTAAAGATTCTAAGTCCACCAGTGGACATTTTTTTCACGGTTGATAAAGTTTCCGTGTCATGGAAATCCATAAAGCAAACGTGCATAGCTCGGTCAACTAGAAGGATGAGTTTATAACACTGGATAAAGCCGGAGAAGAGGCTGAATGGCTTCGGAATTTCCTGGAAGATGTTCCATTCTGGCCTAAGCCAATCGCTCCTATCAGCATGCACTGTGATAATCAGTTAGATATAGGATGAGCTCAAAGCAACATCTACAATGGTAAGTCTTGACACATACGTCGGAGACACAACACCATTAAACAGATGATCTCTAATGGCATGATTTCCATTGATTATACAAAATCAAAGGACAATCTTGCGTATCCACTTACAAAAGGTTTGCCTAGAGATCAGATGCCAAATTTGATGAACGGAATGGGACAAGAACCTACAATGCAAAAACCTTTGTAACGATAGCCCAACATTGTTGACTAGAGATCCCATAATCTTGGTTCAATGGGACAATAATGTTATGAAGCTTCAGTAAAGCACTTACTCATTCTGTTAAATAAAAGTGATGTTTGCAGAAAGAGTTAAAGTAAGCTAATGCTTTTAATGTTTCATATATCTTGGTACATCAAGTGGAGTATGACAGAATACTCTCTATAGGAAACACCTATGTAAGTATGAAATGAGGCCGCTTCTATGAGAGTTCTGTGAGGCGAGAATTCTCTAAAACACTTTCTGAAATCAGGTTGTTCATGGCCAAAAAGAAGATAACCATGAGAACCAAAAAGGTGTTAAAAAAATGTTGTGTGACTATTATTGTCTAGGTTCACAGTAAAGGCTGGCAGGTTCAAGACATCAAGTCACTAATTAGCCGAGTGGATCTGACAATACATCACTATGAAAGATTCAAAGCCAGAAGCTGCAACATTTTCTTATCCGACTTCTTGTAAGAGTCTGCATCTTATTTGCATTAATTTCCATTCAGGTGGGGGATTGTTGGACAAAATTGAAGGAAATGGGTTGCCCAAGTTACAAACTTTGGTTAGCAACATATGTTGAGCTTAATTATAATTAGTTTTTATTAATGACAAGTGAAAACTAATAAATCCTTAATTATCTAAGTAACGAGTAGATGATTTTAGGTTTTGAAATCACTCAATTACGATACCAAGTGAATGAGAGATTAATGCTCAAAGTAGGAGTTAAATAAGCAGAAATTGGCAAAAGTGATGATGTGTCATCCTTAGGGAGAGACACATCATCACTTTGAGGAAATATCACATTGGACAAATGAAGTGAGTTAGCCACCATATATAGTACAAAAATAGTCACTTTAGATGTGTCCTAAAGGCATGAGAAGTTTTGACCTGAGGGAAGACCTACGAAATTGCCACAAGCACGCCCTACCGCCCATACAGCCAGCTCGGGTGTGTGTGCGGGTTGTGGGCTCTCTTCTATCCTTTTGAAGAAATTTTATTTAAATTTTTCCAGAAAAATAATATGTTTAATTCTACAATTGTATCTAAATCTGATACTTAATCGTAATTTAAACTAGAATCGGTATTTGAAAATCGGTTAAGCTTAACCTTAAGACTGCAGTTTAAATGGACGCGGATCATGATCGACGGTTGTGGTTGAACTGGCGATTAACCACCCTAAATTGGTTTTTCCCTATAAATACCATGCCAAGAAGACCAATGTAATCGTCGATTTTCTCTCCTTCTTCTCTCCGTACCATATTCTTCTCTGCATACGATCTTTTTGCATTTTTTTCAAGTTGTTCGACAAGTCATAACGCCCTACTGGTTCGTTGAGTTCTTACGCTGCTGTGCCGCTCGTCTGAACCGTTATCCATTGTATCCTGGGAGACGGTTGCTATCTCTGGTTGGACACAGTATACCGGAGCAATACGTCTTAAGGACCGAGTCCTGGACTCGCTTCGATTTTCCTGCTGTTGTTTTATTTTACACGAACACACACCGTACAGAATCAATTTTTTGCTTAACAAAAACCATATCAATCGTGACAGCAAAGAAAAAAAGACCTACTACATCAATCCTTATTTAAAACCGTATCAATCTACATATAGAATAGTCCAATCCATATGGTAGGAGGGTTTCTGACAATATCCCCAACCATTGTCCTCCGATCGATTGTCCATATTTTTAAAAAATGAAAGCTGCAACAATCAAAAAGTAATTTTATTGCTAATAATACTGTACAAATGTAAACTTTATACATCACGACTGAAGACTAAATATGAGTATATAAATAAAACCACAAAAAATTAATATAAAAACACAAAAAGGTAAAATTACATAGAACAGCAAAAGCGTGTAAATTTCATCTCATGTTTCGCCCGCACATGATTCGTCTTTGTTTGGCGGCCCATTAGGTGAGAAAGCATGCATTTAAATAACTTAGATTCATATCTAACGAGAATTTGCTGGGGGTATGGTATGTTTTAAAAATATCTCACAATTCACATCATCCTCAAGATCCTATATGTTGGGTAGTGGAGGTCTTTATTCATAGGGACTTGACCTTTACCCGCAACCCTACATGTGGGTAGATTGAAATTTATCATCTCCTAAAATCTTATGTCCTAACCTCTCTTGTACAGGTACTGATTACTGCATATATTTACTTCCGGTATTTGATTTTTATTTTCATGACAACATATATTAACTGCAGGAGGAAAGCATGTAGAAACTCATAATTCATGCGAAATGAGTGTGCACATATTTGATACTTTTGATAATGGGTAAGATATAGGGTGTCTAAGGGTTTGTCTAGATTATTATGTGTTATACCTAATTATATATTTACTTAAAAGGAATCGAGAGTGCCTATTTTCACTCCCGATATCATGATATTTTCACATATATTTGTTAGAAATTTAGGGCTCAGAGGAGATATGGAAGATAACAAGCATTGAAGAATCCAACAAAACAATGCAAAGTAGAAGTCCATAAAAATGGAAGTCAATGTCAAAGAAGTAACTTTCAAGGTTTCTTAAACTTCTTTCGTGATGCACAAGATTGTAAAAGGAACAACAAAGGTATGATAATCATACATAAAGAAAATGAAATAAAGAAGAGAGAAATACCCAAGACGTAACAATTATTACTGCCCTTAATGCGAAATTGCCCCTCCATTGAGTAAGGTTGACTATACGGAAAATGTCTCCAAGGATATAACGTCTTCGTCATTTAGTTTGTTTCACAATTGTTTAATACCAGAGGAAGAAGAAGAGTGAACAGAATGAAATTCTGTAGGTTTCCACAAAAGATTTCAAAAAGGTTTTTATAAAGATCATTTCGAAGTATATCAAAACTAGTTTTTAAAATCTTTTGGTCTTTGTATTTAATAGACTTTGATTCACAAGAAAAGAAGTTAATTTGACACCTCTCTGCATAGTTTAAATTCCAAAGCTAGTTTATGAACATTCAAGGTTAAAAGGAGGTATCTAAAGTTGTAAAAGTTCCATCATTTCATCAAAAGGAACCAGAAATTTTCTGCTGTCTGCACTGACTGAACGTTCAGTCGATTTGACTTAAAGCAAGATTCGAAACTTTTGAACTTTACAAATCAGAACTCAGCACCAAACTCAAGACCAAATGTTCGGTAAATGGATTTACCAAACGTAAAATGCTAGTTTCGTGACTAGACAAAAACTTCGAAAATTGGAGCGGACTCGACGACTGCACTCATAGCTCATTCCGGAATGTTTGGTCTCACTCACGGAATTTTCTGTCTCACAAAAAATTCAGAGAATCATCTCATCCATCCAATTCATGTTTTCACTTCGCTCTTTGATTAACCTTCTTACATTTTTTATATAAATTTACAACACTTGCTAAACACTTTTATGTGATTTTCTTTTAATAATCCCCCAAAGATCCAACATTTATATAAAAACATCCATGAACAATTAAAATTTACCTCTCTAGTATCGGAAGAAGACAAGGACGCATAATGGATGATGACTCATGTCTTGAATAGCTATTTAGTACAAATAGAAGTAGATAAATGAAAATAAGCTGACATCAATGTCTTGAATCTCACCTCACTACTATTTATATGGACTACCAAAAGACATGTCATTGTCTATTTCATACAAATTTGCATTTGGTGCGAATTTAGCCATGCACTCAGTTCCAGATTTTCATAAGCGTTCTATTTCCAAACTCTCATAGAAAGCGGCAGCACCTCTACACTTATATAGGTGAAATTCATCAAGTATGTACTGCTCACACCACCGTAAACATAGCTATGAATTTCATTAAGAGATTTTTAAAATCTCACCCTAAAAAACTTGCAGCAAGCACCTTCTTACTTCAACATCATAAGGAGGGACAAGTTTGATAGTGCTAATTAGAATTCTTCTATGACTTGTTTTTACCATATTCAACCTCGTTTGTAGGTTTTATACTAATAGTAGGTTAGGTTTCCATCATAGAGAGCTCACATCAAATGGGTTGAACCTCGTTTCATGTCACAAGAACTAACTTGCACTTAGTTCTTACTGGGACACTCTCATAGACCTTACACTGTTTATATTTACCCCAAAGAAATTTTACTGGACCACTCTTATAGATCTCATATTGTCTATGATTACCCTATAGAAATTATACTAGATCACTCTCATAGGCCTCACAATGTCTATGATTTACCCCAAAGAAACTCGAGTAATTCATATCGTTATGTCATTCATCTAGTGCTTGCACCTCTCAAATCGTTGCCTTTCGGTAATTTTTGCCAATGAATCACTTAACAAAACATCTCATTAGTTCATAAAAACTAAATAGAAACAAGCATGAAGACATTGAGCTTTGTTTTTATCAACAAACTATCAAACTCAAATACAACATAGTGTTTCCATGAATTACTCCTCAAACAACTATAATCAACATCATTATTGAACATCTTTATTTGGAGTTAGTTTTATCAACAAGCAAATAAAATTAATTTCATAGACAACAAGAAAGTCTGTCATACACACAAGCTCAAACAACAAAACATTCAAAACTTTTTTAGAAGTTATACAACATATACAATCTATTCACATCTTCAAATTCAGATGTTAAAAATAACATTTATTTTCAAACAAGCGTGAAGGACTAAACCCCCACATTTATCAATAATCTCATGTATATATTAGCCGCAAAACCTCATTCCTTAAACCATATTCAATATTCATTTTACTACATGAATACTATCAACCATACAATTTTAATTAGTCATCAAGTAACAAATAACAAGCTATGGTGTCATTCAACTCAAAAGACTTTCAACAATGAACATAGACTCAACTCTCTATAGTATTTCGGTGTAAACTCCAATAACTTTCTTATGAACCAAGATTCATAGGAAAACAACCCTTTTGATCTTTCAAGCACAACATAGGCTTAACAAAATTATAATTCATCATATTCTTAAATTTATCTTAGTGTTCTATTCACATGCTATACTAAATGCGAGTCTTGCGACATAAAATTCTTTAACATTTGAACAAAATCGTCAAATGTCTAAGATAAGAAATTTCCATGTACACATATGTACCAACATAAACTCACAAAAATAATTAGTCTTAATTATTTTATTTTCAACAAGAATCTCTATTCTCAAAAGATGAAAGCACACTATCATAGACCTTAACCACAAAATGCTTTCAGTTTTATACAGATCTAACGTGCTTATAGTCATCTTTTTTGTTCTCTTAATAGTATTAACATTGTCATGATCTTGTCTAACAGAGCACAAGAAAAATGAATCAATCACTTTCAAAGACTAGATGCAAACCTATCAAGATACAAAAAGTCACACACATAGCACAAAATCGGACATTCATAGCCTTGTTTGATATCGCCTTGGAAACCAAATTCTTCTGTATAATAGAAACACAAAACACATTGTCAACTCCAGCCTTATAGATAAAATTAAATTTAAGATCAATTTCAAATATCCATCTTTTTGGATTTCTTGTGCATTCTTAAAGAAAATTTGTTTACCATTTTTTATCTCTTGAAATTTGTTTACCATTTTTTATCTCTTGTCTTTCACCAAATTGATATTGTTTTTGACTTTTCTCCTCATTCATTGTTGTAGATTGTTTTGATGCTACCTCTGTTGTATGTTCATCTGCTCCTCTTAGGCTTTCTAGTCTTGTTTGCGTCCACATCCAATGTTGATAAAATTTGTCGCTTTCAAGATGAGTATTTCATAATCAAAAGCCCAAAACCCATTTCTATGCATGTAGTCCTCACGTCTCCAAGCTTCAAGTGCGGCAAAGAGTTGTTAAATCCACCATGTTAGCCTTCGTCTACCCTTCATCACTACTTGCATCTTCCAACCTATTATTCTCCTTTGGTTCTTTAAGAATCGGTTTTTTTTTTTGTAAAACTGTGTCTAACATCTTAAGAAAACTTCAACCCCCACAGGCAAGAAGAAATAAGATTAATACCATGTTGATCTCTTTGCAAAAGTGGTCTTTCTCTATGGTGTTTTTGTTGAAGATTCAACCCCCACAATTTGTCAAAATGGGGATGAAGAATGCCGAGGAAATGACAAAAAATTAGTCATTTTTACTCTCCTTTTTTTGTTCTTTTTCTTCTTGATTATCATATTCACCTACAACGGGATCTTTCTTTTCCTTTCACTTATCCCTTCAAGGGTCTCTTCATTTTGAGCGATATTATCCTCCACAACTATTTTGCCTGAAGATTGTTAAAATTTTAGGGCTTAAAGGAGATATGAAAGATAATAATCATTGAAGAAACAAAAAACACAAAGTAGAAGTCCATAAAAATGGAAGACGGTATCAAAGAAGTAACTTTCAATTTTTCTTAAATTTCATTTGTGAATGCACAAGATTGTAGAAAGAATTACAAAGGTATAATAATCATGCATAAAACAAATGAACGAAGAAGTGAGAAATAACCGAGATGTAACAAATGCTACTATCATTAAAGCAAAATTGCCTCCACCATTAAGCAATGTAGACTACGCAGCAAATGTCTTCGAGTATATAACGACTCTTCTTTTTGTTTGTTGTACAAGAGAAAGATTGAACTTGTCTATTTGAAGTATTTAATTTCAGAAGAAGAATGATAAAAGGAAGAGATTATGTAGTTTTCACAAAAAATTCAAAAAGGGTTTTTACAAGGATCGTCTCAAAATATATCAAAACTTTTGATCCTTGTAATTTTATGGACTTTGATTCATAACAAAGGAGTTAATTTGACACATTTTTGCAGAATTTAACTTCCAAAGTTAGCTTATGATCGTTCAAGATTGGAAGGACGTGTTCCAAATTGCAAAGGTTGCATTATTTCATCAAGAGACAACAAAGATTTTCTATCGTCTGCACCGATCGAATGCTCGTCAATTGAGCGAACGCTTGGCATTGCGTTTGGTGACTGGATAGAAACTTCAGATTTAGATCGAACTCAGCACCGCATTCGGAGCTCATCACCGAATGTTAGGTCACCATAGAATTAAGAAAATTCAAAGTATTATCTTACCCATACAATCCAAGTTTTTACTTCATTTTCTGATCAACCTTCTTCTATATTTTTATATAAATTTAGAACACTTTCTAAAATACTTTTATGTGCATTTTTACAACAATATTTATCCACTTTAATTTGTGTTGTGTTAAAATAATAGACGATCCGATTGAGGTGTGATAATTATCGTTGCCAAAGGAATTTAGCACCAGTCGACAACGTGTCTGAAAAACAATACAACTTGAATTTGACTGATTTAATTATAATTCTAATTTTCAATTTATGGAGCAAAATGCTGTTATACTTATTGTTTCATCTTTCTACAAGTATAACCATCAGGCCTGACCATAGCTACCCACGTGAAAGAATAAATATGAGGATGTTGATACATAGTTGAAGATAACATAACTACGATACAGACAGTCGTGAAAAGTTTCAAGTCCAAATAACAAAGTACTTCTCTTACAAAGTTAAGACAATTCCTAAAAATACATACGGGACGAGAACTCCTAAAAGATACAAACGGGACGAGAAGTTGAAGGCAAAAATACAGCTTCAACATTCCAAATCTTTTCTTCCTTACCTAAAAATCCCTGAAAAGATGAAACACCACGCAAATAAATCTCACATTCCTATAATTTACTAAGACATTACACGCCGTTATATTACTAGTTATATACATTCACGCACTAATTAATCTCTTGAAAGACTGCTGCCTCTTTTGTGAAGATATCACAAGTGGAACACACCGTTAAATCAAATAGCATTCCAGGCTATCAACCTTAGTTACCTCAAATACATGATACCAAATAAACCATCAAACGCCTCCAAGATCCCCATCTCTTGCAATGCCGCCTTCTTTCTCTCAAAAGAAGACATGAAGTATGTACTCTTTCGCAATTTCATTACACGCCCATTACTGAGAGACGATTACAATCATGACCAAGATGGACGTTTAGAACTATAATAATAAACAAAATCCACACATTCCTTCTCTGTCCCATCCCAAAAATATTATCAATACGTGCTTCCATAATTTATTTCAATTATAAAAAAAACATAACTGACATAATATTTTTGAGATGGATAGAGTAGTAAAGGTCGTAGCCCTCGTATTTCAAAGATTAATTTCTGGATCATCCCATGTTATATCAAGATCAGCCGAAACCAACGTGTCCAAATCATTCCAAATCCAGCAATTTGGCATTTCAGCCACGCCATTGCTTGCACTCAGACCTTGCCATGGCTGAGAAAAGAAATCGTTGCGCCTGTTCATACTAACACTGGTGATTGTCGACGACTCGAGACTATCAAGTTGGCCAGAGATGATGGCTTCTTGAATGCCTGAAACAGAAGATGGGTTCTTGTCTAATTGGGATGGACTCAGACCAGAGATCGAAAAGTTGCAAAATTCGTCGTCATTATGAGAAATGTCATTAAATGCCTCGAAGAGCAGCTCTGATGTCTTCTTTTGTTGATCAGCCAGAGCTGTAAGGAATTTTACCAACATTATACAAATTACACTATCTTAAAAAATAATTATAACAATATTTTTAAATGGAGGGTACAAAATAGTTAATAAAATGACAAGGAAATTAAAAAAAACATGATTCAAATCCATTTGATATAAATGCAGTTCCAATATATATATATATATATATATATATATATATATATATATATATATATATATTTACGGAGTATCACATTCTATATTTCATAGTATGTAACACTAGCTAGCCATCATGATGCTACGTGTATTAAAGTAATATATTATGTGACATCACATTAACACACATGCCATGATCATGTGATAATGGCATGATATTGGCTAGTGTAATGGGGGTGATAGGCAATAAGCTTCTAGATCAATTCATCATATGTAGCGGTTAAAATGTAGTGAAAGCAAACATGTAATATATTACATGTAACTTTAAGAAATGCATACCATGGGTTATTTAACTTGATATATGAATTACGTACCTTCAACCTCTTCTTGAGCTGCAAGACGAAGACTATGGGAATCTTGATTATTCGAGTTCCTACTAGCGGTGGAACTAGGCATATTTGAGACAGCGGCGGCATCGTTGGCAGCAAAGGTGGTGGTTTTGGCAGAAATACTGGGAGGCTTGTGGCGCTTGTTTTTGCGGCCACCACCAAGGGGAACATTGCGAAGGGTTCCCCCTTTAGTCCAGTGCCTTTTGCAAGCTTTGCAAAAATGACGTGGTTGAGATTTGTTGTAATTGTTGTAGTAACAAAACTTAGTATTCTTCGAACCACACCTCGGACAATCAAGAGCTTCTGGCTGCGGATGTTGCTGTTGATTTGTTTTTGTTGGAATGGACTTGGACAAATCTTTGGTAGTAGAATCCAACAACGTTTGGCTCCAATGAACTTCGTCATTAGAAACTTGTTTACTACCTAATCCCATGTGTCTAGGCTCTCTAATATATGATCCGTTTTCAGTAATACGGGTGTTTGTAATTTGTTATTACTATGACAAACTTGGTAGTCTAATGAACAATTCATGCAAGAACATGTTGAAAAGAATGAGGATTGAGGAGTATCAAATTCGATCTTGAAGATGATTATAAAAGAGATTGAAGAAGCACAATACAGCAGCTACAGCTCGTAAAGTAACAGAATTTGTGGAGAATGAAGAGGAAAGAAGTACCGAAGGAGGCCTGAGATTCCCTATCTCTATGTGTGTATATTTCTAGTTGTTGTCTGCCAATCACTTTCTATCAATCTATCTGTAAATACCATCGTTGCGAAGATAGGGATATATATATATATATATATATATATATATATATATATATATATATATATATATATGTATATACATATACATATACATATACATATACATATATATATATACACATGTATATGTGTATATATATATACATGTATATGTATATATATATATAAGTACATGTATATGCATATATATATGTATGTGTGTGTATATATATATGTGTGTGTGTGTATTTTTGTGTGTGTACTAAAATTCTACGATTTCTGATATTGCTCTGGTCTATTCTGAGGAAGGATTTTGATTGATGTGTGTGGGTGCAGTCTGTAGGGCACTGGTCTTGGTGTCAATCTAAAAAGTTGACGATATATGAGAATTCTATGGATTCGCTAGTTTAGTAGTTTTCCCAAGACAGTGTGTGTGTGTATATATATATATATATATATATATATATATATATATATATATATATATAAGTAGCACGAATAGAAATGGAGTAATTCTACTTTTGCAAAAACCTACTGCATCGGAATGTCGCCAGACACTATGTTTTTCTCTTAAAAAGTTCTAATATATTGAACGATGAGTTACCAATGATATATCCAAGTCACAATTTGCTTAATTTCTCCCTTTAAATCTTCGAAATTCTACTTTATATACATTATGAATTGTAGAATTTTATTTCTTTTAATTATGTTAATATGACCTGCATAATGTAAGTCTATCGTACTCCTTAAATGTCTTCTTTGCTTTACGAACTCATAATAGTCAATAAGTGATAAACCATAATTAAATCGTCTGTTAGTCAACAACAGTCAACGGTTCAACCCCAGTAGTTCAGCACTCAAGTACTGCAGTTCAGCAGTACAGCACTCAAGAATGGTTGTTCAGCCTTGGCTGCATCTCAGCAGGGCATCATGACGCCTTTATAGCATCGAAGAATATGCCAAGGTTTGCACCTCTGCACCAACTTCAGTTTATGACCCAGTGCCACACTTCAGACCACTTCAGCTGGGTAAGGCCTAATCATGCACTTCGGCAAGACTTGATTTTGCACTCCGGCAGAGTACTTCAGCAAAGGAACCAAGCACGATATTACCACGTGGGACCCTCAGACAGAGGTGCAATTCGAATATAGTAATTGCAGCTAGTTATTCTTTCTGAACACGCCAAGGTCACAACAGCCGGCCTATTAAGTACATCAGCCAGGCCGGCCTATTAGTCACATCAGTCAGGCTACTGGTCACATCAGCAGACCTACAACGTCCTAGCTTTCTGTCCCAAGCAAACGTCTTATCCACTATCAGAAGCCAAAGGCGGGAAAAAGGTCCATAAAAACAAGTCAACCAAGACAAAGAGGGGGATCCAGAATTCAAACACTAAAATCCTAAAGCAAGTTCATACACATTGCTCTTTGGCCCATATTGTGAGACACTCTTAACTCACCATTTAAATTATAATCTCAGTGAAATATGGCCCAAACTGACTTGAGCGTCGGAGGGTTTTTCTTGTGGCCAACCCCCCGCGACCTCTGACCTGTGCTTTCTTGTGCAGGATATTTTAGAGGTTATTCCAGCCACAATTTTCAATCCAGTTAACAACTCTTCAAGTTAACTGACGGAGCTAATTTGAGGTCATCTAGACCCTTGGTGAAGATCTGGCTTCATCATTTGGTGCTAGAAGGAGGGCCCCTTAGACCCTTACCCCAGAAAACAGCTTCTCAAAGCTTTTCTAACTAGCTTAGCAAGCTATCGAGAGAAAGATGAGTAGCAAAGATGGACAAGGGTCCAAGCGACCTACGACATGTAAGAGGAGCCAAAGGTCTTCTCAACAACAAACTGAACGATGTTCTACGGAGCCGAAAGAATCCTCAACTCCCCTCGTTGCCTTCACATATGAAGACCATATTCGAGCCATACGCTATGTGGCTCAAAACCCAGGTGTTGTCCAAGCTGTAGTGAGGGAAATGAAGGGGAAGGTCTCTGCAGCAAGGTCCAGTGGGTCTCATTCCAGTAACTCTCACCCACTGGAACACCTGGAGTACTCTCCCACTCGGCTTGGTTATTACCCCAGGAGTCAGGCCGAGTTCATGGTCGAGGCGAGGCGGCCAGAACAAAAGTCTAGTTACCAGAGCTTAAAATGTACTCAGAAAGCCTCTTTGCCATTCAAACATGGCAGAAAAGTTGACAATAAAGGCAAAGCACCGTTGCAGGAAAGGTGCTCTGTCAAGATTCGGTTAGGAGGCCGAGGAAGGGAAAGGAACTCTCTACTGGCTTCAAAAGTCCATATCATTTCCTACATGAGGAAAAAATCTCTGGCAAAGGAACCCCAGCCCCTGGCTAGACAAATCCACAAAAGAAACCACCGACTGTACTGCCTTTATCATCATGATATTGGACATGATACAGAAGACTGTAGGCAGCTCGGACAAGAGATTGGGCGTCTTATCGAGCTGGGTCACCTGCAACGTTTCTATAATCCAAGGTCTAGGCTCCACAACAGGCTAGACTTTGGTAAACCCCCTCCGGATGAGAGTTGTAAACCTGGATCTCGTCATGGGTTTCCAAGTGATGAGGATTCAGATCCTGATGAAAGGGGGTTACGGGTTCTTGAGCATATAAGGCTGACGTAATAGCAAAAGTCCCTGATTCAATCGAATCAGGGTTTATTTCTTTTTGTGCTCATCCGGTATCTTCTAGCTCAGCCTTATAATATCGAAGGATCAATTTCTTATATTCAGCTGAGTATTCTTATTTGGCATTTAGCCAGGAAAGTCAAGTCACCATATGGTGTATGAAGAAATAATGTATGCCTACCTATAACCCACAACAAAAGTGGGGGCATACCTCAGCAGGTCTGAGAGGTTGAGCAGGTCTCAACAAAATGGGACAGGTTTCCCGATATTTTACCTCAGCAGGTCTGAAAGGTTGAGCAGGTCTCAACAAGATGGCCTCAGCAGGTCTGAGAGGTTGAGCGGGTCTCAACAAGATGGGACAGGTTTCCCGATATTTTACTTCAGCAGGTCTGAGAGGTTGAGCAGGTCTCAACAAGATGGGACAGGTTTCCCGATCTGATATTTTACCTCAGCAGGTCTAGGAGGTTGAGCAGGTCTCAACAAGATGGGACAGGTTTTCCGATATTTTACCTCTGCAGGACTGAGATGTTGAGCAGGTCTCAACAAGATGGAACAGGTTTCCCGATATTCTACCTCAGCAGGTCTGAGAGGTTGAGTAGGTCTCAACAAGATGGGACAGGTTTCCCAATATTCTACCTCAGCAGGTCTGAGAGGTTGAGCAGGTCTCAACAAGATGGGACAGGTTTCCCGATATTCTACCTCAGCAGGTATGAGAGGTTGAGCAGGTCTCAAAAAGATGGGACAGGTTTCCCGATATTTTACCTCAGCAGGTATGAGAGGTTGAGCAGGTCTCAACAAGATGGGACAGGTTTCCCGATATTCTACCTCAGCAGGTCTCAACAAGATGAGACAGGTTTCCCGATATTTTACCTTAGTAGGTCTGAGAGGTTGAGCAGGTCTCAACAAGATGGGACAGGTTTCCCGATATTTTACCTCAGCAGGTCTGATAGGTTGAGCAGGCTTCAACAAGATGGGACAGGTTTCCCGATATTCTACCTCAGCAGGTCTGAGAGGTTGAGCAGGTCTCAACAAGCTGGGACAGATTTCCCGATATTTTACCTCAGCATGTCTGAGAGGTTGAGCAGGTCTGAGAGGTTGAGCAGGTCTCAACAAGATGGGACATGTTTCCCGATATTTTACCTCAGCAGGTCTGAGAGGTTGAGCAGGTCTCAA
This sequence comes from Eustoma russellianum, assembly GCA_036186865.1. Lineage (NCBI taxonomy): Eukaryota > Viridiplantae > Streptophyta > Magnoliopsida > Gentianales > Gentianaceae > Eustoma > Eustoma russellianum. Next base: position 16,165,762 of record AP025056.1, on the reverse strand, counting down.
CAAAATGGGACAGGTTTCCCGATATTTTACCTCAGCAGGTCTGAAAGGTTGAGCAGGTCTCAACAAGATGGCCTCAGCAGGTCTGAGAGGTTGAGCAGGTCTCAACAAGATGGGACAGGTTTCCCGATATTTTACTTCAGCAGGTCTGAGAGGTTGAGCAGGTCTCAACAAGATGGGACAGGTTTCCCGATCTGATATTTTACCTCAGCAGGTCTAGGAAGTTGAGCAGGTCTCAACAAGATGGGACAGGTTTCCCGATATTTTACCTCTGCAGGACTGAGATGTTGAGCAGGTCTCAACAATGAGAAAAGTTCCCCAAAGCCTCACCTCAGCAGGTCTGAGGGGTTGAGCGAAACTCAACATGTAGAACAAGGTTCCTCATATTTTAAATTAGCAGGGCTGAAAAGGTCCAGTGGGACATAACATCGGGGTATAGGAATCCCTATATCTTAAAGCACGATAGAGATGCAGTTCAGTTAAAAGGGTTAACATTTTTAGTGCCAAGAATGGAGGCTGAAGCCTAACACTTGGGCAAAAAGCCAACGAAGAAGAGATTGAAAAACTCTTTGGGCAAAGCTGAAGACAAATATTTGCATAAAGCAAATGGAGATATAACTTCGCAGAGCCGAAGACAAATACTTGCAAGCTATAGAGCAAGAAAAGTTTCAAGGCTGAAGACAAATGCGTCAACTATGGAAGTGAGTAAAGCTTTACATACAGAAAGAAAATCCAAGAAAATTGAAATAAGCCGAAGAACACAAGTTGAAGAAAAGTGGATTCTCATTAAAAGAGTATCTATTACAACTACAACAATTTACAAAAGGAGTCCTATTCTACTTTACAACATCCTCATCCTCCCTGAGATCAACCCCCCTTTGGAACTGAGTAATTTGATTTTCAAGCAAGCTTTCAGCCTCAAGGTTGTACAGTTCAGCAATCCGAGGATGGTTCTTGTCCAGGCTTGGGCAGACCTCAGAACAAGCATCAATTGCCCAAGTTTGTCCAACAGCAATTGCTGAGCCTTGAATCTTCAAGAAATTTCCAGTAAAAAGCTCAGACTGTCTGAACTCAGCAACGGCATTCTTCCTGGTCTCCTCAGCTTGAAGTTCAAATTGTTGGAGGAGATCAGCCTTGTTTTTCTTTTCTGCCTCCAGTTGCTGGTTCAGCTCAGCCTTGCTGTTGGACAACTCTTGATCAGAAGTGCTAAGTTCCTTTTGGTAGAACTCCAGCTCAGCCTGGGCTTTGGAAGATACCAACTCAGCATTAGCCAGTGCATCTTTCAGCTCTATCACTTTGGATTTTGCAGCAGCTAGCTTGATGTCAGAATCTTGTTTCCCAGCTTGAAGTCTGGAGTTCTCTTCCATAAGTGAGGCCAGCTTGGAATCTGAGTCTTGTTTTATTACCTGAAGCTTGTAATTGTCTTCAGTAAGCATGGCAACTTGAGACTTCAGATTGTTCACTTCAGCCTCCAGCTTGGACAGTTTCGTGCTGTTAGGTTTTGCCACCTCAGCTAACTCGTCATAGGCATTTTTGAGGTGGGCATTGGTCTCAGAGAGCTTGGAGAATCCGGCATGGAGCTCTTCAGCTCGTTTAAGGATGTTATATTCTTGGACCCGATACTACAAAAGTCGAACTAGTTAGGAAAAGCATAAAGGATCAAGTTAAAAGATGGAAAGTAGTGGGAAATCATACCAGGGCCATATTCATTGCAAATAAGTTTATGGCAGTATTCCAGTCCAAACTGCCATACGTCTGCCAATCCCTAGGAAGTATTGACATTTCTGTCAATTTCCTAGCTATTTCAGGATCTGTGGCAGTATTAGCAAAGGTGAACTCCATCGTCCTTTTACCCCGTTGCATTCGGGAAGAAGGTTCTCCTTCCGTTGCATTCTTTTCAGAAAACTCTCCTTCGGATGCTTTCACCCTGGAAGGCTCTTCCCCGGAAGCGTTTACCTCAGGGGTCTCTCCTGAAGGATCAAAGGAGGGTATGGCCTCATCAGAAACCCACTTTAGAGGGGGCATATTCTCCTCTTCAGCAGCAGGAGAGGAAGGAATTGAAATAGGGGCATCAATTCCCCCACTCCCATCACCAGGTTGAGCTGAGGTTGAAACAGAAACTTGGGCCTCAATTTAGAGGGGATTGGCAGAAGTCCCAACTGAAGAGGAAAAGATTCAAATGATTAAATAGAAATCAAACATATCCAAGACTAGTACAAGGCAAAAATTTTACCTGGACGTATCTGCACTTCAGATGAAGAGCTAGCAGAAGCCTGTTCTGAAGTGGAAGGTTGGCTTTCTGTCCATTTTTTTTCTTGGGGACCAAGTTCTTCAACCTTTCGAGGGTCCCAGATACCATGATTTCTGCAAAATTCAAGGAACAAAATAGTCAAAACATAGCTGCTATATCAAAACCAGTTAAACATCTTCAAAATGTTGCTATATACCCCGAACTATTTTCAAGGCAATGGGGATGAGAGGACGAAAGTTATATTCTGGCCACAAATGTTCCAGGTCAGCAACCCCTACAATGTGCATATCAACTTTCTTCCAATCTACGGCCAAGCGTAAATGCAACAATTGGGAGGCTTCATTGCGAAATTTCTCACTTGGCCTCCTGTTATTCGCACCGCCAGTGTTCCAAAGGATTCCCTCAGGTAATCCTATATTCTTAACGAAAAATAAATTCCCCCTCCAATCTTTGGAAGAGGAAGGAAGGTTTATGACAAAAAACCCTCCACTATTTTGAGGTCTCCTATCGAAACAGTACCAACTACCCTCCTGCTTACATACAAATATCTCTCTAAAAACTACAAGTGAGAAGTTTTTCTCAGCTGCTCTTAGATAGAGCAAGTAACTAAGAATAACTCTCAGCCCTTTAGGTGTTAATTGGGGAAGCCTAAGTTTGTAAGAAAACAGTATTTGGAATAAGGGGACCGGAATGGGTAGATTGAAGCCAGATCTAAAATACTCTTCATAAACTGCTTCGTACCCAGCTGGGGGATCATAAGCAGTTTGATGAGGAAGGGGAAGAATGGGAGCAAAAGTACTCCTGTCAACTTTATAATGCTGACATAGTTCAGTGAGGTTGGTGGCTTTCAAGGTGCACATTGAGTTTTGCACCGAAGAAAAGGGCACCATGGATTTTGAGGTAAAAGAAGAAGAAGCCATGAGTAAGACAGAGAAAAGCTTACAAGAGATTGAAGACTTAAGTTGAAAGAGTTGGAGTAAGGCCGGAGGAAAGCTTCGAAGACGAAGAAGAAGAACAGTGCGACAGTGTAGCGAAATAATCAAGCGAGCGGAATAAAGGAAGAAGGAAAGAAGGAATTGGGGCAATCGTCCCTATTTATAAGTGAGAGAAAACGAAAGGCCACAACTTTTCGTTTGAAAATTCGAAGTGGAAGAAATTAAAATTTTTCCCCCTCGGGAGCTGAAACCGCCGAAAAGATAATGATGAGGTGTTGGAATTAGCGCTTACATTAAAGCGGGAATTACTGCGCATATAAAAGGATAACTGTACAGTTAATGAAGATCCGACACGTCACGGGCTTATTAGAACAAGATTTGTCTGCCCTCGCAGTTCGGCTCAGCCACACAAAATCTGGGGGCAAATGATAAACCATAATTAAATCGTCTGTTAGTCAACAACAGTCAGCGGTTCAACCCCAGTAGCTCAGCACTCAAGTACTGCAGTTCAGCAGTACATCACCCAAGCATGGTTGTTCAGCCTTGGCTGCACCTCAGCAGGGCATCATGACGCCTTTATAGCATCGAAGAATATGCCAAGGTTTGCACCTCGGCACCAACTTCAGTTTATGACCCAGTGCCGCACTTTAGACCACTTCATCTGGGTAAGGCCTAGTCATGCACTTCGGCAAGACTTGATTTTGCACTCCGGCAGAGTACTTCAGCAAAGGAATCAAGCACGATATTACCACGTGGGACCCTCAGACAGAGGTGCAATTCGAATATAGTAATTGCAGCTAGTTATTCTTTCTGAACACGCCAAGGTCACAACAGCCGACCTATTAAGTACATCAGCCAGGCCGGCCTATTAGTCACATCACTCAGGCTACTGGTCACATCAGCAGACCTACAACATCCTAGGCTTTCTGCCCCAAGCAAACGTCTTATCCACTATCAGAAGCCAAAGGCGGGAAAAAGGTCCATAAAAGCAAGCCAACCAAGACAAAGAGGGGGATCCAGAATTCAAACACTAAAATCCTAAAGCAAATTCATACACATTGCTCTTCAGCCCATACTGTGAGACACTCTTAACTCACCATTTAAATTATAATCTCAGTGAGATATGGCCCAAACTGATTTGATCGTCGGAGGGTTTTTCCCGGGGCCAACCACCCGTGACCTCTGACCTGTGCTTTCTTGTGCAGGATATTTTAGAGGTTATTTCAGCCACAATTTTCAATCCAGTTAACAACTCTTCAAGTTAACTGAGGGAGCTGATTTGAGGTCATCTACACCCTTGGAGAAGATCCGGCTTCATCAATAAGCAAACTTTCATGCATTTTCAATTTCTTCAACAATTATTAAAATTAATGTTTCATGGCGAAAATCAAATTGATGAACTTCATTATGATCCTTGACTAGTTACTAAACATCTTACTAGTTGTTTATTAGCCAAGAAGATATACATATGCTGGAGATGAGTCAATTTATATAAAAAAGCTGCCTCTACTAGGGGTGTACATGATTTTTAAAAACCGGCCAAACCGCACCAAACCGGTCAAACCAAACCGTAAAAAACCGGACCATGGTTTTACGATCGGTTTAACAAACACTAAAAACCATACTGTTTCATTTGGTCCGGTTCTGGTTTTAAGAATTTCAAATCGTATAAACTGGATCAAACCGGTTATATTAAATATATATATTTTTGATTATACGTTATATATTTAATTGTATTTTATACATGATAGTAGTATTTTAGTTATTTGTTTATATTGCTTATGAGTTTTTTGTTATTGGATGTTTATGACTTGGGTAGGAAAAACTCACTTGATTAATCATTTCTTGATGAACAAAAGTTGGTACCTAGTGGATTTGTATGGTTATACCTAAGAAAATACTAGTTTTTTTCTTTGATTTATCTTCTCGTTTAATTACTTCTTTGATTTTTTAGTAATTCTTAGTGTATAATTATTTCCACACTTTGTTTATTATCCCATAGAAGTATGAAAGAATTGAAATTTTGTACTTGGATGATTATTCTGTATGCAAATAATGTGATTATTTGATTGAGTATTAAGGATACTTGGATGGTTTTTGATTAAGCTACTTTATGACCTTAATCTATCCTTTTGTTGAGGGTCTGGTATTTTGTGTAGTTTATTCTAGTGTGAGTTTCTTGACGAGACATGATAAATTAAGGTATAGTAATATTCTATGATGAATTAAGGTATGGTAGTATTCTACTAAGGAGGTATACTTTTATTTTTAGTTTGAGAAAAATCCTATCAGAAATAAAACTTGTCCTCAATTTTGATTATGAATTTCAATTTTTTTAATCGACGTTATCAATGCTTCAGGTGAATAAAATCGGAAAAAACCAAAACTAATTCGGACTAGACCGGACGGTCAAACGATTTGTTGACTGGTTTGGTCCAGTTTTTGGTTTTCTATTTTTCAAACCGTAATAAACGGTTTGGTCTGTAAGATTCTCAAAAACCGGTCGGACTGGACCATGTACACCCCTCGCTTCCACACGAATATATGTAGTTGTTCAGTGAAAAAAATCACAATCCTAGTTTACCACCTCTAATTTTGATATTTCATATCATCAGAAATTTGTATTTAATTTGGAAGCGAATTACCGAGGAATACTATGATAATAAACTGTCTGATTAGAATAATTCAATAGAAACGGTCGACAAGGAGGATTAAGGACAACTCTAGCAATTTTTCCTTGGGGATTTCAATACCATTCAAAATAAGGTCAATATTCAACACCTAACCAATGAATTTTGGTCTAGTTCTTCCTATAAGACCACCAATATAAAAATAAAAGTATGCCAGTAAGGACGTTAACGAGTCGAGCCAAGCCGAATATTAATTTTCGAATTCGGATTCTTTTAGTTTAACGAACTGTTTGGTTTGGCTCGTTTAATGTAACGAGCTTCAAAATAGGTTCGAGTTCGGCTTGAAAACACTATAATTGTTAAACGAGCTGAATAATTTGCGAACAGTTTGACTCGTTAATAAACAAACCCCATAAGGTATTCAAACTTGGCTTGTTTAAGTAAAATTAACAAATAAACTCGAATCAAATACGAATCGAATAGTTTACAAGCTGTTCAGTTCGCTTGAAATCATACACGCATGTACAATAATGAATTCGCTGGAGCGGTACAAAAATTCTTGTTTGATGGTTACTTCGCTCCTAAGTTGTGTCATGACACAAAAATTCTTGTTTGATGGTTACTTCGCTCCTAAGTTGTGCCATGACATTTCTCAGAGCAAGCTTGAGAAAATCTGGACCATTGATAGTGCCTTTCCATATGTGCATTACCATTTAACAAACAAAAAACTTGGCATGCTATACAAATTTCCAGATCGAGTATGTGTGTGTGTATATATATACATATATAATATATCCCATTCCTATAACAAGTCACAATCAGAAGCTAAAGTTGTCACTGCCTATAGGGTTTTCAAGGTGCATGCTCGCTTGGGGGAAACCCAAAAAGATTCAGATGTTTCGATCATATCTTGTTTCGATCGTATCTCATATTAGTTTTTCTCTATTTTCTTTATAACTTTTAAATTATACAAATAATGCATCGTCACATTCATAAGTGAAAGATAGAGAGAGAAAAAATATTTGTGGTCGGCAGAAGTGTCTGGTGTAACCCCATGCAAATTGGGCATAAAGATAAAATAGGCGTGATGAAGTCAGGTAAAGGGGTTGGCGATCCGGTCCTTGGAATTGAACAATAGCTGTCACCACGTGATTCTTCGTTGGCATTTTAGGCATCTTTTAGTGGATAGTAGATACCAATTGTATAAGACACTTCGTGCAACTTAATATGTGTTTTTGTTTTGTTTTTCTGCTTTTGTTTTGCTTTGTTCTAATGTTGGATGTTCAAGTCCCATGTAAGGGTGGCAAATATGTCATGTTTTCTATTTTGTTTTTTCAAGTTTCAGGTATCAAAGTACCAGATTCATACCTTATCCGTTTGCTTCGCGTGTACAAAAGTAGATACCCAAACATGTACATGTCAGGTTTCGTGTCGTGTATCAGGTATACCCACAAACTTGACAAGTACAAATATTTTGAGTCGTGTACGGGTCATTTTGTGTTATTTTCAGGTATTTTCAGGTTTCGTAGAAAGTCAGACGACAAAAGAAGGCAGGAGAGTGAAGTATCTCTGGCGAGGAGGTTGAGGACGGTGACAGTGACGGCGTGTCGCTAATGGGAACATCTGGACAAAAAGTATTTCAAAATTTAGAGAATAAAAGTTACATCATAGCTTCAAATCATCTCTACCTCTACAATTTTTTTTTCTGTTTAGAATGAATTTCAGCCTGTCCTTCGGCTACACAAACTTTGTAAGAAAAAAGCCATGACCGCTTGGATGCCGACTGCTGCTTTAGTGAGAACTGAGAAGAGTGAAGAGTGAGTGAAGAGAGGAGAAATGGAGAATGATGGGTAGAGGCGGTGTGGGGCAATTGCATCGGATAAGAAGGAATAGAATGTGAAATTGGGAATCAAGGATTAGCTTTTAAGGTTTGGAAGTTTTTTCTTACAATTTTTACTTCAATAATTTATAATTTATATTCAAAATATATTTAAAAATCAGGTATGACGGGTATAAATGGGCAACCCGCGGATGCACCCGGACACGACCTGCTCTTAGCATGTAAGTTTCATGTCTTACCCGATTTGTATACGAAACCTGCCAAGGCTATACCTATACCTGCGAGGAGCGTGTTAGGTTCGGGTCATGTTTTTGTGTCGTATATAAGATTGCCACCCTAGTCCCATGTGCTTTCTAATAAATTATAATTACTAAGTCGTTTGGCTTAAGCTCAACTTCATGTCTTAATGTATACACATCTCGTGATTTACATTTTTTTATCAATGCATGTGTGTACAAATGGACTCCCCTATGTTTAGAAACCGAAAAACTTTTCCGTTATTAAAGATTTCTCATACTTTTTTTTTTTGCAAAAATACTAATACAAAAGTAAGATATAATGACTTGAGAAGATTTGATATATGACAATTTTTCCTAAATATTAATTTAATTGTCGTATATTCCTTTCATTTCAAAAATATTGTCACTATTAAATTTTTAATATTTTATCGTTTACATTATATTGCAAAATTAACCGTGATAATATTTTTAAATTCCATAGTGACTCAGACATAAAAAAAAGGGAGAGGTCGGATAAAGGACCAATCAATTAGAAAGATTAAAAATATAACAAGATAATATTATTTTGTGGCAATAATATGATAAATTATTTTATACATCATACAAACATCATAAGCTATTATATAAGTCTATGCAAAATTTCGGTACTGTGATTTGAACGGGATGGGATGAGGTTGAAAGTGAGACTATTTGTTAGGCATCCAATCTCCAGTCGCCATATGTTAAAAAAAAGGCAATTACTAATTATTTTTTAAAAAAATACAGCTACCACACGTGGAAGCAACTGATTAAAAGCCTCACAAATTGCATTATAAACAACCTCCTCAGATCTCGTCCGGATTTGAACTCCAGAATATTGTTGTGGAGTCGTCCGTCCTTGTTATTCAAAGATGAAATCATATGTGGGTGGTCCACCAATATGATGCTACATTATCAAAAATGTCGCTCACTGCAAAGTGTTGGGACATATTTGCTAGTACAACCATACCATGCATCCATGTAGCATACCTTGTCGATAGCTCCAAGACATAGCTCAGTTAGTATTCGGATTGGGATTTATTTCAAGAGATTAAGAGTTCGAATCCAGGCACACGCACAGTGTGCGTGTTTCACTGCTGCTAGGCCGAAGGCCTGGTTTACGGGAAACACCTTATGTGGACCACTGCGTAAGTCCTCACCGAACCTAAAAAGCTGCTAGGCTTTTGATTTGTATCATTTACAATGCTTCTTGGGGCTGAGGCAATAGAGGACTCGGAGCCAGGGAATGGCCTTGCTCAACATAACTGGCCCATACTTCACTGGTAACATAGGATGGTAGCAGACTATAGCATATAGGCTTTATGCTATGGATCTATAGAGTCGGCTGTTATAATTGCCTACGAGAATCATGTGTGAAACTTAGTGGTGGCAATCTCACACACGACATAAAAACACGACTCAGACCTGATACGATTTTCTCGGATATGGGTATAGTTTTGACGGATTTCGTATACAAATTGGGTAAGATCTGAACTTACCCGCTAAGAGCTGGTCGTGTCCAGGTGCACCCGCAGGTTACCCATTTATACCCGCCATATCTGATTTTTTAAATATATTTTAAATTTAAATTATAAATTATTAAAGTAAAAATTATAAAATAAAAAAGAAAATCATAAAACCTAAAAACCTAATCCCTTACTCTATGCAATTGCCCACTGCCTCCCCTACCCATTACTATTCATTCTCCATTAGTCCTCTCTACCTTCACTCATCATTTTCTCTTCCTTCTTACCCTCCGCAATTGCCCCCTTCCCCCGCCGCTGCGCCGCCCCTACCCTATAACTATTCATTCTCTATTTTTTCTCTTTTCACTCACTCTTCTCACTCCTCACTTTGCTCGGCCACCCGTCCCTACCCATAGACCATTGATTCTGGACCTATTGTTGTTTCAATGATACAATCTAACAGTAATCAGTTTAAAAATATAAAACTTGAAAAGTACACGAGACCTGAATGTACCTGAAAAATACACGAAATGACCCGTATATGACCTGAAATATTTGTACTTGTCAAGTTTGTGGGTATACCTGATACACGGCACGAAACCCGACATGTACAGATTTGGGTATCTACTTCTGTACACGCGAGGAAAACGGGTTAGGTATGGGTCTAGTGCTTGATACCCAAAACCCGAAAAACACAAAATACGAAACACAAAACGCGACATGTTTGACACACCTAGTGGAATTGACGAAACACTACATTATTATTGTTTTGTACAATTAACATTAAGATTAAAGCCTATCGAAGTTTAAATTACCAAAGTTCATATAATAAGGTTGAATGGCAAAACCAAGAGGTTTTGACTTAATTAAGATAGACTCTGCTATTTTCAATCCTATATCTGATCATGGGTTTGAATAGTCTAACAATTATAAATTACACCTTGCGTGAAGAATCCTAACGAACCAAAAAAGCAAGGGAAAATTCGAACAATATTGTAATTTAAATAAAAAAAATTCACAAATAAGAAACGTTTTGGAAAAGTTCAAAACATAAATAAAAATTCATTCTGAAAGCGGCTTAAAGACACCCCTAAAACACCAGTTGTAATGACCCTTTAGCCGCCTTGGGTTAGAAAACTATCCACCTAAGACGCCATTCAGAATGACGCCTTAGTTACCTTAGGCGCCACTGTACAAAGCCACCCATTTCTCCCTTATTTTTTTGCACCTTGTTCGTTTCTCTCTCTTCTATTTTTGCATAGAAATCAAAATATTTTTGCAATTTATTCTCATGAGTGGGTTGAAGAATAGAACAATTTGACAAACACGTGATCTACGATGAGCAATGACCAGAAAAATTAGTAAGACTTCCTAATTTTATTAGTTTTAAATTTGATATATACATATTATTATTATGTTATTGCTATTACTAATACGTTTTTGTTAAGTTAATTATTACCATTATTAATACGTTGTTGTTATCCTATTATTAATACGTTGTTCTTATGTTTTTTATTATGCTATTGCGATTGTTTATTGTTTTAAAACTGTTATGTTTTGTGTGTTGTCTCGTTACCTATATGACCAATCCTAGCTGTAGCCACAAAACCTTAATCCTAACCTGAACCCAAACCCAAAGACTGACCCGAACCCTAATCATAAGCTGAACCGTAACCTTAACCATAATCATCGCCCTAACTATAATCCTACCCCTAACCTTAACACTAACTCTAACATTAGCCCTAGCCCGAATTCTAATTCTAACTAGAATCTAGCCCAAACCCAAACCTAAACCGAACCCAAAGTTAAACACTAACTCGAACCGAAACCTAAACCCAAACACTAACATTTTTACTATTTTTATTCTCATTTTCATTAAGTCATTATTAGAGACTTAATTATGGTAAATTAATTCCTTTTTGATATGTAATTATGTTGTGTGACTCTACAGATAGGTTTACTTATGGCAGTTCATGCTAGTGGTAGTGGTATTGGTAGTACTAATGGTGATGATGCATTACTGATGGAGGAGCTGAGACCTGAGTTTGACGATTTTTTTGACTCTCCATGAAGAGCATGGGATACTCTTCCTTAGGGGTAGTGATGCCTATAAGACATCATATCGTTTACATATGGTGGAGCGTATAGGAAGGCTTTGGACATCCCCCATATGTGCATACCATATTTTCAGATGGTAGGATTATTAGGAGTGGTGATTAGTAGGATCAGGGTTAATAATTGATTGATCATGGCATTTTTCGAGAGCTGGAGGCAGGAGATACATTTCATTTTCCTATAGGTGAAGTGATCGTGACGTTACAGTACATAGCGATTCTCTTTGGCTTGTGCATTGATGGCATGCCTCTTAAGGGACGAGTCTAGGTACACGATGGAGGGATTGCGATATATGTGTACGATATTGTTATGTTGGACACCTGTGCTGCAGGATTCCCAAGGAAACCGTGTACGTCATAAGGAAATAGTGGAGTGGATACATGCGAACCCCCTATGAGAAGACACATCTGTCTAGCAGGTTGAGCAGAGGGTGAGATCATTGATGTTTCTGAATATCACTACATTATTGTATGATTTTGCTACCATGTGCAGCAGGTATATTTACATGTCCTTAGGGACTTTGAGTTGGCTGTCACATTTTTTTTGGAGAAGCCCAATGCTTACGTTCTTGTACCATAGCCTATGCGATAGTGCTATGCGTTGTGCTGCGCACGAGGTCTCAAAATTGATGCACCTCATATAGTACTGGATATGTGAGATATTTTTACAATTGTGTCATATGCTACTACTTCCTGTGCTTTCTGCAGTTGCTCCTCCTCCTCCTGATACATCTCGTACGGCCAGGTGGCTCAAGAAACGTGATTTTAGACTGATCATCAAGCACACGATTAATACGATGCATGATCAGATGGACAGTACGGCGGCGGGTGACTTTATATGGCAACCCTACACAGGTGAGATCATTCTGGCCCTGCCAAATATTTGTCAAGAGAGATTGAAGCTAGGGCATGCTTAGGTGCCACTCATTGTATGGGAGATAGTTGAGTTGCATTTACCTAATAGGGTAATGAGGCAGTTTGGTCTGGATAGGGAGTGTATGCTACTGTTGATACGGGTATAGAGCTACATCACCGTGAGAGACGATTTGCAGGGATAGACTATATCACTCGGATTCAACAGTATCTAGCTTACTGGGATAGAAGCTATATTAGTATAGTGGAAGGGTAGCCCCACACTGGCTATATGGAGGATGACTCACAGTACATGCTATGGTACAAACCTCGCACTCTATCGAACTTGGTTAGCACCATGTTTAACGCATTCGCGATGCCAGATTTCGTGGTTCATTGGCTGATTTACGTCACATGATACATTTGTTGTTATTTTAATATTTAAAATACTGTTATTTGATATGTTAAACTATACTGGATCGCTAGCGCCAAATGTTACAGCCAGCTCATCTAGGGTGTGTGGTGCAAGCATTGCGGTCAGTAGATTATGCCATAGTTCTTCAGATGTATTGATGGTGTTGAATTTGAGGGGTTTGAGAATATTTAGACCATCCATCGGGTGATTTAGAGATGCAGCGAACCATAAACAACTATGCTTCACAGTATGAGTTCACTCAGACTCAGACTACTGTACACACATATGCATGGCCTTTAGGTGGTGACACTTTCCATACACCAGCTGTACAGAGGAGGAATGCATTCGGCGAGGAGGTTGTATCCGATAGGGATCAAAAGGTTCGTAACATTATTATCTGAATAATTTCTTACATACATTATGACTTAATGATACTAATCTAACATTGCAGGTTCTATTACAACGTAGATGGTTTTATAGATACATCTGGTCTAAGATCGGTCACATGGATGAGGCGACCATGTTCAGATCACTTGAGTCGCTTGGTGCGACGCTAGCGCATCATCAGGAAGACGAGGCAGAGCCATTCCGTCATAGACCATGTATATGCTGACACCCTTACCACTTAAACCTACCAAAGCTTCTAAACATCGATAACGGCTTACTGGATCTCCTGGACGTGGAGAACAGATTCAGCATAATCCGTCGTGCGGTATGGGTGGCCATTAGGGCGAGAAGCATTAGATTATTCATAATCTTGTAATTATTTTTGTATTTTGTCTATATTGTATGTAATCGATTTCAGAAATGGTTTTGTTGGTTTTAATTATTGTAACGATTTTTGTATTTTTTGTCATGTCTATCTCATTGTCGATCATCTGTTGTTTAATATTCATATGTAGTGTTTACAATTTTTGTACTATTTCTTAGAGCACAGTCCAGAAGTTATATTTTTTAAAACATTATCCGAACTTTACATTGTTTCATAAAAAACTTTGTAATACAACGAAGATTACTATAACATAATTGAAGCTAAAATTTACTATGTGAAAATGGTAAAACAAAATTTAAAATAATATTTTCATGCGTTATCATCGCGATTAGATAGAGCAAGGTTAATAGATTACATAGCACTTAGACACCTAAAACGCAATTCGAAATGATGAATTATCTATTTGTTGAATTTTTCTAAAGCGTACCCTATTTGTAAATTTTTTATTAAAATTACAAAACTTTTTGAATTTTCCCCAAAAAGCAGTGACTATATGTGCACAAAGAGACAAATCAAAGTTACCTTAGAATCATTTTCAGAGAAAGGCAAAAATATTACAGTTTTAATAAGAAAACTCATTTTTATTGTAGCTCTTTAAGAAATTCTACATATATTATACATATTTTTGCTAAAATCATGATCATGGGTGACACAACATGGTTTTGACAAAACCATGGTGTGACACTTTTACCACGAATAACACATTTTTGTTAAAAAGGTGGTGGACAACACGGTTTTGTCAAAACCATATTGTGCACCACGGTTGTGTCAGAATTGTGGTTATAAAGGCCCTCCATTTTTCACTTGATCTTTTTTATATTTGTAAACGTAACGAAGTTCTGTCGAAATCTATGCATATTATAAACACAACTGAAGATAGACACAGGCTTTCTCTCTCTTGTGAGTTTTTCATTTAATTTTTAAAGTTATTTATTTGTTGTAATTTATAACGACACGGCTTGACACAATTTTCATTATGGGTCATTAGAAAACAACCTTCGTGTGTTTCTAACACATCTATGGACTGGTCAGGTGCCAATGATACTGTGATATATTGTTGAATATCACCTCTCTCATAGAGTGATGAGACAGTTTAGGCTGAAACAGGAGGTGTTGCCTAGGTACATTGAAATGGGTTTGTGCTTTATCAGATGGCGAAGAGGATAGGGAATGTCGATGATGTGCAGACTCACACTATATTCATACAGCAACGAAATGATCAAGCGCAACAGAATGATCGAGTGCAGCAAATCGAGAGAGTTATATCATGCTTTAGCATCCTGACAGATGAGCCACTCTATATGCAGTGGTATAGACCTCAGACACTCCTGACGCTTAGTCGACCTCGTGTTAAGCGCTTGGAAGAAGATGGTTTCTGTGGTTCCACACCTAGTCTTATGCGGATGATATGCATATATCTTTTGTTTTATTGAATTGTGTCATTGTAAATGAAAGTACATGTATTTGTGTATTGATGTTTCTATCTTTAAATTATAGACACACAACATGGCAGAGATCTACCACTCTGTGGTTG
Organism: Eustoma russellianum; assembly: GCA_036186865.1. NCBI lineage: Eukaryota > Viridiplantae > Streptophyta > Magnoliopsida > Gentianales > Gentianaceae > Eustoma > Eustoma russellianum. Next base: position 16,150,699 of record AP025056.1, on the reverse strand, counting down.
AGGTAGAGGACTAGAGATACGTGGAGATTGCATCGCAGAGGCTTAGGGTGGAGGCTCTCGGTTATCTTCAGTTGCATAAACCTCAGTCACCTCTAGCAAGCAGACCGACGACGCATATTTTCTTCATTTTGACGCGTCTCAACCGGAGGGTTGGTTATTGTGACATGCCCTGACATGAGCATCATCTCTGACGCATGCATAGACATCTGCAAGTCCCTAGGGACATATGTATGCGTGACCATCATCGCAGGTGGATACATCCTTCCAGATACTAGCCGTCAACGCAGTCATGCATTTGGTCAGGACGACCAGGATGACATGCTTGACATGAAAGATCTCGACTTTGACAATCTCTCACTCTTCTAGCATGCCATAGATCTGGAGATAGATTTGTTGTAGACAGAAACGCAGAAACATATACCATCTCAGGAGACCGATATGCTGTCACTACATTGACAGTCACAACTGCAACCAACAGAAGAACAAGGTCCACTCAGGTGCAGCCAGCATGCTAGTAGTTTCTTTTATTAAAAGTACAATATTTTTGACTTTTCTCAAATAATGTCACCACTGCACATGCAAACATAGATCAAGGAATATCGGCGAAATCAGCTTTGGTCGGTCGGTTAGGCAAAGACACTTTTTAGATTAGATGTATGCTCATATCCTCTCATTATATCATATTTAAGGACCGAACAGAACAATTGCCGGACATTCTAAACAGCTATTCACGTTAAGTAATGTAATACTAGTCTGACATTGACGTCGGCTGACCGTCTAGAATAACACTACAATTTGAAGGGAAAAGCCGTAATACAAAATACTAATATATACCTTTATGTATTTGGTGTATTTTACATTCAACAACATAGCTCTCTTAAGCCTTAACTAACCCGTAGCATTTATTATAATGTCGTATTTTATGCATTATGCAGTTGATTTGACACTTTACAATTTAACTTTCTAACTAAGGCGGTCAATTAGGGGTGTAAGAGCGTCTTCGAACTCGAGACGTATCTACGTTGATAAACCAGAATTAATCGTCTATTATTCAACAACAGTCAACGGTACAACCTCTGCAGTTCAGCACCCATGCACCACTGTTCAGCCTTGACTATGCTTCGGCTGAGCCCCATGACATCCTTTTTACTATCGAAGAATAAGCCAAGGACTGCACCTCGGTACCAAACTTTAACATCAGCTTCAGCTTAAATGATACAGTTCAGATCACTTCAGTCAGATTCAATATTGCACTTCGGCAAAGCCTAGTTTTGCATTTTGGTGAAGGAGTCAAGCACAGCATCACATCGTAGAACCATCAGGCAGAAGTGCAATTCAAAGAAAGAGTACACATCTGGTTATTCAACCTGCACACACCAAAGTCACTTCAGCCGACCTACTAGTCATATCAGCCGGCCTACCGGTCACATCAGCAGACCTACTGCGTTATAGGTCTTCTGCCCCCAAGCAAACATCTTATCCGCTATCAGAGGCCAAGGCGGGAAAAAACCAACAAAAGCAAGCCAAGGCAGACCAGAAAAGGGATCCGAATCCGAAAACCATTCTTCATATTGTTTGGAGCTAATACACTGAATCTTCTACTCAGCCAATAACTGTGAGAATTTTCCAACTCCATATACTAAACTATATTCTCAGTGAGAAATGACCCAAACTGACTTGAGCGTCGGAGGGTTTTACCCGGGGTCATCCTCCCGGGACCTCTGATCTTTGCTTCCTTGTGCAGGACTTTCAGGAAGCTATTCCAGCTGCAATCTACAAACTAGTTAACTACTCTTTAAGTTAATTGACGACGTTTATTTGAGGTCATCTTTGACTTTGGTGAAGATCCGGCTTCACCATTTGGCGCTAGAGGAAGGGCTCTCAATTCCTTAAAACAGTTACTCAAAGGTTTTCTTAATTTTTACCCTACCCAGCTATTGAGAGAAAGATGGATAAAAAGGATGGAAAAGGGTCCAAGCAACCTATGACATCTAAGAGAAGTCAGAGATCTTCTCAACAACAAACAGAACAATGTTCTACGGAACCGGGAGAATCCTCGACTCCTACCATTGACTTCACATATGAAGAGCATATGCGAGCCATACATTATGTGGCTCAAAACCCTGGCGTGTTCCAAGCTGTGGTAAGGGAAATGAAGGGGAAAGCTCCCGCAACAAGGTCCAGTGGGTCTCATTCCAGTAACTCTCACCCCCAAGAACACCTGGAGTACTTTCCAACTCGGCCTGACTATCACACCAAGCGTCAGGCTGAATTTATGGCTAAGGCGAGGCGCTCAGGACAAGGGTCTAGCCACCAGAGCTTAAAACGCACTCAAAAAGCATCTTTGCCATTGAAACATGGCAGAGAAGTTGACAATAAAGGCAAAGCCCTGCTGCAGAAAAGATGCTCTGTTAAGATTCTTTTAGTAGGCCGAGGCAAAGAAAAGAACTCTCTGCTGGCTTCAAAAGCCCATATTCTTTCTTACATGAGGAAGAAGACCCTAGCAAGGGAACCTCAGCCCTTGGCTAGACCGATCCACAAAAGAGATCATCGATTGTATTGCCTTTATCATCATGATATAGGGCATGATACAGAAGACTGTAGGCAGCTTGGACAGGAAATTGGGCGTCTTATCGAGCTTGGTCACCTACAGCGGTTTTACAATCCAAGGTCAAGGCTGCACAACAGGCTGGACTTTGGCAGGCTCCCTCCGGATGAGAATTGCAAACCTGGGCCTCATCCAGGTTGCCAAGGGATGAGGACTCAGATTCTGATGAAAAGGGGCTACGTGTTCCTGGGCGAACAAGGCTGACTTGATAGCAAGGGTCTATGATTTAAATGAATCGGGATTTATTGCCTCTTGCGTATATCCATAATTTTTCGGCTCGGTCTTGCATTATTAGAGCATCAATCCTTTGTTAGACTCCCGCATGGCCCTCAATATTTTAACTCAGCAGGTCTGAGAATGTTGAGCAGGACTCAACATTTGGGACATGTTTCTCTATATTTTAACTCAGCAGGTCTGAGAAGGTTGAGCAGGACTCAACATTTGGGACAGATTTCCCTATATTTCACATCAGCAGGTCTGGGAAGGTTGAGCAGGACTCAACATTTGGGACATGTTTCCCCATATTTTAACTCAGAAGGTCTGAGAAGGTTGAGCAGGACTCAACATTTGGGATAGGTTTCCCTATATTTTAACTCAGCAGGTCTGAGAAGGTTGAGCAGGACTCAACATTTGGGACAGGTTTCCCTATATTTCACCTCAGCAGGTCTGAGAAGGTTGAGCAGGACTCAACATTTGGGACAGGTTTCCCTATATTTCACCTCAGCAGGTCTGAGAAGGTTGAGCAGGACTCAACATATTTGGGACAGGTTTCCCTATATTTTAACTCAGCAGGTCTGAGAAGGTTGAGCAGGACTCAACATTTGGGACATGTTTCCCTATATTTAAACTCAGCAGGTCTGAGAAGGTTGAGCAGGACTCAACATATTTGGGACAGGTTTCCCTATATTTTAACTTAGCAGGTCTGAGAAGGTTGAGCAGGACTCCACATTTGGGACAGGTTTCCCTATATTTTAACTCAGCAGGTCCGAGAAAGTTGAACAGGACTCAACATTTGGGACATGTTTCCTTATATTTTACCTCAGCAGGACTGAGAAAGTTGAGCAGGACTCCACATTTGGGACAGGTTTCCCTATATTTTAACTCAGCAGGTCCGAGAAAGTTGAGCAGGACTCAACATTTGGGACAGGTTTCCCTATATTTTACCTCAGTAGGACTGAGAAAGTTAAGCAGGACTCAACATATTGGGACAGGTTTCCCTATATCCTACCTCAGCAGAACTGGGATAGTTGAGCAGCACTTGATTCAACAATGTTCATGACAGAGCCAACATGTGGCACATTCATCAAGTAATAGGTTTACTTATCTAAATTTATTAAAGCACAGCGGAGCTGTAGTTTAGTCAAGCAGCATAACACTTTTGGCAAAGCCAAAGGTTGAGGCTGAAGCTCAATACTTATGGAGAAATCCAACGTAAAGGCAACCAAAAAGCTCTTTGGCAGAGCCGAAGACAAAAATGAGATGCGGAGGATAACTTAAAGTAAAGTCTCTCAAGCCGAAGACAAATACTTGCATTAACTATGAAAATAGAGCAAGTAAAACTTCACACGCAGAAGACAAAGTCAAGAAAATTGAAATAAGCTGAAGAACACGAGTTGGAAAAAATAGGATTTTCATTAAGAAGTTTCTGTTACAACTACAAAGATTACAAAAAGAAAGGAAGATCCTATACTACTCTTCATTGTCTTCATCGCCCCTGAGATCGCCTCTATTCTTAAAAAGCTCCAGCTGGTTCTCAAGTAAGCTTCCAGCCTCAGGGTTGTAGAGTTCAGCAATTTGAGGATGACTTTTGTCCAGGTTTAGGCAGACTTCAGAGCAAGTGTCGATTGCCCAAGTTTGTCCAACAGCTATTGCTGAACCTTGAATCGTCAAGAAGCTACCAGTGAAGAACTCAGACTGCCTGAACTCAGCAATGGCAGTTTTCTTAATCTCCTCAGCCTGAAGTTCAAATTGATGGAGGAGATCAGCTTTGCTTTTCCGTTCTGCTTCCAATTGCTGGTTCAGTTCAACTTTGCTATTGGATAGCTCTTGCTCGAAAGTACTGAGTTCTCTCTGGTAAAACTCCAGCTCAGCCTGGGTTTTGGATGACACCAATTCAGCACTGACCACCATCTCCTTCATCTCAATCACTTGGGAACTTGCAGTGGCCAGCTTCATGTCTGAATCTTGTTTCCCTACTTGAAGTCTGAAATTTTCTTCAGTGAGAATGACCACTTCAGACTTCAGGCTGTTCACTTGAGCTTCCAGTTGATTCAACCTCAAATTGCTGGGCATTGCCACCTCTGCCAACCTGTCATAGGAATTTCTGAGGTTGGCATTGATCTCAGAGAGTTGGGCAAATTTGGTCCGCAGCTCTTCAGCCCGTTTGAGTATGTTATATTCTTGAACCCGGAACTACAGAAATCAGGTTGGTTAGAGAAAACATAAGTGACCAAGTTAAAAAAGATGGAGAATATCGAAAAATCCTACCATGGCCATATTCATTGCAAATGAATTCATGGCAGTATCCCAGTCCATACTGCCATAAAGTTGTCAATCGTGAGGTAACACTGACATCTCAGTTACTTTCCTAGTTACGCTAGGATTTGCGGCAGTGTCAGCGAAAGAGAACTCCAACGCCCTCGTGCCTCAGCGGTTTCGTAGGGAAGACTCCTCCTCTGACGCATTTACCTCAGAAGTCTCTCCAAAAAACTCAGATGACGGACCAGCCTCAACAGAAACCCGCCTTGGTGAAGGCATAGCTTCCTCTTCTGCAACTGGAGAGGAAGAAATCAAGATGAGGGCATCAATTCCCCCAATTCCACCGTCTGGCTGAGCTTAAGCTGGGGCAAGGACTTGAGCTTCAGCCTGGATGGGATTGTCAAGAGTTCCAGCTGAAGACAAAAAAGGTCAAGTGATTAAATGGAGACAAAATATGTTTAAGACCAACGCAGGGCAAAAATCTTACCTAGAACTTCGGTCTTGGTAGTCATCTGCACCTCGGACGGAGTTCTGGCAGAGGCCTGCCCCGAAGAGGAGGGTTGTCCTTCAGTCCTCTTCCTCTTTTTGGGGACCAAATTCTTCAGCCTTGGAAGGGTATCGGACACCATGACTTCTGCAGAATTCAATGAACAAAACAGTCAAAACACAGACACAACATCAGAACAAGTCAAAGATGTTCAAAAGATTGCTACATACCCTGAACTATTCTCAAAGCAATCGGGATAAGAGGTCGAAAGTTATGTTCTGGCCACAAGTGTTCCAGGTCAGCAACCCTCACAACTGGCCTGTCAACTCTCTTCCAATCCACGGCCATGGGCAAATGTAACAATTTGGAGGCTTCATCGCAAGATTTCTCGCTTGGCCTCCTATTATTTGCGCTGCCGGATTTCCAAAGGGATTTCTCGGGTATCCTATAGCTTTGACGAAGAAGAAACGTCTCGTCCAATTTTCGGTAGAAGAGGGAAGGTTTACGACATGAAGGTTTTCACTACTTGGATTCCTCCTACCAAAATAGTACCAACTGTCTTTCTGTTCGTATACAAATATTCTGTTGAGAAATATGTTTGGATAATTTTCAAAGTCATGATTTTAAGTGGCGAATACTTAAAAATGTCATACATGGTGTTATATGTGTAAAAGTTGAAAAAGTTGACATCGATCTCTCAGGTTGTTGCACATCGATCGATGTCTAGGGTTTTTAGAAATAATTTTCTAAAATGTGTTAAAATGATTGTTTTCATTTGTACATGATTTATACATGTTCATTATGTGATTATTATGTATTTTTTGGTGATTATTTTTGTCTTGTGACTAACGTGCCTTGGAAGTTTCTACAACTTACCAAAAAGGGCAAAATTGGTATTTTGAGTTTTGTAGGAACATGATATGATGAAAATATTTCAAGGATGTATTATTATCCTATTTATCATGAAAAAGGTGATATCATGAGTATTTATGACCATCCGGGTCATTTCTTGAGTTTTCTTACACCAGGGGTATTTTGGTCATTTTACCCCCAAGGGTATTTTTGGTATTTTCACTCAAGGAATCTCTTGAGTATATTATTATCTTCATTCTGGAGCTGTGTTATTATTATTTTGAAGATAATATGGTGATCTTATATCTTATTCTCTCAACCGATGATATTATTGACTATAGCTGGATATGTGACGATTTGAGATGTCACATTCTATTTTTTCTTGAAGACCCTCTTATATATGTTATAAGAGAACATTTATCATCAATATTCAGAGATATTAAAGGTGTCAAAGGTGTGGAAATGATCTCAACATATAAGAAGAAATATTGGAGAATTTCGGTGTTACACGTTGACATAATCTTGTCTAGTGTTATCTATTTATTTCTTCTTCAAAAATCTGAGTTGCTACACATATATATGTGTTGAAAAACGTGCATGGACAGTTGGGAATGATACATTATTCATTTTATGAGTTGGAGACAAATGGACCAACCAAAAAGGAGCTAGTTGGCAAAATTGCCAACTTGGAAAATTCAAAAAGTGCCCAACGGTTATATTGCTTTTCTTGGGTATTTTCAGCAGATTTTTTGAAGTCAAATGAAGACTTCACATGTTCTATTATTGTGCTTGAAGTTGGGGATAATTTGGTGGTATTATCTTTCCTTATTTTAATTAAGAAAAAACAAAATTATTTTGGAAAAACCAAAAGTAGCCAACGGCTACTTCATCTCAAATTGGAGCTGAATTTTGTTTTTGAAATAGTCTTCTCCCACATGCCTATTTTCAAGACTAGAAGTTGAGGTATTCTTGTGGCATTATCCTTCTTATTATCTACATTTTACAAAGGATAATTATGACTTGCTAAGGTGGAAAATTTCGGCCAACATTGCATTGCCAAGGTGGACCAATCATTGTGTTTTATTTTGCCAAGTGTACAAAGCCAACCAATGATGAGAAGACATTTGGAGTTGATGATGAAGATGATGACACATTGGCATTCTTATCTTCAAGGCTCAAATCACACTATAAATAGAGGCATTGGTGAAGAAGATGAAACACAGTTGAAGCTCACAAGCATTCTATAGCTTTCATATTCATCTTCTTGTTCTTGTTGTTGTATTTTGTTGTAGCAAAGTTGTTCTTAATATTTTGGTGAGCTACAAGCCTCTTGAGCTTCATTTGTAAGATTGATTAGCCATATTTATAAGGCTACATCAATAGGTGTTGGAGGTATTGCAACTAAGTGTTGCTTAGAAGGTGATTATCCAAGTCTTGAGTAGGGTTGGTGTATAACCCAAGGATCAAGCTTGGCTCTTGTTGTAAGGTGTTCATATCATAGTGAAATCCAAGGAAAGGTGTTCCTTGGGACTGGAGTAGGTCACATTGACCGAACCAGGATAAATCCTCGGTGTTCTTCTCTTGTTTCTTTATTTCTGTTTTCTGCCCGTTTTTGACTGCAGTTTTCACCCAACTTCACACAATTTGAAAAAATAGCTAAAAATTTTCAAAATTCGTGATTTTTGGTGGAGTTATACTTCAGACCGTTAGCTTTCATTTGCAACAAGAATCACTTGATTTGAGCAAGTAAAAGTTAGTCTTTCAGTCTTTGCAAGATAACTGCTCCAATCTGGCTGCAATCTGACCAGTTTTGAGAAAAGTTAAATTCTGTATTTTTCAAGAATTGTTTGAGGTCAGGGCCTTTTGGAAACTTCATCTACACATCCTAAGGAGTGTTTTGATATAAATATCAACCTTTTTGGTTGAGTATTCAAAGAGAAACACTATTTTCAAAATCAGCAACATTCTGTCCAATTCTGTCCAGATTGACCATCTAAATCTTTTAATTTGTTTGAAGGGTCAAAAGATCTTATTTTTGTCTGATTTTTGGATAGAGTCTTGTTAACTCATTGAGGTTTAATTCTGGAAAGTTTCATAATTTTTGGAGTTGTGTACAATTATTTGTGAATTTTTGAAAAACGGGTTCTGAATCTGAGTTGGTCTCAGATTCTGTTTTCAAGGGGATTTTAACAAAGGGTTGTAGTGTAATTTCCGCTAACCACTATTCACCCCCCCTCTAGTGGTGTTCATTGCAGGTGCATGGTCCAACATATTCCCCTAAAAACAGCAAGTGAAAAGGCTTTCTCAGCAGCTCTTAGGTAAAGCAGGTAACTGAGGATGACCTTAAGGCTATTAGGCGTTATTTGAGGAAGCCTAAATTCGTAAGAATACAGGATTTGGAATAAAGGAGCTGGAATGGGAAGGTTGAAACCGGATTTAAAGTATTCCTCATAGACTGCCTCATACCCTACATGGGGATCATAAGAAGTCTGATATGACAGAGGAAGAATGGGGGAAAAGGTACTCCTATCAACATTATAATGTTGACATAATTTGGAGAGGTTAGTGGCTTCTAAGATACACATTGAGTTCTGCACCATTGGAGACGGAGCACCTCTGTCGATTGACGTTGAGGGCACCATGGATTCTGGGGTAACCAAAGAAGAAGAAGAAATAACGGAAGCCATGAAAGAAAATGGAAGAAGAAAAGCTTACAGAAAGATTGAAGGGCTGAACTGGAGGAAAACACCGTGACGAGAGTGTAGGCTTCGAAGACGAAGAAGATGAGCAGAGATACAGAATGAGCAATACGCAGAATAGAAGAAAAAGAAAAGAAGGAATAAAGGCGATTACCCCTATTTATAAGAAGGAAAGACAAAAGTTGCAACTTTTCGTTTGAAATTCGAAAAGGCGACGGTTCAAGTATTTTCCTCCCTCGGGTACTGAAATCCCAAGATAATGATGAGGCGTTGGAATCGACGCTTACATTAAAAGCAGGAATTACGGCGCAGCTAAGAGGATAACTGCTTAATTAATGGAGACACGTCACAGACTCAGAATAGATTTGTCTCCCCTCACAGGTTAGCTCGGCCACACAAAATCTGGGGGCAAATGATAAACCAGAATTAATCGTCTGTTATTCAACAACGGTCAACGGTACAACCCCTGCAGTTCAGCACCCATGCACCGCTGTTCAGCCTTGACTACGCTCCGGTTGAGCCCCATGACATCCTTTTTACTATCGAAGAATAAGCCAAGGACTGCACCTCGGCACCGAACTTCAACATCAGCTTCAGCTTAAATGTTACACTCCAGATCACTTCAGTCAGATTCAATATTGCACTTCGGCAAAGCCTAGTTTTGTACTTCGGCGAAGGAGTCAAGCACAACATCACATCGTAGAACCATCAGGCAGAAGTGCAGTTCAAAAAAAGAGTACACGTCTGGTTATTCAGCCTGCACACACCAAAGTCACTTCAGCCGACCTACTAGTCATATCAGCCGGCCTACCGGTCACATCAGCAGACCTACTGCGTTATAGGTCTTCTGCCCCCAAGCAAACATCTTATCCGCTATCAGAGGCCAAGGGCGGGAAAAAACCAACAAAAGCAAGCCAAGGCAGACCAGAAAAGGGATCTGAATCCGAAAACCATTCTTCATATTGTTTGGAGCTAATACACTGAATCTTCTCCTCAGCCAATAACTGTGAGAATTTTCCAACTCCATATACTAAACTATATTCTCAGTGAGAAATGGCCCAAACTGACTTGAGCGTCGGAGGGTTTTATCCGGGGTCATCCCCCGTGACCTCTGATCTTTGCTTCCTTGTGCAGGACTTTCAGGAAGCTATTCCAGCTGCAATCTACAAACCAGTTAACTACTCTTCAAGTTAACTGACGACATTTATTTGAGGTCATCTTTGACCCTTGGTGAAGATCCGGCTTCACCATACGCCTAGAAACATGTACTTTTAGATGATATTATTAAAGCGTTCTTAGTTTTTTACATGAAAATTTACTATCATTACAATAATTGGCAGCTATTACGTTTAATTTAATCTTTTGTATCAAACAAATATACTAATATAATATAAAATAATGTATATTTTCCGAACAGAACAATTGCCGGACATTCTAAACAGCTATTCACGTTAAGTAATGTAATACTAGTCTGACATTGACGTCGGCTGACCGTCTAGAATAACACTACAATTTGAAGGGAAAAGCCGTAATACAAAATACTAATATATACCTTTATGTATTTGGTGTATTTTACATTCAACAACATAGCTCTCTTAAGCCTTAACTAACCCGTAGCATTTATTATAATGTCGTATTTTATGCATTATGCAGTTGATTTGACACTTTACAATTTAACTTTCTAACTAAGGCGGTCAATTAGGGGTGTAAGAGCGTCTTCGAACTCGAGACGTATCTACGTTGATAAACCAGAATTAATCGTCTATTATTCAACAACAGTCAACGGTACAACCTCTGCAGTTCAGCACCCATGCACCACTGTTCAGCCTTGACTACGCTTCGGCTGAGCCCCATGACATCCTTTTTACTATCGAAGAATAAGCCAAGGACTGCACCTCGGTACCAAACTTTAACATCAGCTTCAGCTTAAATGATACAGTCCAGATCACTTCAGTCAGATTCAATATTGCACTTCGGCAAAGCCTAGTTTTGCATTTTGGTGAAGGAGTCAAGCACAGCATCACATCGTAGAACCATCAGGCAGAAGTGCAATTCAAAGAAAGAGTACACGTCTGGTTATTCAACCTGCACACACCAAAGTCACTTCAGCCGACCTACTAGTCATATCAGCCGGCCTACTAGTCATATCAGCCGGCCTACCGGTCACATCAGCAGACCTACTGCGTTATAGATCTTCTGCCCCCAAGCAAACATCTTATCCGCTATCAGAAGCCAAGGGCGGGAAAAAACCAACAAAAGCAAGCCAAGGCAGACCAGAAAAGGGATCCGAATCCGAAAACCATTCTTCATATTGTTTGGAGCTAATACACTGAATCTTCTACTCAGCCAATAACTGTGAGAATTTTCCAACTCCATATACTAAACTATATTCTCAGTGAGAAATGACCCAAACTGACTTGAGCGTCGGAGGGTTTTACCCGGGGTCATCCTCCCGGGACCTCTGATCTTTGCTTCCTTGTGCAGGACTTTCAGGAAGCTATTCCAGCTGCAATCTACAAACTAGTTAACTACTCTTTAAGTTAATTGACGACGTTTATTTGAGGTCATCTTTGACCTTGGTGAAGATCCGGCTTCACCATTTGGCGCTAGAGGAAGGGCTCTCAATTCCTTAAAACAGTTACTCAAAGGTTTTCTTAATTTTTACCCTACCCAGCTATTGAGAGAAAGATGGATAAAAAGGATGGAAAAGGGTCCAAGCAACCTATGACATCTAAGAGAAGTCAGAGATCTTCTCAACAACAAACAGAACAATGTTCTACGGAACCGGGAGAATCCTCGACTCCTACCATTGCCTTCACATATGAAGAGCATATGCGAGCCATACATTATGTGGCTCAAAACCCTGGCGTGTTCCAAGCTGTGGTAAGGGAAATGAAGGGGAAAGCTCCCGCAACAAGGTCCAGTGGGTCTCATTCCAGTAACTCTCACCCCCAGGAACACCTGGAGTACTCTCCAACTCGGCCTGACTATCACACCAAGCGTCAGGCTGAATTTATGGCTGAGGCGAGGCGCTCAGGACAAGGGTCTAGCCACCAGAGCTTAAAACGCACTCAAAAAGCATCTTTGCCATTGAAACATGGCAGAGAAGTTGACAATAAAGGCAAAGCCCTGCTGCAGAAAAGATGCTCTGTTAAGATTCTTTTAGTAGGCCGAGGCAAAGAAAAGAACTCTCTGCTGGCTTCAAAAGCCCATATTCTTTCTTACATGAGGAAGAAGACCCTAGCAAGGGAACCTCAGCCCTTGGCTAGACCGATCCACAAAAGAGATCATCGATTGTATTGCCTTTATCATCATGATATAGGGCATGATACAGAAGACTGTAGGCAGCTTGGACAGGAAATTGGGCGTCTTATCGAGCTTGGTCACCTACAGCGGTTTTACAATCCAAGGTCAAGGCTGCACAACAGGCTAGACTTTGGCAGGCTCCCTCCGGATGAGAATTGCAAACCTGGGCCTCATCACGGGTTGCCAAGGGATGAGGACTCAGATTCTGATGAAAAGGGGCTACGGGTTCCTGGGCGAACAAGGCTGACTTGACAGCAAGGGTCTGTGATTTAAATGAATCGGGATTTATTGCCTCTTGCGTATATCCATAATTTTTCGGCTCGGTCTTGCATTATTAGAGCATCAATCCTTTGTTAGACTCCCGCATGGCCCTCAATATTTTAACTCAGCAGGTCTGAGAATGTTGAGCAGGACTCAACATTTGGGACATGTTTCTCTATATTTTAACTCAGCAGGTCTGAGAAGGTTGAGCAGGACTCAACATTTGGGACAGATTTCCCTATATTTCACATCAGCAGGTCTGAGAAGGTTGAGCAGGACTCAACATTTGGGACATGTTTCCCCATATTTTAACTCAGAAGGTCTGAGAAGGTTGAGCAGGACTCAACATTTGGGATATGTTTCCCTATATTTTAACTCAGCAGGTCTGAGAAGGTTGAGCAGGACTCAACATTGGGGACAGGTTTCCCTATATTTCACCTCAGCAGGTCTGAGAAGGTTGAGTAGGACTCAACATATTTGGGACAGGTTTCCCTATATTTTAACTCAGCAGATCTGAGAAGGTTGAGCAGGACTCAACATTTGGGACATGTTTCCCTATATTTTAACTCAGCAGGTCTGAGAAGGTTGAGCAAGACTCAACATATTTGGGACAGGTTTCCCTATATTTTAACTTAGCAGTTCTGAGAAGGTTGAGCAGGACTCCACATTTGGGACAGGTTTCCCTATATTTTAACTCAGCAGGTCCGAGAAAGTTGAGCAGGACTCAACATTTGGGACATGTTTCCTTATATTTTACCTCAGCAGGACTGAGAAAGTTGAGCAGGACTCCACATTTGGGACAGGTTTCCCTATATTTTAACTCAGCAGGTCCGAGAAAGTTGAGCAGGACTCAACATTTGGGACA
>AP025056.1:16047496-16137133 GCA_036186865.1 Eustoma russellianum | reverse complement strand
GTTTCCCTATATTTTAACTCAGCAGGTCTGAGAAGGTTGAGCAAGACTCAACATATTTGGGACAGGTTTCCCTATATTTTAACTTAGCAGTTCTGAGAAGGTTGAGCAGGACTCCACATTTGGGACAGGTTTCCCTATATTTTAACTCAGCAGGTCCGAGAAAGTTGAGCAGGACTCAACATTTGGGACAGGTTTCCCTATATTTTACCTCAGTAGGACTGAGAAAGTTAAGCAGGACTCAACATATTGGGACAGGTTTCCCTATATCCTACCTCAGCAGAACTGGGATAGCTGAGCAGCACTTGATTCAACAATGTTCATGACAGAGCCAACATGTGGCACATTCATCAAGTAACAGGTTTACTTATCTAAATTTATTAAAGCACAGCGGAGCTGTAGTTTAGTCAAGCAGCATAACACTTTTGGCAAAGCCAAAGGTTGAGGCTGAAGCTCAATACTTATGGAGAAATCCAACGTAAAGGCAACCAAAAAGCTCTTTGGCAGAGCCGAAGACAAAAATGAGATGCGGAGGATAACTTAAAGTAAAGTCTCTCAAGCCGAAGACAAATACTTGCATTAACTATGAAAATAGAGCAAGTAAAACTTCACACGCAGAAGACAAAGTCAAGAAAATTGAAATAAGCTGAAGAACACGAGTTGGAAAAAATAGGATTTTCATTAAGAAGTTTCTGTTACAACTACAAAGATTACAAAAAGAAAGGAAGATCCTATACTACTCTTCATTGTCTTCATCGCCCCTGAGATCGCCTCTATTCTTAAAAAGCTCCAGCTGGTTCTCAAGTAAGCTTCCAGCCTCAGGGTTGTAGAGTTCAGCAATTTGAGGATGACTTTTGTCCAGGTTTAGGCAGACTTCAGAGCAAGTGTCGATTGCCCAAGTTTGTCCAACAGCTATTGCTGAACCTTGAATCGTCAAGAAGCTACCAGTGAAGAACTCAGACTGCCTGAACTCAGCAATGGCAGTTTTCTTAATCTCCTCAGCCTGAAGTTCAAATTGATGGAGGAGATCAGCTTTGCTTTTCCGTTCTGCTTCCAATTGCTGGTTCAGTTCAACTTTGCTATTGGATAGCTCTTGCTCGAAAGTACTGAGTTCTCTCTGGTAAAACTCCAGCTCAGCCTGGGTTCTGGATGACACCAATTCAGCACTGACCACCATCTCCTTCAGCTCAATCACTTGGGAACTTGCAGTGGCCAGCTTCATGTCTGAATCTTGTTTCCCTACTTGAAGTCTGAAATTTTCTTCAGTGAGAATGGCCACTTCAGACTTCAGGCTGTTCACTTGAGCTTCCAGTTGATTCAACCTCAAATTGCTGGGCATTGCCACCTCTGCCAACCTGTCATAGGAATTTCTGAGGTTGGCATTGATCTCAGAGAGTTGGACAAATTTGGCCCGCAGCTCTTCAGCCCGTTTGAGTATGTTATATTCTTGAACCCGGAACTACAGAAATCAGGTTGGTTAGAGAAAACATAAGTGACCAAGTTAAAAAAGATGGAGAATATCGAAAAATCCTACCATGGCCATATTCATTGCAAATGAATTCATGGCAGTATCCCAGTCCATACTGCCATAAAGTTGTCAATCGTGAGGTAACACTGACATCTCAGTTACTTTCCTAGCTACGCTAGGATTTGCGGCAGTGTCAGCGAAAGAGAACTCCAACGCCCTCGTGCCTCAGCGGTTTCGTAGGGAAGACTCCTCCTTTGACGCATTTACCTCAGAAGTCTCTCCAAAAAACTCAGAGGACGGACCAGCCTCAACAGAAACCCGCCTTGGTGAAGGCATAGCTTCCTCTTCTGCAACTGGAGAGGAAGAAATCAAGATGAGGGCATCAATTCCCCCAATTCCACCGTCTGGCTGAGCTTAAGCTGGGGCAAGGACTTGAGCTTCAGCCTGGATGGGATTGTCAAGAGTTCCAGCTGAAGACAAAAAAGGTCAAGTGATTAAATGGAGACAAAATATGTTTAAGACCAACGCAGGGCAAAAATCTTACCTAGAACTTCGGTCTTGGCAGTCATCTGCACCTCGGACGGAGTTCTGGCAGAGGCCTGCCCCGAAGAGGAGGGTTGTCCTTCGGTCCTCTTCCTCTTTTTGGGGACCAAATTCTTCAGCCTTGGAAGGGTATCGGACACCATGACTTCTGCAGAATTCAATGAATAAAACAGTCAAAACACAGACACAACATCAGAACAAGTCAAAGATGTTCAAAAGATTGCTACATACCCTGAACTATTCTCAAAGCAATCGGGATAAGAGGTCGAAAGTTATGTTCTGGCCACAAGTGTTCCAGGTCAGCAACCCTCACAACTGGCCTGTCAACTCTCTTCCAATCCACGGCCATGGGCAAATGTAACAATTTGGAGGCTTCATCGCAAGATTTCTCGCTTGGCCTCCTATTATTTGCGCTGCCGGATTTCCAAAGGGATTTCTCGGGTATCCTATAGCTTTGACGAAGAAGAAACGTCTCGTCCAATTTTCGGTAGAAGAGGGAAGGTTTACGACATGAAGGTTTTCACTACTTGGATTCCTCCTACCAAAATAGTACCAACTGTCTTTCTGTTCGTATACAAATATTCTCCTAAAAACAGCAAGTGAAAAGGCTTTCTCGGCAGCTCTTAGGTAAAGCAGGTAACTGAGGATGACCTTAAGGCTATTAGGCGTTATTTGAGGAAGCCTAAATTCGTAAGAATACAGGATTTGGAATAAAGGAGCTGGAATGGGAAGGTTGAAACCGGATTTAAAGTATTCCTCATAGACTGCCTCATACCCTACATGGGGATCATAAGAAGTCTGATATGACAGAGGAAGAATGGGGGAAAAGGTACTCCTATCAACATTATAATGTTGACATAATTTGGAGAGGTTAGTGGCTTCTAAGATACACATTGAGTTCTGCACCATTGGAGACGGAGCACCTCTGTCGATTGACGTTGAGGGCACCATGGATTCTGGGGTAACCAAAGAAGAAGAAGAAATAACGGAAGCCATGAAAGAAAATGGAAGAAGAAAAGCTTACAGAAAGATTGAAGGGCTGAACTGGAGGAAAACACCGTGACGAGAGTGTAGGCTTCGAAGACGAAGAAGATGAGCAGAGATACAGAATGAGCAATACGCAGAATAGAAGAAAAAGAAAAGAAGGAATAAAGGCGATTACCCCTATTTATAAGAAGGAAAGACAAAAGTTGCAACTTTTCGTTTGAAATTCGAAAAGGCGACGGTTCAAGTATTTTCCTCCCTCGGGTACTGAAATCCCAAGATAATGATGAGGCGTTGGAATCGACGCTTACATTAAAAGCAGGAATTACGGCGCAGCTAAGAGGATAACTGCTTAATTAATGGAGACACGTCACAGACTCAGAATAGATTTGTCTCCCCTCACAGGTTAGCTCGGCCACACAAAATCTGGGGGCAAATGATAAACCAGAATTAATCGTCTGTTATTCAACAACGGTCAACGGTACAACCCCTGCAGTTCAGCACCCATGCACCGCTGTTCAGCCTTGACTACGCTCCGGTTGAGCCCCATGACATCCTTTTTACTATCGAAGAATAAGCCAAGGACTGCACCTCGGCACCGAACTTCAACATCAGCTTCAGCTTAAATGTTACACTCCAGATCACTTCAGTCAGATTCAATATTGCACTTCGGCAAAGCCTAGTTTTGTACTTCGGCGAAGGAGTCAAGCACAACATCACATCGTAGAACCATCAGGCAGAAGTGCAGTTCAAAAAAAGAGTACACGTCTGGTTATTCAGCCTGCACACACCAAAGTCACTTCAGCCGACCTACTAGTCATATCAGCCGGTCTACCGGTCACATCAGCAGACCTACTGCGTTATAGGTCTTCTGCCCCCAAGCAAACATCTTATCCGCTATCAGAGGCCAAGGGCGGGAAAAAACCAACAAAAGCAAGCCAAGGCAGACCAGAAAAGGGATCCGAATCCGAAAACCATTCTTCATATTGTTTGGAGCTAATACACTGAATCTTCTCCTCAGCCAATAACTGTGAGAATTTTCCAACTCCATATACTAAACTATATTCTCAGTGAGAAATGGCCCAAACTGACTTGAGCGTGGAGGGTTTTACCCGGGGTCATCCCCCGGGACCTCTGATCTTTGCTTCCTTGTGCAGGACTTTCAGGAAGCTATTCCAGCTGCAATCTACAAACCAGTTAACTACTCTTCAAGTTAACTGACGACATTTATTTGAGGTCATCTTTGACCCTTGGTGAAGATCCGGCTTCACCATACGCCTAGAAACATATACTTTTAGATGATATTATTAAAGCGTTCTTAGTTTTTTACATGAAAATTTACTATCATTACAATAATTGGCAGCTATTACGTTTAATTTAATCTTTTGTATCAAACAAATATACTAATATAATATAAAATAATGTATATTTTCCGATATATTATAAGTTCGAGCAATCTCACAAGCTAATAATTCTAGCATCAATATGCTGAAGATAGGCTTGCTCACCAATGGTGTCAAGTCGAGTTTAATCTCAAACTTTATCAAACCAAATTAGTTTAGCAAAATCTAAACCAAACTCGATCAGCTCACGAGTTGCTTAACTCATTTACATTCCTACGATCAATCGTGTTTTATGTTTTATCTTTGATTGACAAGACTTTAAAGCATACATTAGTTGACTTGGAATTAATTGACGATCCAAAGTGAAGCTCGATCTATATCTTTTAAGAGCATAATTTGAAAGGGATCGGCTTGTTTCGCTATCATCATTGACCTGATGGGGTTTTGAGGATCCTCCAGCAGTATGGTATGACCTGACCCATTAGTAATTTGAATTGTATAAATTTGTATAGTAGGCTTAAGGGTGGTTAATACATTAAATGGTTCGGAAACAATTTGAGTTCTGCTCATGTTTGGTTTGAGTTCGTTCCTTAATTTTGATTAAATGAGCCGAGTTCAAGCACCTAATTAGATTCGTTTATATAAATGAGCCAAGCCAAACTCGAATACTTTGGCTTGCTTAAGGAGTTATAATATTAATGAACCATACTCAAACATATATTAAGGCTCAACATATTAAATGAGCCGAGCCAACTGTTCATTAACTTGAATGAGCCTAAACTCGAAAATCCACTATTTGATTCGGTTCAGCTGGTAAACAATCCTAATAGGCTACGTAACTTTTTCTTTTACGTCATTTTTTTCATGAAAGAAAAAAAATTTGTATCCATAAACATAGGTCAATATGACCGAACCACGTAAACATGTGTTCTTTAATGTTTTTCATTTGATTTTCTTGTTGTCAATATGTACTTTCCGGACAGCATACCTTGGAGAGAAGAGACATGCTGCCTGCCATTAGAGAATTAAGACTTTCGGAAATCAGCTGATGTCTTAAATTTAGTTCAATCTCATTTATTCTAAATGTCCTCGTATTTGTTAAACTAAATATATCTGTTTGGTAGTGGAGATCCACAATAAGTTAAACTCTGTACAATGTATTAATCAAAACTAAATAAATCTGTTTGGTAGTGGAGATCCACAATAAATTAAACTCTGTACAATGTATGAATCAAAAAGCGAAACAAGTGTGTCATATGCCTTTAAACCAAAAGGACCCGTGGGCAATTTGCCAAGTCAAGATTCTATGAATTTTATAGGCAAAGGCATGTGCACGCATCATCATCTTGGATTCTTGAACGATCTTTTGCTAATTTAAATATTGCCTATGGATTAAGCAACTAAAAACCAACCAACGATCATGCACAGTAATATCTCAACGAAAGCTCAAGATGTCGTCAGGGTCTAGGAAAGGTGAGAGACAGGCAAAGAATACATCTATCTCAAGAGATAGAGAGTTTGCTTCCAGTGAGATCCACGACTCTATATATACCTGCATGATGACACAATAATACTATGGATTAAGCACTCTAGGGTGTAATTTCCTATGTACTTCCACACGTAATGGTGTGATATTAAGGAATCTGGCACTCGAGCAGCGTGGCTATAAACAAAAGAAGAATGAAAAGTGATCACAATTGTTGAGCTAATGTTCTTGTGGGTACCATCATGAGATACCCTCTCCTCTATCCATCGAAATAGGACCACTAATTCCTCAGACGTCAGCTGATTTGATTAGTATAATGTTAAAGACAAAAGATGTTTTTGTTCATTTGTTGGAAAGTTGGGGATTTTAGTCAAAAGACTTCGAGTTTAATCCATTTATCACTATATCCAACATTTCTTTCTACCATATGATGGTTAGCTTCGTAAAATACGTTTTTTATTTATTTGTAGTTTATGTTACAACTTATATCCACTGGTTAAAGTTATTCTTGCACAAAAAGAAGCATATCTCAATGTTCTTAATAACAACTTCTTTGAGAATATGTTGCTCCACTGACTAAACAATAGTAATCAAGTGGTAAATGTTCTTAATTCACTTATGGCTTTATTACAATTTAGAAAAACTTACATGTCAAAAAATGTTTGAACACGGACTGACATAGGCGATAAGACTAGTAACGCACTGATCAAATAGCTGGCGAAGTCGGATCTTCATCTAGAATCATTCAAGGAACCTAACTTTGAAATTAACGATTGTTGCCACACAAACCCTGTATATTCAACAACTTTAGAAAGCCTAGTGTTTTACTGTAGAAAAACTTCCAATGATCAAGTCACTTACAAATATCTCCATATTTGAGAGTGTTTTATGCTAGAATATTTAGAGAAACATGTTCATTAGGGTGGTTTGAAAAAAATATTTTCTGATCCAGCTCAACATGTCCCTCATTTTGTTAGAGCATTTTTTGTGCATTCTGTATGCTGGGACAAGCCAATGCGTGTCTAAGAGATGCAGGAGAGTATTATGTGTCATGTCCTGTTGTGTGTGGTTGCCAAGTGTCACGTGTCAAGTTGCATGGGAAAGTAGCTCACGCAGCAGAAGGTTGCTTGAGCTGCCTGTGCTGAGCTGGCCTGAAAGGCTTAGGGTGCCGGGGCATCTGCCTACCTAATGTGTAGGACCAAGATGCTTGCTATTACCTAGATGTTGTGGCCGAGATGGAGATAATAGTTGAGGTGACTAGTTGAGGCTAAGGTGATTGTCCTTCAGTGCCTCCGTGTTCGAAGGGTTAGTACTGACCTGAGATCCTAGTCGGCGCCGAGAGGTCGTCCTGAGTCCTTTATGCTGTGCCGAATTGATTGTGTATTTAGAACCGAGTGACTGACATAAACCCTAGGCGACCTGCACCCCTATTAGGGTCAGATCACCTTCACTATAACGAGGCGGGTTGGTTATACTTGTCGTTTTTTAGGGTGATAGTTTTGTCCTTATCAGATGCCTCCAGATAGCCTTGCCAACCAGAAGAGGAAGGCTAATCGTTTAGTAACAGATAAAACCCTTACTAAATGTTCCACGAATGCACATCTCTAATGTGTAATTTCTAAATGGCTACTCAGTTGGTAGTAATGAGGAGATTTCTCGATAGTAGTTTCAAGGCAGTTTTGATCGCAAACACCTTGATTTTCACTGAGTGGGAATCCCAACGGGAAAATTTCTCTTTCCCCGAAATATATGGTTCAAGACTGCCATTGCCCTCTTTCTTCTTCACTTTAATCTGTCTTTGTTAGAATTTTAAAGTTTTATGAAGCTTCCTCTATGATCAGCCTGTGTTTGTTCATCTTCTTCGAGTCTCTTACTACTTCAAACCCGTCTTCACCATCTCTAGTCCGCCCTTCACCTTCAAGTAAGTCTTCTTCCACTTTTTCTTATGTCCTCCTTCAATCTTCTTTTAAACCATGTTTTCCGATTCTCAAAACACTTTTGAAGTTGTCTTCTACGACGGCGGAATTGGAGATAAGTCTGAATCGTGGCCCTTCTCGGAGAAGACCACATCCAGCAACCTGCCTCACTCCGCCAAGAGGCAAAGGGCGACGATTTCTGGTATGGCTGGCTATGGCTAATGTCACTCTTCCTACAGAGGTGCAATTGGCACGTCGATCAAAAAACTATAAGCCCCAAATTGTAAATCCCAATCCATTGCCTTTTGGGTTAGTAGATAGGGTTGACCTGTCTAGGTTAGTACAGAGTACTTCTTGTAGGATCTGCAAGGCACCACTAGAAGGGGGGTTGAATAGATGGTGCGGAAATTGTGTTTTTTAAAATTTCTTTAAACTTGAACAATTCAAGTTCTGAAAACAGATTCTGTTTTCAGGACCAGTTTTAAAACGTTTTTAAAACCACGTTAGAGGTCTCCAAAAATTATGAAATTTTGAGAGAACTTAGCCTCAGATGTTATGAGGGTCCCCTAAAAATTTTAAATTAAAATTCAACCTTTAACCCCTTCAAAAGCCATTGGTACTCAGATTGTGCAAATCTGCCAGAAACGGTGGATGGTTTTGCAAAATTAATTCCTATTTGTGTGAACGTCCAAATGCTCTGAAAATTTAACCACTAACTCCTTATATACTATATTTAAACGGGTTGAAACAGTTTTGGAAAATTCTTTTGGGAAGTAGGTCAACTACAATCAAAGTCTCAACCTTTGCAAGTCTGAAAAATCAGACTGCACTAGTCTCAGAACTTTTGATGTTTGATTGACTTATACTTATCCAAAAGGGTTGAAACTTGTGCCAAATTAACCCTAGAACGTGTAAGTATATTTCTGGAAATTTTCGTAATTTTTGAAAAACGTTTACTATTTTTACGGATGCGAACAAGAAGGGTAAACAGTGCAGTAACTGAAAGGTAAATGCAGAAAGTAAATGGCACCAAGATTTTTATACTGGTTCGGTTATAAACAACCTACTCCAGTCTTCAAGGAACACCTTCCTTGGTTCACACTAATCACACACACACAACACACCTTACCACAGGGTTGATAGAGTTACACCTAACTCCAACCCTTTACAAACCTTGTATGACGAGTACAATTCGCACGAACACCACCACCTCGCAAGAATGAAGATTGATCACACCTTGATCAATCTTTTGCAAAGATGTATAATGAATGGTGGTTTATCTCAAGCCTATTCAAGATTGAAATATATGAAAACAATAGGCTTTACAAGAAGAGAGAAAGAAAGAAGATGTAGGAGAAGAAGAGCTAGGCTTTTTGATCTCTTTTGAATTGCAATGCTTGTTATTGTTTTGTTTGCTCTCTTCTTTCCTTATAATGGTGCAGGCCGTCCCCCTTGGTGTGTCTCCCCCTCTTGAAAATTATCTTTTAAGTCCTTGAGAGAGTGTAAGACATCATTGTGACAAGGCCTTGCTTACTTGGCATCTTCTTATTGGATGATCATTTAGTCTTCGCTTACTTGGCACCTTCTCATTTGATGAATGTTGTCATCATTGATGACTTGGAAAAATCTGAGAATTTCTCTTAAACATGTGCCAAAAATCATCACAAAATAACTTCCATAAATCATAAGATATTCACATAAATTGCAAGACAAAAAAAATCCTTCCCAAACAAGTGCAAAAAATCGTCCAACTAGTAGTCTTGCCATGCTGAAAATTCAGCATGTGCATCATTCCTTTTCTTTCAAAATAATACCCAATTTACCTTGATTTTTTCTTTAAAAATTGAATCACCAAGTTATGGTAAGTATTGCTATCACATAAGAAATGAACATGGACACCATTTAGCTCTCAAATTCGGCCACACAAGTTGTACACATGCTGAAAAATTTTCAGCATGTGTGATATATAAAATATCACCATTTATTAACTTAATTTATATTCAAATCATTTCCATTTCTTCTTCCAATCAATCACATAATAAAAGATGATGGAATATCTCACTTTGAAGACAAGATTTCGGCCAGCAACATTTTAGCATGCTGAAATTTTCAGCATGTGATATAAGAGAGATATATTTTGAATTCTTACCATTTGTAGCTTCTTTCTTCAATTCACCAACATTGTATGATTGATCCTTGACCAATCAATATGCCAACAAGGCTCCAAATAAGCTCCATCTCAGCTGGTGTAGACGTTGGAATGTGTATGTGCATGTGCTGAAATTTATTTTTGCTAACTTTGTAAAATAATACACATTTAATAATACACACATGTTATATTCCAATCAGCCCTTAATTTAATTTTCTAGAACACTTTAAGATGTATATCATATGTAAAAAGTGTCTAGATACGTGTCACATGATGTACCAAAAACGTTCCATGTGTTGTGTGCGTAGAAAACCGAATTTTCGATATTTATCGATTACCCGATTTTTCTCTAATTTAAATTCCAACTTTTGCACATGTTATATATATTATGTTATACATAATATATATAATATATACTTTAAATCTCAGCACTTGGCTGGTCTAAAGTGGTACCATTTACATTTGACAAAAATTAAACTTGGAATCTTCATATTTTTGGCCTTAATGTGGAGTAATTTGTGTGTGCCAACATGGAAATTATTTTTGGCTGATTATTTAGTAAAGTGCACGAAATTTACATCACATTTTGATGTATAGGGGCTGGCCATTTATTTATAGCAAGTACGTGACACGTTGGCAAAGTTTCGGTATTCGCCCGATACGACAAATTTCGGTTTAGAACCTTTTATCGTGTCGTATTTAATTTTTCATCACCATATCTTATATCATATGATATAAGACCTGAATATACTCATAAATATGTGTTAAGTATAGTGATGTGACGTTAACGTACATACGTAAAATATATAAAGTGTCGGTAGTACGTTGGAATACATGTGTATGTGCCTTTTAAAAAAAATCTGAAAATAGGTGTAATATATGTATATAGCCGTGTGTATTAAAGATGGGGAGGAGGAGAAAACTTTCCTTCCTTAGCTTTGTTGCCTTTGTGCCTTTTCCAAATATGACTTCCTTTAATGAACTACTTAGTTTATTAAACTAAGTACTTCACTTAATGAACTAGTTTAGTTCATTAATGGTGGCACCTGAAAATAGTGTAAACACAACAAATGTTTGCCATATGATGTAAGCTTTAATTCTTCATGGCTCGTTAGTACGGCAACATAATATATAAGCTAAATAAGGCAAATAATGGCAAGATATCATGCATACATGTACACGTTTATATATATATATGCTTGTATACGTTTATATATATATGCATTCAAGTTACTTATTTTGAAATCACTCAAACCCCCTTATCTCTACACTTATTGTACCCTAGGCCGAGCTAGCTGGACCTCGTGAAATCCACCTGATTGATTATGACAAGTTTGATCCTATCTAACTTCCTCATGGTCGTTCCGCACATGATCCTCCTCTAAGTTATGATGATGTTTATGAGGAATACAGAAAAACTCAGAGTTTGGCTTTTGCCTACCTATTCCTGATCCTTTGAAGTTTATTCTTCTGTTCTATCAGCTTAGGTTACCTCATATCAGTCTCAGTGACCTTAGAACCTTAGCTTCCTACTTTCTTTTTCTTTGAGCTATGTAGGTCAGCTTCGATGTCGAAACTTTCAGAGGCTTCTTCACATGTAAGACATCTGAAAGTTGGTTTTACTTGAGTCGATGGACCCTGAATAAGACGTTTTGAGTTACTAAGAACCTGACATCCTCAACCAAGAACTAGAAGGGATGATTGTTTTATGTAAAGAGGATTGGCATGACTAGCCAAGACGTATGGTGAAAGACAAAGGCCAGCAATAAGTTGTCGATGACACAACACAAGGAAGTGGCTTGGAGCCTTCAAAGTTTTAAAGCCACCATTGATTGGTTCAAGGTCAGCAGTTATGCTCAAAAGAAAGCTGACATGGATCACTTGGTCTGTGGTTCCAGCTTCATTGTACTGGGCGAGAAAGACCTGGAAGTCATCAAAGGTAGAGCAGCCGAATCCTTTACTTTTGTTGTTATTTTTGTTTCATCAGTGTGTTGGGATGATCCATTTGTTGTTTTAGGAACCATGGCTAGTATGTATGCTGACCTGCTTGCCACCATGAAGGTAAATAGGAAGGGTAGGCAGAGCACC
Source organism: Eustoma russellianum (assembly GCA_036186865.1). NCBI lineage: Eukaryota > Viridiplantae > Streptophyta > Magnoliopsida > Gentianales > Gentianaceae > Eustoma > Eustoma russellianum. The sequence goes on along the minus strand of AP025056.1, from coordinate 16,125,159 downwards.
GTTGTGGCTGTTTAGAGAGTCACACTTGCTGAGGAGCCAAATGGAGGTGACATCAGAGAGCTGAGCCAGGACCTGACGACACTGGAAGTTGCAAGAGCAAGGGGTAAATTTTGTCCCATATCAATTCAGAGTTTTTATATTATTTTTATTTTCTGCACTGACTTGGTTCCACATGTCTTTTGTGCGTGCAGATTTCTTGAAAGACACTGGGATTCTTCTTCCAGCAAGCTCAAGAATGGAATCAGACATTTGTGCTGAACTTGTTAACATTGTGGCTACTGTAGATATTGCCTCCTCAAAGGAGGAAGATGACGAAAAGCCACTCACATAGCAGGGGGCAAAAAGAAGAATAGGCGAAGGATTTGGAGCCCCAATACAAATAGGATTCACAAAAAAAGAATGGGTTACACCTTTAGTTGAATAAAAGTCTCGTGCTACCCGCTAATGTGCAAAGGGCTCAAGCACTAACTTCCCTCAATTGATTGGTGCACTACACCGCAAACATGCTCTCGTAAGCCTCTATCGTCCGTAATGTCTTATTTATTGTTTCATGTTTCTTGCTTTCTAACTTGTCTAGCTATCCTTTGCAGTTCAAGCTCAACCAGATGGAATTTATGGGACGGTCTAAACAGCTAAGCAGCCTGTGGGATATTGAGATAAACAAGTGCATTACTCATGCTTGAGCTTGCAAGGAGCTGAAGAAGAGGAACGTAGAACTCAAGGCTGAGCTTGAAAAAATGAAGAAAGAAAAGGAGGAAACCAAAACTGCAATGGTCCCCAGCTCTAATCTCAACGAATTGAAAAGAAAGGCCTCTGAGTTAGAGGTGTGCCTCACCGAGGCCCAGTCACTGAATAAATCGTCGAGGAGAGAGCTGAACGAGGAAACGGAGGGTAAAGCCGAGGTAGAGTAGAGCTAAAGCTGAATAATAAGCCACTTGACTGAAACCTACAATCAGCTTCACACTCCAAGTGTAATCACCTCGGGCCTCTAAGGCTGCATTGAATAAAATCTCAAAAGTTCTCTTATTTTCACAGTGTCCACCTTGGGCCCGAAAGCTGAGTTGTTTCCTAGTATAGCCTCGTGAAACATAGTCTAATGATCAAATAAACTGTATTTCAAATTCAGAAAATCCGTTTTGTTATGTTGCCATAAATTTTTGTCTTGTTAATAACTCTTGTCTGAGTTGTGAGGACTTTCTATATTGAGTCCCATTGAGTAGGATTGTGCCCGCTGTTGAGATATAGTGACTACTCAGACCTGTCGATGTCAAGTGCGGAAAACCTATTTTGTCTTAATCTCCTTGTTGAGGCATGGCAGCCAATGAGGCATGCACAAAATCTTTTGTAGCTTAATTCCCTTGTTAAGGTCATCCAGACCTGCTGAGTGTTGGGAAACCTATCATGTGTCCACCTTTAAGAGGTTGTGACTACTCGAACCTGTCGTGATCACATATTTGAGGACCTGCCTTGAGTACATAACATTGTGTTGGAACTATTTCTACGTTGAAATAATGAAACAACAATGCACAAACAAATTGTACTTGATTTTCTAAAAAAACTTCACAAGCATTATACATGAAAGGGTTTCAGATTTGATACATGCCAGGTACGTGGCCAATTCCTACCAAGTAGAGTTTCAAACTTGTAAACTACATAGGGAAAAGTGTTGATGATGCAACACAAGCCTTTCCATTTTGGGTCAAGTTTGCTTGACTGGCTGATCTGGCTTGCAGCATTCTTTCGAAGGATGAGGTCTCCTGTCTTGATGAATTTGTGCCACTCACGCATTATATTATTAAAAGATCAAGTTCTTGTACGGTGCCATTCAAATATGAGCTTGTTCTCCTTTTTCTTCCAAGCCATCTAGATTAAAGAGAAAATGTTGATCATTACTTTGGTTGGAATAATTCTCCAATCTAGCTGACATAAAACCAATCTAAGTTGGTACCACAGCTTCAAAGTCATACACTAAGGCAAAGAGAGTTTTCTTGGTCGAGATGGAAGGCGTTGTGCGATATGCCCACGGGATGTTGGGCAACTCACTTACCCAGCATGCTCTGGTTTTTTAAGTCACTGCTTTAAGCTTTCATTCAAATTTTGGTTAGCAATCCCTGCTTAACCGTTAGCCTGAGGATGAGCCACTGAGGTGAATGTTGTTTTATCTGCAGCTCGACGCACTAGTTTTTAACTGGATACTCAGCAAATTATATTCTGTTGTTGGGACCAAGACTTTTGGAAATCCGAAAACGACAAATAATGTGCTTTTAAGGAAATTTCTTCGCACGATTTCATGTTATTACCGCCAGACTCTATTTTCGAACCATTTTGTAAAATAGTCTACGGCAACAAGAAGATGTTGAATAGATCCTGGAAAATGCCGAAGAGATCCCACGAGATCAATTCTTCATTGAAAAAATGGCCACGGGTTTATGATGGGAATCATTTTTTGACTGGGAACGTGAGATATAGGAGCATGCACCTGGCATGCTGGGCACTTCGTCGCTAATTCAAGATCGTCCTGATGTAAGGTCGGCCAGTAGTAACCATCTAAATAACATTTACTAATAAACTTGATCCAGAATGATTATCCCAGATTTCTATGTGAATCTCTATAAGGATATATTCTCCTTCATCTTCGGAGACGTACTTCAGTCATGGTTGAGAGAAAGACGTTCTGTATAAAAATTCATTAAAGAGAGCGTAAATGGTCGCCTTGATTTGCAGCTTTTAGCTGCTGGCTTGTCTGGTGGCCGCACGCCATACTTTAAGAAGTTGACAATCTCGTCCATCCAAATGCCCAGCAGTAGACTTAGAGAAACTCATCCTGATCCTAGGCGTGACGTTTAAAAAGTTCCACCATGATCTTTTTACCCAATGCTATTGGATTTGATTATGCTAGATGAGAAAGTGGATCGACTCTTTTGTTGCCCAAACTGGTGACATGTTCTATTTTGAATGCCTCAAACATTTCCTTTTTGTGATTCGGATACTTGACAATAGAAAGCATGTCTTTCATCAAATAAAGCATCTATTGTGACATATATTTTCCTAGTTTCAGGATAGTAACACTTATTTCCTTTTTCAGATCCTGAGTATTCTAGTTTGATGTATTTAATATCTCTGGGATCTGACTTGCCTCTTAGATGAGGTTCCAAATAGATGTAGGTAGTACAACCAAAGAGTTTTGAAGGTAAAATTGATAGTAACTATGGAAAGAACTCCAAGAATGTTTCTCTTGGGGGGTCTTAAATTTTATGATTCTAGAGGGCATTCTATTGATTAGATATGTAGCTGTTAGTAATGCCTCTTTCCAACAGAACTTTGGGACATGCATTGTAAACATTAGAGTTCTTGTAACTTCAAGTAAATGTCTATTTTTCCTCTTAATGATTCCATTCTTTTGAGGAGTATACACACAGGAGCTTTGATAATAAATTCCCTTGTCATTCATAAACTGTTTTAAGGACTCGTCTAAATAGTCAGATGCATTATTGGTTCTTAAAGTTTTTACTACACAATTAAACTAATTTTTAATCAAATTAAAGTAGATCTTAAAGATCTGAGGAACTTCAGATTTATTTTTCATAAGATATACCCAAGTGACTCTTCAGTGATCATCAACGAATGTAATAAATCATCTTGTTCCATTTATATTATTGGTTCTTGAAGGACATAGATATCAAAATGAACAAGGTTGAACGGTTGAGTAGGTTGATATATTTTTTATTGATTCGAATGTTTTATGGTTTTTGCTGATTGACATGAATCACAGTGTAATGTATTATAGCAATATCATCAGACAAACATGGCATTAAGCGTTTCATATGTTGAGAAATATGTTTGGATAATTTTTAGAATTATGATTTTAAGTGTTACATACTTAAGAAATACCAAGGGATGTTATAAAAGTATCACACATGATATTATAAATGTTAAAAAGTTGAAATATATTCAACAAGTGAGAAAAATGACATCGATCTCTCAGGTTGAGACACTTCTTCATTCTGACTATCTGAAACTTTTTATTTGTTAGAAGAGTCAAACGATTTTATTTTTGTCTTCTTTTTTGATAGAGTAAACTTAACACTTTGAAGTTTATTTCTGAAAAATTTTATAATTTAGTGTTGTACTGAGACTTTTAAATTTTACAGAAACAGGTACTATTTTTGAAAGTTTTCAGAGTCTGTTTTGAGGAGAATTTTTCAAAGGAGTTAAAATAGTGTAATTTCTGTTGACCACTATTCACACATCTTTCTAGTGGTGTTTATCGTAGGTGTAACTGTAGCGACCAGTCCCGAGCCCTAATACTCGGAGTGACTCAGCCGCCGTATTTCGCTAAGGAAGATACAAGGCGTCAATACCGATGCAAAACACGTCAGCAATGCGACGTAAATCGATGTTAGCAAAGTCAAATAAATCCTCAAATCATCATAAATAATAAATACGTATAATGGTCAAGTCAATGATCAATAATACATCATCGAAAATAAAGGCGAATGTCTATGTCCCAACAAGTACATAAAATGAAACTGCGATCTTTAGTCCAAATATCAATAATGTCCTCGGTCAAGCGGTCAATGTCCTCGGTCAAGCGATCAATGTCCTCGACGTACACTAAATCGTACTCCTGGTCATCTGAAAAATGATAAGAGTGATATGAGCGACACTTCGCGTAGCAAGTAACCTTAACATATTTACCATGGAATCATGCACGGAGAAGCAGGGTAATAACCATGAATAACAGTATTGAAAATATCATGCTTCTCATTTGCAAATGAGTTTACAGTTTTATCCCCAACATCCAAAACAACGATAGCAAATAGACCCATACAATAAAGTAAACCAATAACCAAGCCAAACCAAATGATAACCAAGTAAAGGTTAGAGTCCAAGCCAAAACATGATGCAATTCCCAAAACGATGCAATGCCAATGTTCTAATATTTTCAAAACCAAAGTTTTCGATTTCAATGTCCAATGTCCAAATCCAATGTCCAAAACCAATGTCATCTACGATTAAACCGGTCCAAAATCCAAATAACCAAATCCGGTTTAATCGGTCCAAAGTCCAAAATCAAATGAAATGGCTATAGCACTTTCCCTACAAATGACTTATACCGTAAGACTTATAAATTGGTCCCACAATAGTCAATATGCCCCAACGCTCTATATCACAATAGCCAATATGACGGGACGCTCAATAGCGGCCAATATGTCCGGACGCTCTATATCCAAAACAGTCAATATGCCCAGACGCTTCGTTCAATTGGAACCAAATCCGGCTTTACAATATATTTCACGTTGCAGGGGTGAATTTCGGAATATGAATGCAAATTTTCTAAAATTATTTTCTAAGTACAAAAGTTAGTCAAATTTACCCAAACTCAAGAGAAATACTCAGCCCACAAAATGTAGCATCAAATATACACGAAACTCAATTGAAACATAACATCAAATATACATTAAATTATACATTGCATACGCATACCTTACATGCATTAGATATACATGAAACTTAATTGCAAATGTACCACAACGGTTGTCCCATAAATTTACAATGCATTCTGAGAATTGTGAATATGCATTCTGAGAATTGTGAATGTATGTGGAAATAATCATTTTGCATATATGAAGTAAATTTTGAAAATAATCATTTTGCATATGAAATGAACATTTAAATTTGTTTTGTTTTTTCCTCTACCAAATCGCATTTCGGCCAGTGCCCCAGGCAACCAAACACAATTCATGTATTACTTAAAACTCCCACATTTTCAGCAGGCAGGCATTCATGTGAAATTCCAATATGCAGAAAAGATAACAACAATGTCCATTTCTTTTTCTTTCGGCCACTGCAACCGAAAATACCAAAATATTTATATGTGCCTATATAATATCAGCCTATTATATGTACAGTGTACCATGCACGCACTTATTCAGAAGCACACTCATGATTGCCTACTCGACCGCTATACAATTATGCAAGAAAATGGGCTTCATCATATACACATATACATAAATTTATACAACTATAAAGGCAATGGTAACATGTATGATCCAAGGATTATACCAAAATAGACTCATACTTACACCTAATTCATGTATCTACACATATGCAAATGGTACAAACATATATATATACAATTCATCTATTCAATTCAAAAGTACAAATACATGATCCAAGTTGGTACCGAAAATATAAACATAGATTTTATCAAAACTCATAGTAAATACACCGAAGTTACTTACCTCAAATGGATTATACTATACCGTAAATGGATTCGAAATAGGTTGAAGTTGATATTTTCCTTCTCTCCAATAGCAACTCATCATTTGGGGAAAATATTTTGTTCCAATGGGTATTATGGATGCTCAGGGAAAAGGGGGACGGCAGGGGAGAATTTAAGGGGCTAAAAGATTTTTTTTTTAATTGAAAGGACATAATTGATGAAGTGGGAGAGGGAGTTTCGGCAGGTCAGTTTGTGGGGGGGAATTAACCGCCCCCACGACTGACCTTTTTTTTAAAATTAATTTAATTTTATTTTATTTTTTTGACATTTAAACTACTTTTTTTGTCTAATATTTCTATTATTTTTTTAATGCAACAGCTGTAACAGTTATGGTCTGACATCATATACAAAAAATTTAAATGCCCAAGTCTCTTATGCCACAAAAGTATGCTATCAGTACATGACTTATCTAAACTGTTTTCTTTCATGCTTGACTCTTGTTCATCGTTGGTTGACTGATAGCATTTGATTTTTGGGTGCTCTGCCTCAAACAAGTAAAGTACATTTATATATTTAGCATGCCAATCATCTCTTTCATGTTGTTCTCCTGAAAACAGCATTCAGAAGATAAAAAAATGATAAATAGTTATATCTTTTGTATGTTTCCCTATAGACAGTAAGTTAAAGTTAACATTAGGCATATGTAGCACCTTGTATAGTATTAAGCTTCATTTAGTCTAACATTCCCCATACCAGTGGCATTTAATGATGTTTCATTAGCCATATTGACAGTTTTAAAAATCAAAGAAGCTTGGTAGGAGGTGAGAAGAGTATCATTATTAGTCATATGGTCTGTTGCTCAAGAATCGATCTAGGACATGCGATGGTTTTGTCCAGAGCTTGCCACAGAGGCTTGGATAGGAGTAGTGTTTGTAGAAATCTGTTGTTGATTGAGTAATTGAAGAAGTGTTGTGATTTGATCTTTAATGTGCAGATTCTCTATTCTGTTGGTAGGTTTTCTGCACACTTAGCCTTTCTTTGTCTCCATACTGGATCCTTAAAGGAGATTTCCAATGTTCAGTATTGAACTGTCTCCAAGGAATATTAGTATGCCTGTGAAAAGTTTTCCATAGTCCATTGTTGTATTACTTCCATGAAGTATTTATAGGTCTAGATGGGGGTTTGTCTTCTCTTGCTAGCTTGGCTTGTAACTTCCAGCAGTCATCTACTTGTGTCCTTCTTTATTAAGTATTTACATAGCTCTCCAGTGGGCTGCCTCTTTGCTGCAAGACCAGATGCTAGGTTTTTTCAGTAACAAGAGCTGAGGTTTCAGTATTTGGGTTTATGCTGGTTCCAATCATTACTTTCTTCCTACTTTCTTCATGTCTGGTATCAGCAAATGCTGCCTTTAATAAAGGCAAAGGTTTAATGCTCATGATTCTGCTTTTGGCACTCTCAAAGTCAGGGGTAGTCCTCTTAAGAACCAAAAACACTCTCTTTTGTTCAGTAATACTTTTGTATAGTTGTGAGTCTAAGGCACAGGACCATTGATGTATTTCAAATACACTAATCTGCTGCCATATTCTTGTCAACTGGGTTTGATATTTCTTTATAGTCAAATTATTTTGTTTCATTTCATGAAGTTGAGCCTCTAGCTCATATACTTTAGAGGTATGGTCTCTTTTAGAGAATATTTCTTTAACATCAGTCCGAATGTCAGCTGCTGTATCATACATTATGAAGTCATCACTGATTTAAGATGTTATTGATCTAATGAGCCATGACATAATCATGCTATTTTCTGATTTTCAGGTCCTATATTTATGTAGCGCCCGCTCCCGAGCCCTAGTTTCGGGAACAGTACACCCGCCGTATCTCGCTATGGAGAATACAAAGCATCGAATCAATCTCTTACTTGTCAGAAATGACGAAGAAATTTCTTTCGCGGAAACGTAAATCATAAATTAAATTAAACTCGAATAATTGTTATTACATCACTGAATAAAAAGAAATCTGATAATAAAACAATAAAGAAGTCTGTGAAAACCCCCAAAAGATAACTAAGAACAGTCAGCTGCAGAGTCCCATCGTATCCTAGATGCAGCTATCAACCAGCCCACTCTGCTATGTCCTTCCTGTCCTCAACGAAGATGCGCTCGTAGTCCTCATCTGGCTCACCTGGGAAGTAGGGGTGAGTGATAGAAATCACCCAGTAGATGCCCGCCTCAAACAAATACAAAACATACATACTGTAATGATATAACCACATAACACATAAACATGCTATAACATGCATAAGATAAAATACGCAAGTACGTGATGCATGCTCAATCCACGTGTCACACGCAACAAGAATCATGTCATGCATATGCCCCTAGACCTATATGCAATGCATGATCCCGGGATTGACTGGATGCCTGTACCTCGTACACTACAATCAACCCTTACGGATGCCCGTACACCACGACCCACCCCAACCGATGCCCATGGCTCGTACACCATGATCCACCATAACCGAGTACCCATGGCCCGTACACCATGATCCACTCCACTCGAGCGTCTGAGACTCGTACATCTCAACCCACTGCAAATGCAATGCACGTGCCATGAATACAACAACAAAGTCGTCTGGGCCCCGTACGTCCATCCTCACCAACTCCGGCACTCAATATTTGGCTTAGCAAAATTTTCCAAAAACTAAAAAGTTGTTATTTATCATTACCCTATTTTTCCTTAGATCGTATTAATTTTCCAGAATTTTCTACTAATTTTCTCTATTTTTCTCTTACTTAATTCTATTTATTTATAATTATTTTTAATTACTTACATTTACCAAAATTCAGAAATTAAATAGAAATAATTTAATTTTAACCTTTTATATTTTTTGGAATTTATTTAGAATTTTCTGATAATTATATTTTTCTAGAATTTTAAACTAATTTTAATTAATTATTTATTATTTATTTATTTCAGAAATTAATTTTCAGATTTTTTTTAATTTTTGGTTTGGGCCGGCCTGCTACATGGTCCGGTCCGCTGGCCATCCGGTTCGGTCCAGCAGCCTGGCAGGTCCAACCGCATTTTCCCTTTTTTATTTTTTATTAAATTATATTTCCTTCTAACCTTCATAAAATCTTCGTTTTAACTCCGATTGACCTCAAACCAGTTGCATTGGACTCGTTATAACAAGACGCATCTTTTGAAAGTGGACACGTCAGCACGTGTCCGGACGCGCGTCAGGAGCCGCGCGTGGGCCCCACGCGTCACCCCCTGAAACACGTCCGTCAGACCCGTTTTTCAACTTCCAACCCAATCTCAACCTATTCCGAGCTAGATGAACATATTCTAAGGCCAAAACGCAATTTTAAGGAGCCTAATCTTGAGGAAGTTGTACCATTTTGATTCCAATCCTAACCCTTTTTATCAATTCAAGAACACATATTTAGAAAACAACTTTCACGTACACGAAGATCATGCCTTTTCAACAAATCCAATCATACCTTCATATAAACACTTTAAATCCCAGCAAACACATGCAAAATCAATTAACATGCTTTAATTTAAACAATTAAAGACAACAAAACACATAGTATATACATTAGGCATGCTTGAATCGTATTCCTTTGAGAGAGAATAGGCACCTACCTTAAATTTGTGAATTAAAACGATAACCAAGGAGACGTTGGTGGTGTATGGCTAGCCCTTCTTTTCCTTCCTTCTTCTTGATCCAAAAATTGAGAGAATTATTGTTATTATTATTATTTTTCTTCTGGGGAAGGGGAACGGCAGATGGAAAATATTGAGGGAGGGGGAGAGGGTTTGGACGTTAATAAGAGAGAGAGGGGAGGGGGGAGAAATTAGGGATATATTTGGGTTTAAGATTTTGATTGATTTTGATTTTGATTACTTCCTTTTTTTATCTTTATCTTTTATCTCTTTTTTTAAAAAAAAATGTCAACTGTAGCATCCTACCCACCTTATAAAAAGTTTTGTCCTCGAAACTTGGCGTACCTTAATCGAAGAGCTGTGGGTATCTCTCTCGCATCTGCTCCTCAAGCTTTCAAGTCGCCTCACGCTCCATATGGTTGGGCCACTGAACTTTAACATAAGGGATGACCCGGTGTCTCAAAACCTGGTCCTTGCGATCCACGATCTTGATAGGAATCTCCTCATATGTCGTGTCCGACCAAAACCTCAACGGTGGTGCATCTAGAACATGACTCGGATCCGGAACATATCTCCTCAACTGAGAAACGTGAAATACGCTGTGCACCTGGGCCAAGGCAGGGGGTAACGCCAGTCGGTAGGCCAAGGTACCGACCCTCTCGAGCACTTCGTATGTACCAATGTAGCGAGGCCTCAGCTTACCCTTCAAACCAAATCGTGAAACTCCCTTCGTAGGCGATACCCTCATGTAAACCTTCTCGCCCACATCGAACTCTAGGGGACGTCGCTTCGAATCAGCCCAGCTCTTGCTTCTGTCTTGAGCAATCTTAAGTCTATCACGTATCAACTTCACTTTCTCTCTAGTCTGCTCAGCCAACTCACGACCGGTAATAACATGCTCACCAACCTCGTCCCAATGAACAGGGGACATGCACTTACGTCCATAGAACGCCTCAAAGGGTGCCATGCCGATGGCACTGTGGTGGGTGTTGTTGTAGGAGAACTCAATTAACTTAATCATACCATCCCAGTTCCCCTTGAAGTCCAATGCGCATGCTCTCAACATGTCCTCTAAAGTCTGAATGGTCCTCTCAGACTGCCCGTCTGTCTGCGGATGAAAAGCGATACTCAATCGCAGCTCCGTCCTCAACCTTCTCTGACATGCTGACCAAAATCTAGAGGTGAATCTCGGATCATGGTCTGAAACGATGCTAACTGGGACCCCGTGAAGACTAACAATATCATTAAGGTACAACGTCACTAACCTCTCCAATGTCACATCACTCGGCACAGGTAAGAAGTGTGGAGACTTCGTCAATCGATCCACGATCATCCAAATCATGTCGTTGCCGTTTCTTGTTTTAGGGAGTCCTACTACAAAGTCCATCGTCACATGCTCCCATTTCCACTCTGATATCTCCAACAGCAACATCAAACCTCCCGGATATCACTAAACGTTAGATCCTCCTTCTGTGCCTCCTTAATTCGCTCAATCAGAGATAATATAATAATCAAGTCTGCCAGAACATTAGCAGTGAAATCAACAATGTCAAGATCAAACCATGCCATCTCTTTCTCGAGGCGTCTATCTGGCATGATTAGACTTTCTACTCAAAGCATCTGCAACTCGGTTTGCCTTCCTCCGAATGATAACTGATGGTCATGTCATAGTCTTTCAGTAGCTCAAGCCATCTCCTCTGACGCATATTCGACTCTTTCTGTGTGAATAAATACTTCAAGCTCTTATGATCTGTGAAGACTTCGCACTTTAAACCGTAGAGATAATGGCGCCAAATCTTTAATGCAAACACCACAGCTGCCAGCTCCAGATCATGAGTCGGATAATTTTGTTCATATTGCTTCAACTGTCTCGATGCGTATGCGATAACCCTATCTCCCTGCATTAACACGCATCCTAGCCCATTCTTCGAGGCGTCGCTGTAGATGACAAATCCTTCAGTTCCTGAGGGTTGTGCCAACACTGGTGCAGTCGTCAATTTCTGCTTCAACTCTGCAAAGCTTTTCTCACACTCGGAGGTTCATACAAACTTAGCCTTTTTCTGAGTCAATCGACTCAGTGGTGCTACAATCCTCGAAAATCCCTCCACAAACTTGCGATAATAACCGAAAAGGACAAGAAACCTGCGTACCTCAGTGACGTTAGAAGGTCGGGATCATTCTATGATCGTCTCTATCTTCTTTGGGTCAACCAAAATACCTTCAATTGATCAAATAGGTCGTCGATCCTCGGTAGTAGGTAATTATTTTTTTTATCGTGATCTTATTCAGCTCACAATAATCATTGCATAGCCTCATAGTACCATCTTTCTTCTTCACAAATAGTACCGGTGCTCCCTAGGGCGAAACACTAGGCCTGATAAATTTTCTATCCAACAGCTCCTGCAACTGCTCCTTAAGCTCTTTTAACTCTGCCGGTGCCATCCTGTATGGTGCCTTCGAGATCGGCTCGGCTCCAGACACGAGATCGATCTCGAACTCTATTTCTCTGCTCGGTGGTAAACCTGGTAACTCGTCAGGGAAGACATCCTTAAATTCTCGTACCACTGGAATATCCTCAATCGATGGCGTCTCAGCACTAGCATTTAGAACATACACAAGAAAACCCTCGGCTCCTTTCTTCAATGCCCGAGAAGCCTGTGTTGCTGTCATATAGATCTTCCTGGATGACTTATTCAATTTGACACCACCCTGGAAGATGGTTTCTTGCTTATCCGGTGTTTGCATGCTGACCTGTCTCTGGCGACAGTCGATGGTAACATAATATCTCGCCAAGAAATCCATACACAGAATAATATCGAATCCTGTATCTGAATCGGAATCAGGGCTGCTGAGAACTCCAACTCATTAATCACTAACAGGCATTCCTTGTACTGATAATGAGATACTAGCACCTGATCACCGGCGGCTTGAACGCGATAAGGGATCTCAAGCCATTCTGGTAGAATACTCAAGTTCTTGACGAATCTCCTAGAAACGAAAGAGAGGATGGCACCATTATCAAACAGAACGTATGTTGGGACTTGGTTAACTAATATCTCACTTGTTACTACGTCTCCGACCTCCTGTAGCTCAGCGTCCGTCCTGACATGCACACGAGCGTTGGTCTTTTCTTTTCTTTTCTGCTGCATCTGACTCAGTGACGGAGGTGCTTGTGCCGGTGTAGGATACTCTCTAGCGTAATGTCCCTATTTGTCACAGTTGCAGCAAACCTTTTGAGCTCTCTAGCACTGACCTGTGTACGAACGCCCACACTGTGTACATACTGGGGGTGGCGGTCCAACCGCCCTGAGTGGCTGCACTGCCGTCGCTGTAGAACCCTCAATCATCTGTGGCTGAGTCGCCGATCCCTGTCCCTGCTGCGGTGGCCCGAAGAATCGTCTGGTCGGGTGTCGGCATGGAATCTTTAACCATCTCCCTGAACGAAACTCCTCTCGCGGTCTCTTGGCCATGTCGGCCGTTGCAACCCTCACAAGGCCACCCTCGACCTTACGACACACCTCTAGCAATCCCTCAAAAGTGGTAGGCTGGGCGCATATGATAAGTGACTGAATGCGTAAGCTCAAACCCATCTCGAACTTCAACATCTTCGCCCTCTCGTCGTCCATGATGACGGGCATGTATCTCGCAAGTGCACGGAACCTCTCAAAATACTGGTCCCCAGTCATGGACCCCTGTGTCATAAGCTGAAACTCTGACATCTCCCTCTGAATGACACTTTCAGGAACATAGTGCTTCTGGTACTCCTCCTTGAACCGGGTTCATGTCGGCAGTGGAGTCAGTCCGCGTGCCACGCCCTGCCACCATTGCTCGGCATCACCCTCTAAAAATGGTACAACCACATCAACCTTCAGGCCATCCGGAACCTGCATAAACATCAACTGCTCAGACACATTCTTAAGCCAGATCTTTGCTCCTCTGGTCGTGTGGTACCCCTGAACATAGGTATCCGGCAGTTCTGCATCTCCCGGTAGAAAAATTGAAGCCCCACTGGGGTGGTGGTGCTGGTGGTGGCTGCAGCTGCTACAGGTGAGCCATCTGTATCTACTGCTGGGCCACCAATGTAGTCAGCGTAGCCAGGGTATCTGCAAGGACCTGAGGAATGGTTCTCTGACCCTACTGGTCATCGTCATCGTGTCCTCTATTTCCAGCTGGCGGCTCGCATCGTGGAGGCAATATCCGAAATTTGAGTCATGAGACGAGGACAGATTAATCAAGAATAAGTTGAAGGATTGGACTCTTATAAAACGGTAACTAAACAAAGAAAGCTCACCATCGGCACACAACTCTCATAACCCGACCATAGCTTAGGTCTAAGATTATCGCTTAAGTCTACTTTGTTTATTAGGGGTAAAATCGTAACTTATGTCTAAGTGTTCTAGTTAATCCTGCGTTTCCGAGGCGGATCTGAAGCCTCGGCTCTGATACCACCTGTAGCGCCCCACCCCCGAGCCCTAGTCTCGGGAACAGTGCGCCCGCCGTATCTCGATAAGGAGAATACAAAGCGTCGAATCAATCTCTTACTTGTCATAAAGACGTAGAAATTTCTTTCGCGGAAACGTAAATCATAACTTAAATTAAACTCGAATAATTGTTATTACATCACTGAATAAAAAGAAATCTGATAATAAAACAATAAAGAAGTTTGTGAAAACCCCCAGAAAATAACTAAGAACAGTCAGCTGCAGAGTCCCATCGTATCCTAGATGCAGCTATAACCAGCCCACTCTGCTATGTCCTTTCCGTCCTCAACGAAGATGCGCTCGTAGTCCTCATTCGGCTCACCTGGGAAGTAGGGGTGAGTGACAGAAATCACCCAGTAGATGCCCGCCTCAAACAAATACAAAACGTACATACCGAAATGATATAACCACATAATACATAAACATGCTATAACATGCATAAGATAAAATAAATGCGGTAAGTAAAGCACTCTACATAAAATGCGCAATTATATGATGCATGCTCAATCCACGTGTCACACGCAACAAGAATCATGTCATGCAATATGCCCCTAGACCTATATGCGATGCATGATCCCGAGATTGACTGGATGCCTGTAGCTTGTACACTACAATCCACCCTTACGGATGCCCGTGGCCCGTACACCATGATCCACCCCAACCGATGCTCGTGGCCCGTACACCACGATCCACCATAACCGATGCCCATAGCCCGTACACCATGATCCACCATAACCGAGTACCCATGACCCGTACACCATGATCCACTTCACTCGAGCGCCTGAGACCCATACATCTCAACCCACTCCAAATGCAATGCACGTGCCATGAATGCAACAACAAAGTCGTCTGGGGCCCGTACGCCCATCCTCACCAACTCCGGCACTCAATATTTGACTTAGCAAAATTTTTGGAATACTGAAAAGTTGTTATTTATCATTACCCTATTTTTCCTTAGCTTGTATTAATTTTCTAGAATTTTCTACTAATTTTTCCTATTTTTCTCTTACTTAATTTTATTTATTACTAATTATTTTTAATTACTTAAATTTACCGAAATTCAGAAATTAAATATAAATAATTTAATTTTAAATTTTTATATTTTCTGGAATTTATTTAGAATTTTTTGATAATTAAATATATTTTTCTAGAATTTTAAACTAATTTTAATTAATTATTTATTATTTATTTATTTCAGAAATTAATTTTCAGATTTTTTTTAATTTTTGGTTTGGGCCGGCCTGCTACCTGGTCCGGTCTGCTGGCCATCCGGTCTCGTCCGGCAGCCTGGCCGGTCCAACAGTATTTTTCTTTTTTTTATTTTTTATTAAATTATATTTCCTTCTAACCGTCATAAAATCTTTGTTTTAACTCCGATTGACCTCAAACTAGTTGCATTGGACTCGTTATAACAAGACGCATCTTTTGGAAGTAGACACGTCAGCACGTGTCCGGACGCGCCGTCAGGGGCCGCACGTGGGCCCCACGCGTCACCCCCTGAAACACGTGCGTCAGACCCGTTTTTCGACTTCCAACCCAATCCTAACCTATTCCGGGCTAGATGAACCTATTCTAAGGCCAAAACGCAATTTTAAGGTGCCTAATCTTGAGGAAGTTGTACCATTTTGATTCCAATCCTAACCCTTTTTAGCAATTCAAGAACACATATATAGAAAACAACTTCCACGTACACGAAGATCATGCCTTTTCAACAAATCCAATCATACCTTCATATAAACACTTTAAATCCCAGCAAACACATGCAAAATCAATTAACATGCTCTCATTTAAACAATTAAAGACAACAAAACACATAGTATATACATTAGGCATGCTTGAATCGTATTCCTTTGAGGGGGAAGAGGCACCTACCTTAAATTTATGAATTAAAACGATAACCAAGGAGACGTTGGTGGTGTATGGCTAGCCCTTCTTTTTCTTCCTTCTTCTTGATCCAAAAATTGAGAGAATTATTATTATTATTATTATTATTATTATTGCTTTTGGGGAAGGGGAACGGCTGAGGGGAAAATTTGAGGAAGGGGGAGAGGGTTTGGCGTTAATAAGAGAGAAAGAGGGGAGAGAAATTAAAGATATATTTGGGTTTAAGATTTTGATTGATTTTGATTTTGATTACTTCCTTTTTTTATCTTTATCTTTTACAGCTTTTTTTTTAAAAAAAATGTCGGCTGTAACAACTTAGGATTAGTTTAATCAAGAACTAGTGTAGTTACATATAGATAATCTACTTTTTCTTTCCCAGTGATAAACATTTTCACTCTCCGAGACCAAGATAAGTAGTTATCTCCATTCAACTTAGTGTTAGTAATAGTAGTACAAGAATCATTTATAAGGTTGTTGGTATGACGACCTGTTCCTGATCTTTGATCGGAATAAGGCCTCAGTATGCTCAGAGGAAGAAGAAGAAAAAGAAGAAGAAATTGGAGTTGCCATGGTTGAATAGAATGGACAGTAAGAAAGGTTCTAATCAAGCTCTAACACCATACGGAAACATAGAATAGCATATTAACTCAGTTATATTTTACAAATATACAAGTAACTGCCCTTATATAAGCTAGTTACGATGTCGTCGGATTGCAAACTATTCTAACGGCTATAATTAAAATCATGTAACGGCTATATTATCTTCAATGACCATCTTCTTCCTTTCTTTAAAAGTCATAGAATTTCGTGACTTGATGTATATATACATATTATGTATTGTACTTTGTGTCTATACTATTTGAGTATATACATTATATTTGTACTGGTGAATACATACGATTCCTATACTGAATTTCTACAAATACGGTGTGGTGCTGTGATATTTTATCCAGAGATATCAGTTCACTTCAAAACTATACTTGAAACCAGGGAAGTGCCATCTTACAACCCCCCCCCCCCCCCCCCCCCCGAAACATATTACCATCACATGTCAGTGCAGATTATGAGTGCGAAACCGCGCGCACCTCCGTTGGTACTCGGAGTAGGACATTACATTGGAATTACAACGATTCGAACGTCGGTCACTCACACTGTGTGTGTTTCATTGCTATGTGGCAGAAATGGCCAAAGGCCATAGTATATATGCCCAATAGGACAGCGGGTTAATGACCCAGTTTACAGTGGACATCTTGTATAGAATTTGTTAGAATAGCCTTACCATCTTAGAAGTCCGCTGGGCTCCTGATTCGCTCCTCCACCAGTCCTTTGGCCAAAGATATGTCCTTTTCAGTAGATTATGAGTGTAAATTCTTCAATGAAGATACAGAAATAATGACCAACCTTTATCAAAGTTCAGGACATTGTTCAATATTGTCTAGTTTCTTGTCTCAACGGGGTTTCTTGCGCGCCAACTGCACTTTTCAGATTATAAAAACCCATCAAGTCTAGAACATCAGCGTCCAGGTAAATCCCAGCAAGCTTGCACCACCCAGGCCTAAGCAAGTAAGAAAGATCTTGACCAACAGAAAACGCAAATGGATCCTCGTTACTTCTGATCAAATCATAATCCTATTTTTGTGCGATATTGTCCAACAAAAAAGGAGTGGAATTAGGCGAAATTGAAGTTACCCAGAATCACCCATCTAAAAATGGCCATAAAACTTTCATTCCTCCTCTTGAATCCAAAGAATTAGGCCATATAATTAAGCAACCGCTTCTAGACATGCTTGCTATGATAACAATTCCCCCCACTTAAGGACCTCAATGAAGATAATCAAGTCATGAAAAACCAAACTCACAAGGAAAATAAGATGGTTCCCTCACTGAAACTGAAACTAAAGAGAACAAGGCTTACGCACTTTACCCGCTAGCAGATAGGATTCATTCACTAAACAGAGTCTCACAAATCTTCCCTCTTTGCTCTCAATCTGATTTCTCTAGCACAGACGACTTGAGGGTAAGGATGGCCATATTTGTGGGAGCGAACTCCGGGAACGCCATCTTCCTTGCACCATAAATAAGATTCCTGGTAAATTCCTACTCTACCCGCAAAGTATTCCCCACCCCCACCCCCCACCCCCCCCCCAAAAAAAAAAAAAAATACTCATGCATCGAAATTCGGCTTAATATCTTGCACCATCGCAAGGGCTACTAGTTAGAAGGTTCTGAATATTTGCAGTAATTGTTTTAAAACAGTAACCACACGGTATTTTAACTTATGTACAACATTATTGAGAAGGATGACAGAATGTAAAATGGATGAGTGCGTGAAGCCAATAAATGAACCTTAAATTAAATATACGGAACGTGAGGAACCAAGCACAGTAACTTAGACAGAGTCATATACTGCTTTAAGAGTTGAGACACAGATTATGCTAAAAATTGACAACTCAATAAACAAGATAGCAAGCTTCATTATAGTACATAACCCTCGAGTTCCACCAAGTCTTTTCCCACAAACTGACGGGTTTACCACAATTGTGGCTGCGTCTTTTGACTAACACCATCTTAAGGGGTACAGTGATAAAGGACCCTGAAATTTTACTCCTCGCAAGATGTTAAACTCCTGAAACTCGTAGAAGGCAATACATATTTCAAGCTAACACACATTATGCAACATTTGAAAAACCATCGTACTGTTATAGTGTTTGCAAGTTGCCATGCAATATGATGGAGGCATCAAGACATATAATGATGGCGTTTCACGACCCGCAAGTAGCATCAAGTATCATAGTAAACCTCTTCGTCTTTTGTAGTCGCTTACTGTCAAGGTTAACGCATGCCTTCTTCCATCATTTTCAGGAACCTTACATCCAACAGTTGCCTCAATCCTCTGCTTCCGAGCCATGAAACCTGCTTGGGCTCCTTGTGGGCCACCAAACTTCTGCAGCACCGCCAAAGATATGGGAAGGTCAAAATCATGTAGCGTGTTTGACTCAGTTCCCAGATCCAGGGGAGCACTGGTGTCCACCAATTTTCCTGCACCGGCTGCTGCTTGTAATGCAGCTGCTGTAGCTTCCATACCTGCTTCAGTACCAACTGCGGCTGCTCTGCTACGAGCAGCAACTGCTGGTGCAGCATTAGGATCGCCAATCTCAGCAGCTTCACCTTGTTCGCCAGGTTGTGATAAATAATAATTTCTTGACCTAGTCCATCGCCTAGAAAAGGGGTCATACCCAGCCTCACCAGCTTTCAGACCTGCATTGATTGGTTTGACGTCTGATGCATTCTTGAAGTTCTCAACCCTGTTCTTTCTATTCATTTCTGCTAGCCTTATGGCCTTTTTATCAGTCTCCTGAGCCTGCCTAGCTGCCTCCAACTCCTGCAGCCTTGCCTTGATCCTCTCGACCTCTATATCATCATTCTTCATCCTTGCCATTTCCATGTCTCTCCTCAACCGATCTTTCTCAGCTGCGATATTCAAGGGCCTCCATGTGGCAGATTTTTTCTCTTGCAACATCTGCTTTACAGTTTCTGCAGAGTAGATAAACGTATTTGTTCTTCTGATAGCATCCTTCTTCTCTAGCACCTCTAGCTTGCTCGGCATACGTCCTCCACTACGATCCACCTCCCGAACCCATTGCTCAAACTCCTCCTTGGTTGGTAAAGAGTCTGATACCATGGCCATTTGCCACCTAGCAGCAGAGCTTTCATTGCCCCAAACGACATTCAAGTACTTATGTGTGATTCTGTTGTCGAGTTTGTATGAACGATCAGGATCTGAGGCATCCACATTACGCACTATACAAAGCCTGTAAATAGGTCCAGATTTAGACTTCCCAATTCCGACCCTTACGAAGCATCCAACAATCAGATCCTCAAAGAAAGGTTCCATGAACCATTTCCCCAATTTTGACCTCCGAATAGTTATCTCCTTTACATCTTCATATGTTGGCCATTTTGACTCAGCTGAAGTCTTATCATCGTCACTGTCAGCCATCCCACCATCACCCATCGACTCTTCATCATCACTCTGCGATGCACTTTTACTTTGAGTAGGACTGCCTATTGTAGCAGCAGTAAAGTGTCTACGCTTGACAGGTGAGTACCCACGGGTCGCAACACCTTGTCTAGATGCATCCCTCCCTTTCCCATGAGCTTCTGGATCCTGCTGCCTCATTCGTCTGGCTCTTATCTCATTTAATGCACCGTCCTTAGCAGCTACCTTGTCAGCATGTCTTGTTGATGAGCGCACTCCACGAGAAAGAGTATGAGGCGGACTCCCTTTCCCTTTCTTCTTCCTCATCTTGCTATCCGTTATTTTAGCAGCACGATCTGCAAGGATCATTTCCCTTTGAAGTTCTGTCATTTGACCAAGTGTTTCTCTATCATCCTCACCCTTGAAGAGGTCACTCCCAACAGAATCATCATCACTGTCGTTACCGTGATAATCATCTTCGTCATCTTCTTCATGATTAGCACGGTCATCATCCCTTTCAGCTGGATCTAACCTTTTCTTTAAAGGGACTTGTGAACCAGAGGGCTTCCTGCTGGAATAACCATGATCATCATCTGAATCATCATCCTTTGAATCACTTCCATCATCAGAGTACGAGACGTTGTGACGACTCTTGGAAGCTGGAGGAGAATGACGTTTCCTCTCACTGGTTCTCCCAGCTGCCTCTAGGAGTAACTTCTCTAAGTCTGCCATGATCTGCTACCTATTCCAGGTGAATAAAAAAACTATTACCTGTTTGTACACAAGAAATCTAAGAATCGGTTCTCAATCAGTATGTCTAAGATTAGCAACTGCATGGAACAAACACGTAATAACGAACATGATAACTGTTCAGAAAAGGCGATAAATAAAATATTAGGAAAAGGCAGTTTAATAACCCGTTAGAAATATGACTGGTATCTCATTCACAATATATTTGTGTGACGACCATGGTTGTCAAAAAAGAACCACACTTCATGAAAGCTCACTTCCATTTCTCAGTGCTATAAAGAAGCATTTTCGCAGAAACAGGCATGAGCTCTAGAGTGTGAACAATACCAAGCAACCCACTAATATTTCGTACGTTTAAACTAAAACAAACCAACCACCACAATCAAAATCACCATATCCAACAGATCAAAAGATAAAACTTGTATCCTGTACCTCCATAATATATTTCAGACTTTTCTACTTTAAGCTTTTTCCTCATCGTATACAACTCACTCTCTACCTGGAAACATTTTATCATCTGTCCACCACCCCTTGCGCACCCACCCCCCCTCCCCAACTTCTTCAATCCTTCCTATTTCTCCCCTGTACACCATATATTCTCAACCCCATCTCTCTATGTAGAAATGGACTGTGGAAATATATATACCTTCCACTTCCCTCCAGTGCCATTGACTATTGCGTAAAATACACATGTACAGACATGTACATATACATTTTTTTTTGGGTAAATCACATACGTATACATACTATATACATATAAACTTACACATAAATTAGATATGGTTTTTTATCACTATTTCAGTGATTAACTAAGAATAGAACCGTTGGCTTCTTCACAGCATTACAGCTGCTGGACATCCTGTCAACTGACAGTGTTTATAGCCATTGGAGGCTAATGTGCAACGCCTAGGCTTCATTTGTAAACTCTTCGATAATCTGAATATATTTTTCAGTCTCTCAGCTCTTTCTATATGGTATCAGATCTAACTTTCTAACAAATTCGTACTTTAAAAGTATGGCTACCTTTCCTCCAAAGATCAGTGAAACATAAGCTACTTCTACTCTTGAACAGCCTTCAGAAGAAGGGTCTAACGTCTCATCTTCCTCATTTAATTTGAGCTACTTTCATGATTACAAACCACATGCTTACTGGTAATAATTATTTATCTAGTCAAGGGTAGTGGAAATGTTTATTACTGGCAGAAGAAAAGAAACTATCTCCTTGGAGATTTCCTCATTCCTGCCAGTACAGAACTTAAAATTCAGAATATGGAAGTTTGAAAATAGTATGATAATGTCAAAATTCAGAACATGAAAGTTTGAAAATAGTATGATTATGTCATGGCTGATTGAATTAATGATCCCTAATATAAGTGACAATTTCGTACTCTATGCTACTACAGCTGAAATTTGATCAGATGCAAAAAAAAATGTATTCCAAAAAGGTTAATAAATCTGAATTATATGAATTAGAAGCTCAACTTCAAGAAATAAAACAAGGTGACATGCATGTTAACAATACTACATAAAATTGACTAGAATATGGCAACATATTGAAGTATTTGAAGTTCATCAATGGACTTGCCAAGCTGATGATGAGCTGTATAAGTACATTACTAAAACAAAAAAGGGGTCTTTAGATTTCTTAATGGATTACACAAGGATTTTGCTATTGTCAGAAGCAGAATCCTTGGTACAAAACCCCTACCAAGTCTTAGAACTGCCTTTACTGAAATAAGGCATGAAGAAAGCAGAATGAAACTAATGATGGAAACTTTTCTACCCTAACTACTGAGGGATCTGCTCTCCTTATAAATAAAAGTCCCACTGTTCCTGACTTATCTGGCTCTACTTCTAGTACTCGAACTGTTATTAAGCTACTGCTCTTGCAACCAGAAGGACAGGAACATTTAACTAGCATGAAAATAGTAGAAGTTTTTGCAGATATTGTAAGAAGTCAGGCATATCATTGAGGAATGTTGGAAGCTACATGAGAAACCAGGAGAAGAGAAACCTCTAAAAATAAACAACAATCTTTAAACACCAACAAAAACTCATACTGCTAACTCAAGAAGCAGTTATAACACCGGATCAACCCATGGGAACTCAGCTCTGCCAACTCAGAATCAAATTGTGGCGTTACTTCATCTTCTAAGCCAACAACAAACAGTAACACATTCAACACATATACAAACCACAATGGCTAGTACAAGTAACATGTTAAACAATAAGTTTCATCTTGGATAACAGATTCAGAAGCATCACACCACATTACTAATAATACGAGTCTCTACATAGCTACAACCTTTCTTATTGCCTAAGAGTGTTTTAGCAAATGGATTATACCTACAAATTATTAGGAACGGGATACCTCTTTTTGGTATGACCCGTGGAATCCGTGGGGAATCCTAAGTACAAATCATCCAAATCTTATGAGGAAATTGCCTATTCGTAAAGATGCTAAGGTCTCCTCAGGCTTGATCAATGGATCCTGAAAGTCGCCTTTTAGCAAGGGCTGGGATAACCAAGTAGCTCTTTCTAATCATGACTGCCACTCTATTCAACTGAAATCAGGAAAGGACCAATGGATCTGGAAGCCTGATCCTTCTTTCTCAGTCAAAAACGCTGCATCCGCCCTCCAAACCTTACTTCCCCATGCTCCATAGAGCAAAATTGTTTGGTGCAAACATGTTCTTCCACGCTATGCAATCATTCTTTGGTTTGCATGTTGGAAGAGAATGAGTACACTAGACAAGCTCCTGAACTGGGGTCTCACTCAAACTAACATTTGTTCTTTGTGTAACAGGTATAGTGAAGATCATGAACACCTCTTCTTCAAATACCCTTTTTTAGGTCCATTTGGGAAAAAGTGATAAGTTGTCTAAAATGCACGGGATGGTCCTACGAATGGGAACAAATCGTGCAATGGTTGCAAACAAACACTCCATGAAAATCTAGGTTCCACAAGGACATCTCCCTGCTTGGGTTTCGATGGTGGTTTACCACATCTGGAAAGAAAGAAATTGTAGGACACACAAGAATGAAGGCAAAAATCAGGACCTGGTACTCAAGGACATATACTTATATTTGTCAAGCCGTTGACTCATAGAGAAACTACACTCTCCAAATTCAATTGGGAATTGTCCCTAAACATATGGGATCTCTCTGAAAGCTTTTTCACCTTCTTTAACCTCTCGAAGGGACTAGCTCTGTTTGTTTCTTATGACCTTAGTCTTCTTGACAGGTATTATGGTGGTCCTGGCTGTGGATTCTATCTTAGAGGAGTCTGAATGTCTCACTATCCCTCGCCATTTTGATTGCACAAACCCAGCTACTTGCTCAAGGAATATACGCTTGAATCGGATTTGAGGCGGTACTATGGAGACACGGAGGGCTTACAGACCAAAGCAAAGAGGCGACTTATTTTCTGTGCAGTTACTATTAGTGTTAAAATTATGTAAATGCTTGGCAAATGTTGCCTTTCCAAGGCAAATTTTGCAAAGGTGTGCGCTAGCTGGATAGGCAAATGTAAGCCACCTATATTTTGCGATAGCCAAGTTTCATGTTGCCAATTTAAGCAACTTCTTTTGTAAATGTGTCATTTTGGCTTAACTATTTAGTTTACAAAAAATATAAGCTAACAAATCGATTGTTCTTATATGATGTACTACACGTACACAACCTAAGTTTTGATGTCATATCAACAGGAAAAATAACATGAGATAATGATTGTCTTGTAGGCTCTCATCTTCTAAATGTTGTTTTCATGAGAAAATTATGAAGATGATTAGCAGTGTTAAAAACTTAAATGGACTCTTTATCTTACAAGATAAAGAACAAAGACTATCAGCAAAAAGATAGTACATCTAGGATATATTCCTGTAACAGTGTAAAGTCATGTAATGATCAGATTTTGCTACGGGATGTAAGATTAGGACATCCTAATTTTGTGTACTTGAATAGGCTAATGCCAAACTTATTCATAAAAGTTGATCTTAAGGAAATTCAGTGTCAAGTAGGTCAGTTAGCCAAACACCAAACACTCAGACCCATTCCGCAGTACGGGTCTTACTACCATCTTGTAGAACTTTCTTTTAAGCTTTATAGGTACTTTCCTATCACAAAAAAGACCTGACGCACTTCTCTACTTTAACCACTCCGGTTGTAACTTGTGATTCACATCTTCATCAATTCCTCCATCTTTCTGTAGTATACATTCTAAATGCCTAAAACTCTCATTCAAGTGAATCTTCTGGTCCCCCAGTTTCACACAAAGTTAGAAGGTCATTCTTTTGTTGTTAAAACTAAATTTCATATACTGTCTTCTTTCAACTCAGTTTGAAGCTATTTTCTTCTAGTGTCTCCAGCTAATATTCCAGTTTAGCATTGACTCCTTAATTAGTCTCATCGACCAACACAATGTTGTCTGCAAGTAACGTACTCCAAGGAACTCTATCTTGAATGTGTCTAGTGAGATCATTTATAACTAAAGCAAATAAGTATGGACTTAATACAAAATCTTGGTGTAAACCCACTGCAATAGGAACTCTGGGCTCAGTCTTCTTGGAGTTTTTGCGTTTGCCATCGTGTTCTCACATATGTCTTTAATAATTTCTGTATATGATATTTTAACACCTTTTTTCAAGCATTCTCCACAGAATCTCACGGAACTTTATCACATGCATTTTCCAAGTCAATGAAAGCCAAATGCATATCCTACTTCTTCGTCGATATGTGTCTATAATCTTCTAATAGCCTCTATTGTTGACTTTCTCAGCGTAAATCCAAATTGATTATCAGATATATTAGTCTCTTTGTGAAGTATCTTCTCAATCACTTCCTCTCAAAGCTTCATTGTGTGGCTCACTAACTTAAATCCTCTATAATTTACACAATCTTGTATATCTTTTTTTTTTGTATAAAGATAATAAAGTTTTTTTTCCTCCACTAGTCAGGCATCTTTCTGGTCTTTATAATCTTATTAAAAAGATGTGTGAACCACATAATATTTTCATTCTCTAGGCATTTTCAAGTCTCAATTGGAATACTGTGAACCGTTTGTCATCCTTTCAAAGCATGTTTTACATTTGGCAATCGAATTATATGTTACATTTCTATCTTCTTCAGAGTTACGTAACTCATCGAATGTGAATTCATCTCTCAGTGATTCACTAAAAAGTTTTTCAAATATCTTCTCTATCTTTTATTGCCCTTTCTTCTACTAAAAATCTTGATATCTTCGTCTTTAATGTATTTAACTTGAGTCAAATCTATTGTCTTCCTTTCTCTCGCGCTAACAATTTTATACACATCTATTTCACTTTCTCTCGTGTCCAACCATTTATAAAAATATCCAAATGCCTTTGATTTGAATTCACTCACGGCTTGTTTAGCTTCTTACTTAGCAAGCCTATATTTTTCCAATTGTCGTAATTCCTGCAAAGTTGAAGTGTCGTATAACTAGTTTTCTTGGTTTTTACTTTGTCTTGCACTTCTTTCCACCACCAAGACTCCTTATTTGCAAGTGCTCGATCTTTTGACTCGCCAAACAATTTTTTTTATTTTCTTTATCTTTACCGTTATATCCTCCCATTCTTCATTTGCATCACCAGTTGAATTACTTAATACTTCTTGTTGTAATACTACTTTTCTATCTAAAATCTACTTGCTTACCTTTTTTTCAAGTTCTACCATTTTATCTTCGGTTTTATAGGCATTTATTTTTTCAATCTTCTATATCGGATACGAGCATCCAACAGTACAAGACGGTATTGCACAGTTATATTTTCTCCTAGGATCATCTTACAGTCCTTACAAGCTCTTATATCTCTCCTACGAGTCATGAAATCATTTATCTAAAACTTATTTGGTCCATTTTCGAATGTAATCAGGTGTTCATCTCTTTTTTGGAAAAATAATATTAGTCACTATAATGTCATACATATTGCAAAATCCAAAATTAATCTTTCTTCATCGTTCTTGTTTCAAAAATCAAATCCATTATATACATCATTGTAATCCTTATTCCCTTTAGTTATATGTCCATTTAAATCTCCTATACAGATCTTTTCACCCATTGAAATTTTACGCACTACGTCTTTAAAATCTTACCAAAATTGAACTTTTAGTCTCTTTTAAACCCACTTGTGGAGCATATACGCTAACAATATTGATTGTTACAAACATCAACTTAAAAGCTATAATTATATTGCCGTTATTGATAACAACTACTACTTTGTCTCTTAATCACGCATCTATAGTAATCCCAACTTCATTTCTTGTCTTATTCTTTACTGTGTATCAAAATTTAAATCCTAAATTGTCTGACATCCTAAATTTCACACCTATCAATTTTGCCTCTTGCAAACATAAAATGTTTACTTTTCTTCTCACCATCGTGTTCGTTATCTCTAGTGTTTTTCCCGCTATAGTTCCAATGCTCCACGTTCTTAGTCAAATATCTTACCTGACGTAGTATTTCATCTCTTAGTATCTAACTTATATCCTTTTGCTTATTTTTCACTGCATCCATGTTTTCTAAGAGATACAACGGCTCTAGCCCAATTGTTATTGCATTCAAACCATCCGACGGAAACCCTTACTTATTTGAGACTACATCCAAGCCCCCCCAAGATGCACAGTCCTTGCGGAAAACCGCATTTGGATCATACGGTTCTTCCATATGAGGAACATCCTAAAATTAGCACAATTTTTTGTTTCGGTCAAACTTAACAAAAGGTCGAAAAATAATTTGAAGTAGCAACGTCAGTTAAAAGTATAAGACTGCTTAATACAATCAGACATCATTCCAACAAGCTTGTGTGGCCGAAAAACACACCAA
The DNA here is from genome assembly GCA_036186865.1 of Eustoma russellianum. Lineage (NCBI taxonomy): Eukaryota > Viridiplantae > Streptophyta > Magnoliopsida > Gentianales > Gentianaceae > Eustoma > Eustoma russellianum. Next base: position 16,097,332 of record AP025056.1, on the reverse strand, counting down.
AAAAAATGGCCATAGTAAAATTCATCTTAAACCAGAAAGACTAAACACAATCCTCCCTTAGTATTTCCATAGACATGTCAATGGAGAACACCTAAGAGTTAAATAACCAAGTTTCCACTCAAGAACAGCTATGGACATTTCACTAATTAGAGAAATGTAAAGACATCATTGTTAAAGCTAGACCACATTGAAGGTCTTGCCTACCCTGATAGACTACATAACTACACACCAAAATCAACGCATCATAGGGCACTGAAGCTACGGTACCGAACTACAACTACATTAACCAACTAGCTCAAATGAGCAGTCGGGTGTTTATCAGTGAAATAGGCCACTCACCCAATAGAAATAAAAAAATAGAATTTGAAGCGACAGGCGAAGTAGCCGACATACATAGTATACTGCCGTTCGGGTATCAAAACAAGGACTACAATGCAAGCAGAACATTTTCCAATTAACATCAAATTAATTAATGGGAACATATACAATCAAAATCAAGCCTCAGCTCATCACGAATATTCATCGATTCGGCAAAACAAGGGCACAACTTCGACGAACCTGTACAAGAGAAGGGAGTAAGGGCAATGGATAACAGAAAGGATCGAATCCACCTGAATTGTATTCCTCTTCGCTTCGTAACTCCCAAACGATTTCAATATTCCCCGCACAAGAAGTCGACGCCTCCGCCTTCCACCGCGAGTTGAATCTCGGCCTTGGGCTTCTCTGCCCTCTCCTTTCTCCGATCAAGTTGATCAAGTATATCAGCGGCTATTATTGCTTCTTCCTAATGGCTCGATAAGTATTACCACCACAGGGAAACAGCTGAAATTTTATCTCTAGGGTTGGCTCCACTGTGTTCTTCCCGACCGTCATCTATCGTCGCCTAAGTATAGCTTCTGTTGAGATATACCGAAAGTATGTAATAGGAAAATGTGACTTTAAATTTATATTAGAAATAAAAAAACAATATGATTTGAAGAAACAAAACGAAAATGAAACCATTTAAATTTAACTAATTAAAATATTATATTTTTAATAAGAAATTTCATAAATATGATATTTTTGGAAAAATTTCTAAAACAATTAAGACATATTTGAGAGTGTCGCCTTACAAATCTTTGGACGCATTTGCCAGTATCATCCAGGAAGCTACTATTGAATGACACTACCAAGTGCGTGCAAAGAGATATGTTGTTTTCGGGTCAGAAAGCTTGTTTCTAAGGGTGCAAAACCACCCAAACATAGACAGCTTGGCAGGCGCGCCCTAGAGCTTGGACGGCACTGCTAGGTCCATCAATGTTCATTTGTGAAATTTTATTTAATCGCGTTGATAGTGGAATAAAGAAACCATCTAGAAAATCTATTTGAAGTATTGACACATCGAAAATGGCCGCAAAAATCCCAATCGATTTGTATTACGGAGATGAAACTACGTCTGCGCAGAATGGAATATCATATAGTGTGGACACAAGAAAATGATGAGGGTATCAAGCAATATCGTATCCAGCGAGTTCAAATAGCGAGCCAAGCCAAGACTGGAGGTGGATGCAGATGTTGATAAAATCAAACTTGTCTATCGTTACCTCTTCGAGTCCAATACAGCTGGTTAAGTTTACCACTTGGCTAAGATTTTTGACCAGGAAGTCTTGGAAACTGCTCTAGAAATACTAACTCGTTGTCCAACTCTTACGCTGTAGAGATATACTTGACTATGAGTGGTGTTCCACCATCCGCCACAACTATTGTTGGTGTTACTATGGACAGAGATGTTGTTGTTGGATTTATGAATCTTGTGGTTGGAAGTTGCTCATCACATTCAAATGTAGAAGATCAAACAAATAAAGGAGGTGGAGAAAACGACGACGACGACGGCAATGATGATGAAGAAGTATTCAAGGACGATGAAGATGAAAATGATGTTTTGGAGGGCCTAGTGGATGAGGAGGACAAAGAATAGGTGTTCCGGTCAGGCGTACCTCACTTTGACGAAAATGTTTCCTCTTTTGGAATACTACATACGCTAGGAAGATACGATCTTTCATGGTCGCGGCAAGCTTAGGCATCGTTTTTGAAGATAGTGTAAACCTGATCATATAGAAGAGACGGTGTTGTTCAAAATTAAAGAAGATGTGCAACAAGCTATGCAATTATAGTTTGTTAAGCATAATAGATATTTCAAGGTTTAGGGTTGTGGCAACCACGAACGAATATTGGTACATTAGGTACGTACATTGGAAGACCAAATGTTGTTAATGACTTCTTGGAGCAAACTTGAGGCAAGCACATCAATATTCGAAGATCGGTGAGCGTTATAGTTGCAGAAATGTTGACATCATTTCATACCACAAGAATGTCAATTCAAGAATGGTTAGGAGTATGATTAAAGAACACATTACCAAAAATGTGAACGTTGGAACTCAAGATGTGCGTGAATCCACAAAGGAGAGCTTGAATGTGGACATCAATTACAAAAAAGTGTGGTTGGGAAAAAAGCCTATAATGAAAATTGTGTACGGTGATTGGCTGGAATATTTATGTGACTTGCATAGCTACATAGCTGCGATTGAGGATCAAATGAATGCACCATATTCTGGTGGAGACATGATTCTGAGTTGAGTACTGCTGAACAGAAGGTATTTGGTTCATTTCTTGGCATTCAGTCTGTTAATTTTGGGGTTCAGACTCTGTCATCCGACAATATCAATAGATGGTACGTATCTATATAACAAGACCAAGAAAAAATATTGATTGCGGTTGATGCTTTCCATTAGCTTATGCTGTTGTTGACAAGGAGAGCGAACATAATTGGGGGTGGTTACTTCGAAATATTCGGGAACATATACTTGCAACATGCAAGGCGTATGTCTGATTTTATATCAATCTATGGGACTTCAGGCTGCAACAAATCAAAATCCTACTTGGCAACCACCTTATGCCTACCATAGATGTTGTCTCTTTTATATCAAAGCCAATTTTTCTTGATAAATGTTCTTACAAATAATTTACACATATTGTATATATATTGTCTTCATAATAAGTTGTTTTAGTCGTCCAAAATTCGAACTTCACATGAAAAGTTTTTGGTAAGATTTTGAGCAACATGATGTGGGGAGGGGGCATAGAACACAAGGTATACAGGTTTAATGAATGTATGGCGGAGCTGAAGGAGTTGAATGTTACTGCGTATGATTATCTTATGAAAATACCACTTGTCACGCGGACACTGTCTCACGATGGGGATAGAAATTATTATGTGATGACAAGAAATTTCTCTGAGTCATTGAACAGCATACTCAAGTATCTAGTTATTTACCGATTAATGTTTGTACACAAGCAGTGTTCAAAAGTATGGTGAAATTATTAATAAAAAGCGACAAGATTGTTGTCACAGTTGACAGTGTATAGATGGTCAGACAAGGTGAAACAACGGTTGATTGATAATGAAAGAAATGCAGAAAAACACACGATGTAGGCATATGATATGCGAGAAGGCTTATATGAGGTTGTAACTCGACATGGGGCAGATGATGATGGTGTTTCTCATATTGTAAGCCTGAGCAACAGGACTTGCACATGTGAAAAATTTTAGCTTTACAGTATGCCCTTCTCACACGCTATGAAAGCATGCTAGAATATGTACATTTTAGCAGCGGATCTTGTTGACCCATTTAACTCTTGTCGTGCGATGTTAGAAATTTACAATGCTTCATTCCATCCTGTTCAGCACTCAATGTATTGGCCTGCAGCTCCATTCAATTTTGAAGCCAGTCCCATATATAGAAAATGTGGTCGAGGTAGACCTTAATCAACTCGTATTTACGGCAAGATAGACTGACACAACAACAATCAAAAGTGTGGCATGGGCAAGCAAGTAGGCCACAACCGTAACACTTGTCCTACTGTGCAACAGCTTCGGAATTATGTTTAGATTTTTGTGTTCTATATAATGTTTGAGTTGAAAAAATAAACTTTTTGTATTATATATATCATTTGTATTGAAGAGATAAACTGTTTGTATTCTATATAATGTTTGAGTTGAATAATTAAACTATTTGTATTCTATGTATTGTTTGTGTTCAATAAATAAATTATTACCTTAACCATTCGTGTTCTTTCTTGTAGTTTTATCTTCACATACTTTTTGCAAACCAGGATTAAGGTTTAGGGGTAGGGTTAAGGTTTAGGGTTCAGGGTTAGGATTTAGAGTTAGGGTTAAATTAGGGTTTAGGGTGAGAGTATTTTATTAGGGTTAGAGTTAAGGTCAGAACTAGGTTTAGGGTGACAATTTAAGGTTAGGGTTTAAGGTTATGGTTAGGATTTAGTGTTTAGAGTTATGGTTAGAGTTCATGGTTAGGGTTTATGGTGAGGTTAGGACTGTGGTTATGGTTAGGATTTAGGGTGTAATTTTAATTTAATAAATTAATGTGTAGTATTCTTCTTTAGGTTATAATATAAAAAAATAAATCATACAGTTAACGAGAAAATACAGAAGACATAATAGTTGTCATATAATACAATACTCATACTGCATAGGCTACAAAGCATAATATTTGCCATACAACACAAATTATAGACTTAACCTTTCTACCTATAATTTTACTTCAACTAGCTGGTTTTTTTATGAGTTTTATAATTTTTTCGATGGTGTGTTTGGATTTGGAAGCCTCATCCCGGTGCTGCTTTACCCCTTTTGGAGAAAAAAATGTACTGTGGACGTTATCAGTTATGGGCAACGTATTAGTCTTGTCTCATATTCTCATCGTTGTATATTGTCACGACATCCCAATCAAACCCTTCACGTTTGCTTGGACCTAAATGTGGCCATCTACAAATTAATTCGCGTCAATCTTTATGTTCGTCATTTTGGACGGTCACCAATGCACATCGAGTAAATTCATCCAATGTTGTGTTTTGGAACTTTTAGGACAATAGGATCGAACTTTTTTGTAAACATACATAAAAAATAAAGTTTCATTCTCTTCCTAAATGCAAAACCCCGAATGTCAGTTTTAGGATTTACGGTGTGTGGCTGCACAAAAGGCTATATTAATGTATATATTTATGTATCTGGTGTCTAAACCCTTGGACATACCTGGAAGAGCTGTCTAGACCCTTTTACTTTTTATTTCAAGCTTTGTAATTAATCACGGAATGGATTAAATGAAATTTTGTATAAATGTTTTTATTCATTTTTCTGTAATGTTTAGTTATTCTGAGTTGCTAACTTCTAACTAGAAATACCGTAAAGGATAATGACTTCCTATGTACAATCATCTTGGCCTTCTAGATTAAGCTGGCCATCTGAATTCTGCATAGTAACAGACGAAAATCCTTAACAGGTTCTCACAAGTGTATAGACCTTGTCATGCGAGGTTGAGCTGAGAAGATAAACAAGATAGCAGCCATAACCACAAAAATAAAATGTGAATCTCAGACAGTTTTCATAAGCGTGATGATCTCGACTAATATAAGAGAGTTGAAGTTGAATAGTAAGGTACTTGAACATGTAATCAACTTTGAACTCTCAAGTATAATCACCTCGGATCTCCAAAGCTAAACAGAATAGAAACACAAAAATTGCTAGTTTTCACATACGTCCGCCTCGAGGCCCTGAAGGCTAAGCCATAGTCCTATGTAGCCCATTGAAACATAGTTTAGTGAATAATTAAACTAAGTTTTAATTTTGGAAAACCTGCTCCATATCGATACCAGAAACTATGGTCTACCGGTCCAGCCCATAAAATTTAGCCTAAAAATAAATCAGACTAAGATTCAAGGTTTGCGACAGTAATGCCTCGTTCGTAACTCTTGTTTAATTTGTGAAGACTTGTTTTGTTAAGTCCCTTTGTTAGGACGATAATGACTACTCGAACCTTCTGAGGTCATGTGCGGCAAACATGTAACGTCTTAATCTCCTTATGGTCACCTAAACCTACTAATGTTGGGGTGCACAAAAATGTTGCGTCTTAATCCCCGTGTCAACTTTTGAGGCATGCGCAAAACCATTGCAGCTTAGTCTCCTTGTTGGGGTGGTTGCTCAGACTTACTAAGGGCAATTGGAAAATCTGTCCCACCCCCACCTCTATAATGCTATGGCGGCTCAGACGTGCCGAGGCCGCATGGTTGAGGTCCTGCCTCGAGTATATTACATTGTGTCTATGCTATTTCTACTTTGAAACCTTATAAACAACAACGACGAAACAAGGTGTGCTTGGTTTTCTTGAAAGAAAATTTACAAGTATTATACATGAAATAGTTTCAAGTTTGATGCATGACAACTTCGTGGTAGAGTTCTACTGGCTAGATTTTTTAACATGTAAGCTCCAGACAGAGAAGCATTGATGATGCTAAGCTCTCTTTAGTTCAGAAAGTATTGATTCTATCTGCTCTAAAAACAAATGGGATAGCGGGTGCTACATCGAAGATTCTATCTTTTGCTGGATTTGTTTGTTTCCTGTCACTTTTTGGATTTGGCTTCATTTTCTTGATAAATTGCCTGAAGGGGTTTTCAGTTTCTTTTTCCTTTTCATCTAAAAACAAATGGGATACAAGGCTAGACCAGATCAGAAACAAGGTGTTTCGAGAAAAGTTAGGCGTGGCTAGTATGGAGGGAGGGAAGAATGAGATGGTTTGGGCATGTCAAGCGGAGACAGACAACGACGTCGGTCAAAGCAATTGAAAGCCTCATTGTAGAGGGGAACAGGAGTAAAGGCAGGCCCAAACTGACTTGAGATGAGCAGATTAGGCACGACCTACTAGATTTGCACCTCTCTGAGGACATGGTCAAGGATAGGAGTTCATGGAGACATAAGATTAAGGTTAACGAGGTATAGGCCATATACAGGGACACCTTAGAGTATATTTAGGGACATAGACAGGTGTAGACACTATCTACGCTTTAGGTTGGTTTTGCATTTGTTTGTTTATGTTTTACAGTTGTTTGGCATTACATGTACATATACATGTTAGGTGTATTTTAATATCGAAAACTTCTTCTTTGTATTTCCTGAATTCTTTCACTAACACACTAGCACATCATCTCTACTATTATGTCATTTATGCAGGTACTATAGAGCCGGAGGTCTCACTGGAAGCAGACTCTCTATCCCTTGGGACAGAGGTATTGTTTGCCTACCACTTACCCTCCCCAGACCCTATCGATAGCTTTTACGGTCGTTGGGATATACTGGGTATGGATGATGATAATGATGATGATCTACTTATTATAGCTCTTAAGAGTTGATTGAGTGGCTCTGCTGTTTCTAAAAATATCAGACTCTTCACAACCCATTTACGAGAATACAAGTTTTTTTTCTTTCACTTTGTTTTTCTGTTAAAAGATCTGCTTTTATTTTTAGAAAATTCAGTCCCAAGTGTACAGTAGTATAGAACCCACTTCAAATAGCATCTTCTTCCATTGGTTGCCGTCAACGAGACTGTAGTTTTGTGCTTGTGAGGCCTTGAGCCTTAGGGAGAGAACTAGAATTTGGGGATTGGGGTGTTCCCATCTGGTGCGGTCTGTAGCTTCAGAGGCCTTCCTTCAATCAATTCAAAAAAGGGGAGGTTGCTCTATATTGAGGTGAGGACACGGACCAAGTGGGACTAAGAGAACATGAGAAGAAATAGTTTTGGGATTGCTTAGATGTAGCGTTGAAGTCAATACCTATGTAGGAACGAATTTGTATAGGAGGTGATTTTAATGGCCACATTGGAAAGGATACCGATGGTTTTCAGTCATCACATGACGAGTTTGGTTATGGAGATAGAAATGAGCAGGGTAGGGATCTGCAGACCTTACGGCAGCCTACGACCTAGGTATTATAAACTCGTTCTTTGAGAAAAGGAATTACACTTGATCACTTTTAGTAGCGAAGGACGTAACACACAGATTCACTATTTTCTAATGAGGCGTGAAGATCGACAGTTATGGAAGGAGTGCAGGTTATACCAGGGGAGGCAGCAGTGACACAATGCCATTTACTAGTAGTAGTTATAGCATTGAGCCAAATGCTAAGCAATGGGGTTGAAAAATTCCCATCCAGGATTCAATGGGAGAAGTATGAAAGACGAAAGAATTAAAATATTTAGAGACAAAGTCATCTCTGTGACATCAGATCGATTGAATGAGGACATGAACCGGATATGGGAGGCTGTGGCAGCTATTATTACTCACGCGGTGAGAGAAACTCTTGAGGTAACAACAGGTAAAACAACCGCATATAAAGAGTCGTGGTGGTGGAATGAGGATGTACAACAAAAAATAAAGGATAAACAAAGGAGTTTTAGAGAGCTGTTAAACTGCATGACAAGGTGGAGAAAGTGAGATTGAAGGAGAGCTAAAAAATCGCCAGGAAGGAGGTGAAGAAGGCACTGGTGGAGGCAAAGACCGCATCCTATAAAAGGATGTACGAAAGACTAGAAACAAAAGGTGGAGAGCATGATGTGTTCAAGATTGTCAAAGTTAGGGATTGAAAGAACCTAGGATGCGGAAAGTTTATAAAGGGAGAAGATGGACATGTTTTAGTTAAAGAACAAGATATCAAGTGAAAATGGCAAACATACTTCCACAATCTTTTCAGCGGCAGCAGGGCCCACCATGAGGAAAGAAAATGCATCATTACCCAAAAAAGACAACATAATAACTTCGATTGTAGGAGCATCACACAAAGAGTGGTGATGAGAGCACTTAGGAAGATGAGAAGAACTAAGACAGTTGGTCTAGATAACATACCCATTGAACGGTGGAAGTATTTGGGAAAGAAGGGGTTCAATGGTTAACTACTCTGTTCAACCTTATTTTCAAAACAAGAAAAATGTCAGATGAGTGGAGAATGAGTATCATGGTCCCTCTATATAAGAACAAAGAATACGCGCAATGTTGTGAGAATTACAGGGATATTAAGTAGTTAAGCCATAGTATGAAGTTATAGGAGAGAGTAATCGACACTAGAATCAGGAGAAAAACTTAGATTACGGTGAACCAATTTCGTATCATGCCAGGACGATCAACTACAGAAGCAATACACATCCTAAAGAGATTGATGGAGAAGTATAGAGAGAAGAAGCGTGATCTACATATGGTCTTCAACGATCTTTAAAAGTGTATGATAGTGTGCTACGTAGACTAATTTAGGATAGTCTAGATGAAAGAGAGGTTCCTATGAATTATATAGACATGATTAGGGATATATATGCTAGGACAAAAACATCCGTTCGTACGTCTGTGGGGAATACGAACTTTTTCTTGGTGGAGTTAGGACTTTATCAAGGGTCTACTTTGAACCTATTTTTCTGACAACTGTCCTTGACGAGTTATCAAAGCCGATCCAGGAGGCAGTTCTGTGGTATATGCTTTTTTGACAATATTGTATTAGTCGCAGAGAGTAAACATACATTGAGTATGAGAATAGAACAGTGGAGAGGTGTTGTAGAGAGAAAAGACCTAAGGATTAATCGTGCTAAGACCGAGTATCTGCACCACGACTTCAATGGTGCAGTCGACGGTGAGAATAGTCAGCTCACCATCGAGGGTGAAGTGGTACCACGTGTAAGTAAGTTCAAGTACCTAGGATCATTTGTACAGCAGGATAGGGACATAAATAGTGATGTAACACACTAAGTTCAGGAAGGCTGGTGTACGTGGAGGGTGTCCTCAGGGGTGATGTGACAAGAATTTTCCAACTAAATTAAAAGAAAATTTTTATATAGTGGCAGTGCCGCCGGCAGTGTTATATAGAACAAACTATTTGGCCATCAAGAGAACACGGTCGTAGAAGATGGAAGTGGTAGAGATGATGATGCTGAGGGGATGTGTGGACATACAAGGCTAGACCGGATCGGAAATGAGGTATTTAAGGAAAATTTAGAGGTGCATAGTATATCAGATAAGATAAGAAACGAGAGACTAAGATGGTTTAGGCATGTCAAGAAGAGACAGACAATGGCATCTGTCAGAGTAGTTGAAAAGCCTCATTGTATAAGGGAAGAGGAGTAAAGACATGCCCAAACTGACTTAGGATGAGCAGATTAGACATGACTTACTAGATTTGCATCTCTCTGAGGACATGGTCTAGGATAGGAGTTCATGGAGCCAGATGATTATGGTTAACGAGGTTTATGCAGGATATAAGGGCACCTTAGAGTATATTTAGGGGTTTAGATACTCTCTACACTTTAGATTGACTTTCCACTTTTTGTTTTTGTCTTTGTATGCATACACACGGTTATGTCTATTTCAATAGCGGAAGCTGTCTCTTTGTATTTACTAAATTTCTTTACTAACACACTAGCACACGATACCACTATTATTGTGTTATCAGTGCATGAACATATAGATCCGTAGGTCTCATTGGAAGCAAGCTCTCTATCCTTTGGGATGCAGATATTGTTTGCCTGTCTCTCAACCTCCCCAAACTTTAGCGATAGCTTTTGCTGTCGTTGGGATATACTGGATATGTGTTGTTGTTGTACCACCTGAGGGACCTACATGACTTGCTGCATTCTTTCGGGGGACGAGATCACCCACTTTGAAGAATTTTATATCATACTATCGCATTGTAATATTGAAAGATCGAGTTTTTGTACTATGTTGTTTGATATGAGCTCATTCTCTCTTTTCTTCTAGGTTGTCGAGATTTAGGAGTAGAATTTGATTATTCATCTGATCAAAATAATTTTGTACTCTGGTCGATGTGGTACCAATCTTAGCTGGAATGACGGCTTCAAAGCCATACACCGAGGCAAAATGTGTTTCCTTGGTCGAAGTGGAAAGGGTAGTGCGATAAACCCATAGGATGCTGGGTAGCTCGTCTAACCAGACAGCTTTTTAGAGTTGCTTCTTTAAACCTTCCTTCAGGTTGCGATTGGCAAGCACTACCAAACCGTTAGCTTGAAGATAACGATTTGCTCGAAACAGCAAATGACGTGCTTTTAGAGGAACTTCTTCATATGATTTCCTGTCATTGCCGCCAAAGGCTATGCTTTGTTCCACTTTGTAAAGTAGTGTACGACAACGAGAAGATATTGAATGGATCCTGGAGTAAATGGCAAAGGCCCGACAAGATCAATCCCTCATTGAACAAATGACCAATGGCTGATAATAGAAATCATTTCTTGCTTGGGAACGTGGGATAATGGCGCATGCACCCAGCACTCTTGGCATGTTTTTCACCAATTCGAGATCATCATAATGTAAGGTCAGCCAATAATAGCCGGCCAGATAATACTTGTGTACGCAAGACCTTGAGCCAGTATGGTTGCCACAGATTTCCGCATGAATCTCCCGAAGAATATAATCTCTTTTGTCTTCAGAGACACACTTCACCCACGATTGAGAAAAAGATCTCTTTTACAAGATTTTGTTAAAGAGAACGTAACTGTCCGTTTTAGTGATGTCTGTTTATCTTGCGATTGAATGCCGTGCTTTAAGAAGTTAAAATCTTATCCATCCATATGTTGCGATTGTCAGCTTGCAACACCTCAGCCTGATTGTATGTTCAGTACTTAATAAGTTCCACCACGATCATTTTGCCAAGGATGTTGGGGTCGATGATGAGAGACGAGAAAGTGCACTGGCCTTTTGCTGGCCGAACTTGTAATATGTTTGATCTCAAAAGATTCAAACATTCCTTTAGGTTGTCAACCTCTAATTGATAATGCTTCATTAGGTCCTCTTTCACTTGATAGTCGCTATTGACATGCGCCAAGATAAGCTGAGATCACTGTGTGATTTAATTTTTTGAGCCCCCAGTTTTTTGCTGAGGCTAAGACAAGCAATCAAGGCTTTTTACTCGGCTTGTTGTTTGTGGTGTCGAAGTCAGATACTCAAATTCTTTCCCTTTTAAACTTATGATCAGGAGACCTGCTCCACTGCCATCACGGGAAGAGGATCCATCAACATGGATGGTTTATTGCTCCAGTTGGGGCTGCTCACCCTCTATAGAAATCCCTTTAGCAATAAAATCTGCTAAGGCTTGGGACTTAATGGAAGTCTGCAGCCGATAGTCGATGTCGTACTCGGGCAACTCCAGGACCCATTTGGCTGCTCGACCTGATTTCTTTGGCTTAATTATAATTTTCTTTAAATGTTGATCAGTGGCGACCATAACTAGATAAGCATGAAGGTAGAGCCTGAGTTTTCTTGCGGCTATGACCAGCATTAAAACTACCTTCTTAGCATTAGCACATCGCACCTAGGTCCATGCAATGCTTCGCTCACAAAAAACATTGGCTTCTACACATTGTCTTCCTCTCTACGTAGAATAATACTAATGGCTTTATGACAGAAATCTAGATATATGTAAAGCACCTCACCGGGAATATGCGAAATAAGTTCAGCACTTCGGCTACGTATCAAGTCATCAAAGGCCTGTTGATACTTGTCATCCCAGTGGAACATGGTTCTTTTCTTTAGAATTTGAAAGAAAGGCAGTGATCTTTCCACCAGCTTGGAAGAAATATGTTCAAAGCCGCGATCTTTCCGATTAGTGTTTCCTCTTTTTTGATGTTGCAAGGTGGATGTAAAGCCTTCAAAATTTCAACTCTGCTAGGGTTAACCTGAACCCCTTTCTTGGAGACCATGTACCCCAACAATTTTGGGCTTCAAACCCCAATGTAAACTTTTTTTGGTTTAATCTCATCCTAGAGTCTTGGAGGATGATGAACACCTCTCTCAAGCTTTTGATATACACATCAAGAGTCATCTCTTGATGATCATATCGTCAATATAAACTTCCATGATGTGTCTAATCTGGTCCTTGAACAAAGAACTAACCAATCTTTGATACACGGCTCCTATGTTTTTCAAGCCAAAAGACATGATGACATAGTAGTATGTGCCTTCCTCAGTAATGAAAGAGGTTTTGTTTTGGTCTCCTTTAGCAATGTTTGTTTGATGATAGCCTTTAAAAGCATCGAGGAAGTCGAAGACCTCATGTCTAATCTTTGAATCCACTAACCTATCAATCTTTGGCAAGGGATAACAATATTTTGGCCAGGCTTTATTCAAATCCATGTAGCCAATACACATCTTCCAATATTTATTAGGTTTCAGCACCACTACAGGACTGGCTAGCCAAACGAGATAGAAGACTTCTATTATATATTTGGTGGCAAGCAATCTGCCAACCTCTTCTACGATTACCTTGATCCTTTCAGGGATGAAGTTTCTCTTTTTCTACTTGACAATTTTGATACTAGGATCCACATTGAGCTTGTGATCAACAAGAGTGATTGGGATGCACGGCATGTCAACGGCTGTCTAAGCAAATATAATCGCAAATTCTCTTAACAAACACTGGAGTTGGCTTGGCAATTCGGCGAGCATCCAAGTTCTGATTTTGATCATATTCTCTGGATGTTTAGGATCGAGATTGAAATCTTAGACTATGTCCCCTGACTCTAATTTCTCCTCGGTCGAAGGAACGATGTCATCCCGGATAACTTGTTTATGAATAATTTCCTTTTAATGGCTATGGCATAACAGCTTTGGGTCACTTACAAGTTCCCATGTATAATCACCACTCCAACTTGGGAGGGAAATTGTAGGCTAATATACAGGGGAGACATAATTACTTTAAAGTTGATCAAGGCTGGTTTACCAAGAAGAATGTTTTAAGTTGACCTCTATTTTACGAAGACAAAATCTACCAATAACTTACGATTGGGGTGTGTGTCAAATGTGATTGACAACATAGCCACACCTGCTGGCTGTACGTCACACTAGGAGAATCCAAATAAGGGAGTCTATATACGGGATAATTGGTTGTCCTGCAGCCCCAGTTGTTGGAAGACATTGTAGTACATCACATTTGCTGCACTGCCTGTGTCAACGTAAACTCGATGCACCTCCACAGTGTTGTTAGGTTCAAGGTTGACAAAGATGCCAATGACCAATCCTTTGTTGTCATTGCGCCCATAGGTCACGACATCTTTGTCCTTTTGTGGGGTAAGTTATCTGAAGTTTGGCAGCCCCTGCCTCTAGTCTTGACTTTGGCACGGCAGTTCCACTAGAAATCATGTAAATTATCATATTGACCTAAGGCCGATCTGTAGCATCAGAACCTTTGTCCCCCTCATCATCATCTTTTTTTACTGGCACTGCTCGTCTTTCTAGCACTTTACTTTTGGAGAAGGTCGACAGAAATCCCATCAATTGTGCAATGTGATCTTAGGCCATAAAACTGATGTAGATGGACATGTTTAATAAGACGTTCGATTACGCATGCCAGCTGCCTGCAACTATCCGTATCGTGACCAATATCTTGGTGATATTTGTAGTATAGCTTGAGATCTCTCTTTGACCTTAGCCCCTGTAGCTACGGTGGGTCTGTCCCCAACCCGTCTTTCTCCATGACTGCAAGGATCCTTTTCTTTCAAGGCATGTAATGGCAACCCTTCCTTGCATCACCCCATGGCGGTCAAACGCACTGCTCTTGTCCCTAAGATCCTTGTGGGCTTCCTTTTGTGTTGCATCAGATCGACTTCTAGTAGGCCGACTTAGCCTCCCTTTTTAACCGGTTGGATTCTCTGCCATGAGTTAATTAATGGTTTTTTTTTTCTAAAGAGGCCTTCAGATTTTTAAGGTTCTCCTCAGCTAATTGGGAAAAGAGACGACCTAGCCTCAGCCCATAGGGGTTCCTCCTCGTCGGTGAAGTGTAGCATATAATGTAAAACTAAATTGTTAGGCTTCTGCCTTAGAGTCATCAAGTGTGATGAGTTTTTAACAAAAGTCTTACAAGATAAAAATGTGCCTTGAACCTCTAATCCAATTATCGGGAAGATTATATAGATTGAGACGACAGGTCTAGAAACCATTTCTTGGCCTTTCCTTTAGATATTCGGAGAAGGTTTTGCACCTCAGCTAATCCAAAATATTCTTCAGACTCATTGCGATCTGAAATTGCGAGAGATAACTAATAGAATTGGTGATGCCATCGTAGGTGTCCATCTTGGGCACCTTGAAATTGTAGCGGCATACTTCTTAATTTCAATAGAAAATGGGCTTTCTTGAATTCTCCACGTGTATTCGAGGAGACCTAAGGATGACTCATCATAAAGCCGCCTCTAGTGTAGTGGAGCAGCGGTGCCTGTTGCACATGCTTGGAATGACGTGACTTCATGTCTAAATGCTTTTTTAGTGGGGTTAAAGGTTCAGTATGCATGTTTTTACCCTTTCCTCTAGCACCTTCCATGACTTTTGCCTCTGTCAGGAGTAGTACTCTTGAGATTTTTGCCTTCCTCAATAGTTGAAAGGAAGTCCTGGAGCAGGATATGGGGCATATGGGGCCTTACCATTGATTTGGTCAACCAAGGGTTGGAAGATACCTATATTTTGAGCCACGTATTTTGTCGCTTGATCGTACTCTTCATGGGTAACCCCTTGGACAGGATCTAGGCGCCTAACCTGTCTGCAAAAAACCTACTCTGGTAGGTGGTTGGGCTCACCTCTACATTGCTAACAGTGAGAAGATTCATCATTATCATATTAAGTGTTTTTTCATGTGTTTGAGCAAGGAAAAAGTGGATTAATACCTGGTAGGCCCTCCATTTAGTGCCAAGGTAACAATGTCGAATCTTCACCAAGACCAGAGATGATCCAAATAATGGAAACGATGTCAAAGTCTCGCACAGTTATAATATGTTTTCAGAACTAACATTCCTATTAATCTACACAAGTTGAATGACGTTAGAGGCCCTGGAGCTACCGCTCCCAAAAAAACCTCCGACGCTCAAGTCAATATGTGTACCACATTTGTACACTGGAATATTAGAGAAACTTGTCCCTTTTTATGCAATACGTGTGGTGCTTAATGGATTGAGCTAACACTCAAACTGAATCTGACTACTAAACAGCATAATTTCTCTCTTTTATGTGGTTTGGATAGCCAATGCATGCTGAAGAGCCATCATGGAGTTCCAATTGTCCTATTCCGTTTGTGCATATGGCTGCCATATGTTGCCATGTGTGGAGTTGCATGTCCAAGTTGCTTGTGTGAAAAGTGCTTGCTCTGCCAAGCTAATTATACAAGGTTGAGGCACCAAGTCCATGGTCGAACTGCATGGCATGGATTAGGTGTGCATTTGTGCTGAGGTGACTGCTGAGGCTCAGCAGAGAGCTGAGGTTGAGGTTGCGGTTGAGGTGCCCAATCCTTGACGTCTCAGAACAAGTTATATTTATACTGACCTAAAATCCTCATCAGCATCGAGGGGACGTCCTGCGTCCCCTGGGATGTGCCAGCTTGTTTATGGTTAGATCCAAACTGTCGATGTGACCCTAAGGCAATTTGTGCCCTTGCAAATGTCAAA
Source organism: Eustoma russellianum (assembly GCA_036186865.1). Lineage (NCBI taxonomy): Eukaryota > Viridiplantae > Streptophyta > Magnoliopsida > Gentianales > Gentianaceae > Eustoma > Eustoma russellianum. The sequence goes on along the minus strand of AP025056.1, from coordinate 16,081,027 downwards.
TAACGCTGACTGTAACGGGCAAGATTGATAATAGTTGTCGTTATTTAGGATGATAGTTTTGTCCTCATCGCTATTGCTTGATCACTTTTGTCACCCAATCTCATTGATTAAAGAACTTGTCAAGTTGAAATGCCAAATTTGATTAACTTTTCAATTTTAATAGTCTTTTCTTTACCAAAGCAGCGATGAGAAAGATAGCCTGACATGTCTTTTGACATCTCAAGATTATGCGAAAGATTCACAACTTTGACAACCAAATGCCCTTCAATTTTCCTTTTCTTGGAGCTCAAAAGGATATATTATTAGTATCGATAAGGTCCTTCTTCTGCAATTTTCCATTAAGGGTGTTGTACCGATTACGATAAGTGCCTCCATGATCACAACCGATTATCACCTTTTTATCTTTTTTGGATTTTTTGATGGAAATTAAGGAGTCTTGGCTCACAATGAAAGTTTAAATCGCATTGAGTAAATCATCATGATTACTCCATTGCCGTATTCGTAATTATCTTCCTTATAAGCAAAATTGGATCTTCATCTAGAATCACCAAATGATCCAAATGATGAAACTAACGGTAGTTGTTAGAAAAAACATACATAAGCAACAACGTTAGAGACCACAGAGATTTACTTTAAGGAAAACCTTTCGACGGCCAAATTATATGTGGGAGATTCCATATCTGAAAGTATTTAAACTAGAATATTAAGATAAACACGTCTTATGTGGATTTCATGAGTCTCTGATTGAGTTTTTGCTCATTGGCATGAACTTCATCTCTATTGGACGTCATTTTTTTGCTTTTGTATAATCTAGAAAGCCAATGTATGTTGAGAAACTATAGGGGAGTGCCATGTGTCTCACCCTGCTGATGTTCTGCTTGTGCATGATCGTCATGTCACACCACATGTCGAATTACATAGCTGGACTGCTTACATGGCAGATGTCTGCCACAGCAGGGGTCTGCTTGATAAAGTTGAACAAGATGGCTTTGAAAACTGGGTGAGGTAACCTACTGAGGTCACATATGAGACTAAGGTGATGATACCTGTTGAGGTGACTAGCCTTGAACTGATCTTACTGAAGCTGACCTAAGATCATAATTACGAGGTCGAGGTGGCAAATCCTCGAGGACTTTGACTGAGGTGATCAACCTCCGATGACTGGCTGAGTTGACCAACCTCTGAGGGGGTGACCTGCGTCTCCTGGGAAGGCATTGTGTATTTGGCCCCTAACAACTGATGTGAACCCTAGGCAACCTACAGCCTTGTAGGCTCAAGTGATGTTGACTGTAATAGGGCCGGATTGGCTGTACCTATTGTTTTTGTAGGGTGATAGTTTTGTCTTCCTCACATGCTCCCAGATTAGCCTTGTCGATCAAAAGGAAGGTGATCTCTCAAGTAACAGACAAAACCCTTCGATAGTTTCACTGACGCATACATCTACATGTCAAAATCTGAGTGGCTGCTCAGTCGGTAATAATAATGAGATTCTTTGGTGCGATCTTTGAAGCAACGACAATCGTTACACATCTCAATTTTTGATGAGCGGGAATCCTAGCAGGAATATTTCAATTCCCCCTACAAAAATTAAACAAAACCCTTTATTCTTCTCTTTCCTCTTCACTTTTGTTTCCGCAATTTCGTGCCACGAAAGCTTCTTTCTGACTTCAGTCTATCTATTTTTCTTCTTCGTGTCTTTGATTGTCTTCTTCGGTCAACTTCCTTTCTGCATTCGACTTTCATCCTTCCACTTTTCTCTAACCAAGTAAGTCTCCATCTTGTTTTCTTTAGCGACTCATTTCATTTGAATTTCCTCTTTATTCTTTGATAATGTCATCCAATTCTTAAAATATCATGGAGGCCGCCTCCTACTTCTGTGGTAGAGGGTGTGAGTCTATATCTTGGATGTCCTCTGAGAGGACGGCATCTAATGAGCTACTGCTGGTGCTTCTTCAAAAATTTTACCCCTTGATTCGTTGATCCCAAAAGCCTATCCTTCGAGTCAGTAAATAAAGGCGAACCCGCTGGCCTAGTTCAGTCTCATTTCTGCACCCTGTCACAAAGCTGCCATTGAGACATAAAGCCCAAATCTTATGAAAAGTTACTAAAGTAACTTCTGCTGTTTATTCCAAGCCAAAAAAAGAAAAACAAAAGCAAAAGAAAAAAAAACTTAGTTGAAAATACATCGAAGGCTCATGTCTTTAGCAGCTTTCGTTGGGATACATTAAATGACATTTTTTTACTCTTAATAGCCTTTAGAGTCCGCTGCTCCAGCCCCAAGTAGCATTGTGAAGAATACAAATCAAGAGATCGACGGTCTCTTAGGTTGAGTGAAGACTTACGCAGTGACCCACACAAGGTGTCCATCTGCATACTAGGCATTCAGCCTAGCTGCACTGGAACACCCACACTGTACGTGTCTCTGGAATCGAACTATTGACCTCTTGGAACAAATCTCAACCCGAATACCAACTGAGCTATGTTCTGGGGCAAAACAAAGACATTATATGAGGGTATTCAAATCATGTCATATTAAACTGTTATTTTTTCATCGTTTTGATGCATAGCTAACTATCTATAATACTTGTTTATGTTGGAAATAATTCAGACAAATTGACTTCTGTACAATAACAGCTGACCTGCCGAGGTCAGGACCGACCTGAACAGAGATCTGGGTAGACTGTATGGTTCTACTAAGTCAAGGCAGTTCAGATAGCGCAAGTGTATTTGCGTTCTGGGTTGACCACTGACCTGCCGATCTTGGCACCTCAGCATAACAATCTAGAGTTGTGCGTTCTGCCGCTTCAGCCGAGCAGAGCCCAGCACGGTAGAGCTGCAGAATAACAAATGTCCTCAGTCCAACAACAGAGCTCAGCACAAAGCAGAGCTCAGCAACCGATGCTCCAGAACAACAAATGTTCTTAGCAGAAATGCAGAGCTCGGCACAAAACAAAGCTCGGCTCGGCAACATTATACCAGTGTTGTGTTCCTCCCACAGACAGCTGAGCTCGGCACACAGCAGAGCTCGGCCTCGGCAATAACCTTCTCAGCTCAGCAGAGCATACATCCAAGGTGAGTCCAGGACTCTGTCCTTAAGACATTGTTGCTCCGGTACATTGTGCCCAACCAGAGGAGCAACCGTCTCCCAGAATACAACGGAGATCAGTTCAGACGTGCGGCACTGCAGCGCTGAACTCTACGAACCCTTAAGAATGGCCTCACCTTCTCGGTATACTGGAATGCAGAATGTTTGGGAAGAACGAAGATGCAGAGAGGGAGATTGCAGAGAATAGAAGAACTCGTGAAGCATTGTAGGTGTGTTCACAGAGATCACACCCGGTAACTATTTATAGATAAATTCTGAGGTCAGCTGTTACAGTCGCTCCAATCTCGGCCGTAAGATCGAATACCAGCTCGGCCTGAACCGTTAGATCAGAACCGCATCGGGTCTGCCTCTCAGCCGTCAGATCAACTAACTGTTCAATCTGAACTGTCAGATCATAACCATTTCAGGTCAGCTCGGCCGACTAAATCTGAACAACTTTTTCAAATTTAACTGCCATCCTATCTCAACAACCTGGCGAGTTTGAAAATAACAAACTCCACCCGGGCTGTTAAGATCCGACCTGGTGCTACAGGACTCGGCCTGCAATCTGCAACCTGCAGTCTGGCATGTAGCCCAGTTCATAACCTGAGCCTTTCAGGTTTGCAGCTCAGTCCGCTACTTAGGCCCACGCCTAGGTCCAAGCCGAGCTGAGCTGACTTTCCTTTTTTACTTTGAGCATTAATTTCTCATTCACCTGGTATCGGAATCGAGTGATTCAAAAGCCTACAATTATCTACTCATCGTGTAGATAATCAAAGACTCATTAGTTTCCACTTATCACTAGTGAAACTAACCATAATATTAGTTTAAAGTACGTTGCTAACTACAGTTTGCAACTTGGCCCAATTAAAGTATACTTTCTTTTCCTCCAACAATCCCCCACATGAATGGGAATTAATGCTTATACATACTCTACCGAGAAGTTAGACAAGAAAATGTTGCATTAGACAAGGTAGCTTTTGGCTTTGAACCTTTCTTAGTGAAATACTATCGGATCCACTCAGCTAATTAGTGAACTTAATGTCTTGAACTAACCGGCCTTTAGTGTGAACCTAGACAATAGTACTCACACAACATTTTCTTTAACACCCTTGGTTCTCATGATTGTGTTCATTTTGGCCATGAACAGCCTGGTTTTAGAAAGTGTGCTAGAGAACTTTGTCCTTACAAAGTCCCCATAGAAGCGGCCTCACTTCACACTTATATAGGTGTTTCCTATCCGGAGTATTCTGCTATACCCCACTTGATAACATCAAGATATAGGAACCATTAAAAGCCTTAGCTTACCCTCATTCCTCTGCAGACAACACTTTTATTTGACAGAATGGGTAAGTGCTCACTGATCTACATTACTTAGTTGTCCCATTGAACCAAGATTCTGGGATATCCAGTCAACAAGGTTGGGTTACCATTACAAAGTATCATGCATTATAGGTTTTAATCACATTCCGTTTGTCAAAATTGACATCTGATCTCTAGGCAAACCTTTTGTAAGCGAATCCACAAGATTCTCCTTTGATTTTACATAATCAATGGAAATCACGCCATTAGAGATCAACTGCTTAATGGTATTGTGTCTCTGACGCATGTGTCGAGACTTACCATTACAGATGCTGCTTTGTGCTCGTCCTATAGCCGACTGGCTATCACACTGTATGCTAATAGGAGAGATTGGCTTAGGCCAGCAGGGCTCATCTTCCAGGAAATTCCGAAGCCATTCAGCTTCTTCCCCAGCTTTATCAAGTGCTATAAACTCTGCTTCCATCGTGAAACGAGCTATGCACGTTTGCTTCGTGAATTTCCATGACACAGCACCACCACCTACAGTGAATAAATATCCACTCGTAGATTTAGAGTCCTTACTGTCTGATATCCAATTGACATCACAATAGTCTTCCAATACTGCTGGATATCTCGAGTAATGTAATCCAAGATTCATTGTATACTTTAAGTATCTCATTACTCTATTCAAAGCATTCTAATGTTCCTCACTTGGATTACTGGTAAACCTACTCAATTTGTTTACTGAACACGCTAAGTCTGGTCTAGTACAATTCATTATGTACATTAGACTTCCAATCACTTGCGAAAACTCCAATTGAGCCACTGGCTCGCCTCAGTTCTTCCTTAAGTGAGTACTTAAGTTAAGTGGAGTCTTCACTGGTTTTACATCAAACATATTGAAACGTTTTAGAATAGATTCAATATAGTGAGTTTGTGACAACACAAATCCTTCGGTTATCCTAAAAATTTTAATTCCTAGAATAACGTTAGCAACTCTTATATCCTTCATGTCAAAATTCCTCATCAACATCTTCTTTGTATTTAAGATGATGTCTCAAGTACTTCCCATGATTAGCATGTCATCCACATAGAGACATACTATTACATATGCATTTTGTGTGTTCTTAATAGAGACACACTCGTCACACTCATTGATCTTGAAACCATTGGCTAACATAGCTTGATCAAATTTCGCGTGCCACTGTTTGGGCGCTTGCTAAAGTACATACAGGGACTTAACGAGTCTACAAACTTTAGACTCTTGTCCTGGAACTACCAAACCTTCCGGTTGTTCCATATAGATTTCTTCATCTAACTCACCATTCAGAAAAGCAGTATTCACATCCATCTGGTGGATTTCCATATTGTAGACTGCAGCAATCGCAACTAGAATCCTTATAGACGTGATTCTAGTTACTGGTGAGTAGGTGTCAAAAAAGTCAAAGCCTTCCTTTTTTCGATAGCCTTTTGCTACCAACCTGGCTTTGTACTTTTCGATAGACCCATCCTCTTTCAATTTCTTCTTAAACAACCACTTGCACCGAGTGGTTTACTTCCTGGTGGAAGATCAACCAACTCCCAAGTGTGATTCTGAAGAATCGAGTCTATCTCACTGTTGATTGCCTCTTTCTAGAATGGAGCTTCTGGAGTTGACATTGCCTCGGAAAAATTTCTTGGCTCATTTTCTACCATATAGGTTAGAAAATCAAGACCAAAAGAAGTTGGTATTCTGGCCCGCTTGCTTTGACGAATTTCCTCATCATCTTGAGGAGTCGTCTCACGCACTCGCTTACCAGCTCTCGTTTCTTCTTCTTGTTTGTTGTCTTTCCTCGGAAAGACATCCTCGAACAACACTGCATTCCTTGACTCCATGATTACGTTTTTATGTATGTCAAGAACATCTGATTTGTGCACCATGAACCGATATGCACTACTGTTCGTCGCATAACCAATGAATATGCAATCAACCGTTTTAGGTCCAATTCTAACTTGTCTTGGTTTAGGTACAACAACCTTAGCCAGACACCCTCACACTTTCAAGTATTTGTAGCTTGGCTTGTAGCCTTTCCATAGCTCATACGGGGTTTTATCCATTTGCTTGGATGGAATTCTATTCAAAATGACATTAGCTGAGAGTATGGCTTCCCCCCACAAGTTTTGGGGTAAGCCCAAACTTATCAACATAGCATTCATCATCTCTTTCAAAGTTCGGTTTTTGTGTTCTGCAATACCGTTCGATTGAGGTGTATATGGTGCAGTTTTTTGATGAATAATGCCTTGTTCTGAACATAATTCATTAAACGGTGCATCATATTCGCCACCTCTATCACTACGAATCGCTTTAATTCATTTGCTTTGTTGATTCTCAACTTTATTTTTGTAGTCCTTGAATGCATCAAGGGCCTCATCTTTGCTACTTAGTAAGTAGACATAACAATATCGTGTGCAATCGTCGATAAAAGTTACGAAATACTTTTTACCACCTCTCGTTTGCACAATCTGTAAATCACACACGTCAGTATGAATTAAATCCAAAGGTTCAGTGTTCCTTTCTATTGAATGAAATGGCGCTTTTGCCAACTTCGCTTCAACACATATTTGGCATTTTTCATTATCGAATTTTAATTTGGGCAACAAGTCAAGATTAATCATACGTTGTAATGACTTATTATTCACATGTCCCAAACGAAAATGCCATAAACAAGAAGATTCAAGCATGTAAACAGAAGATGAAGCATTCTCATTAGCCTCTGCGGGCAAATCTTTCTTTGGTACAATAGTGATGACATTTAATTTGAATATCATATTAGTCAAGTACCCCTTCCCCAAATACATGCCATTTTTCGAAAGAATAACTTTATTGGATTCTAACACTAGTCTAAAACCATGCATGACTAGAAGAGATCCAGATACCAAATTGTTCGAAATGTCGGGGACATGCAACACATTCTGCAGAGTCAGATTCTTCCCCGAGGCCAGCTTCAGAACAACTTTGCCCTCGCCTTCAATCTTCGAAGAGGCCGAGTTCCCCATGTAAAGTTGTTCATTGTTTTCGAACTTGTACTCTGTGAACATCTCTCTGCTGGAGCAAACATGTCTAGTGGCGCCAGTATCCAGCCACCATTCGCGTATGTTCCCTATAGCATTGCACTCTGAGACCGCCGCACAGAGGTTCAGATCATCCATGGCATCGACGATGTTGGCATTTGTCCTGGTCTGCTTCTTCTTGGGCTTTTTGCATTCATTGCTTACATGCCCTTGAATGCCACAGTTGTAGCATTTCCCGGTGAATTTCTTAGCTATCTATTTTCCTTTCTTGTTCACCCTGAGTTGGCCCTTCTTTTTCTTGGCCTCTGCGACATGGGCTTTGGCCTGACCAACAATTGTCTGTGGCTTTCATTCAGATCCGCGATTATTTTCTCTATGTGGAGTCGGACAATCAGATAGCTTATGAATTCCATCCACGAAAGAGGTAGCTTCTCAATCACCGCAGCCACCATGAAAGATTCACTGAGCAACATCCCTCCTCTTCCATCTCGGCTACTAATGTATGTAGTTCCTCAACTTGAGTAACATAGTGCGAGAGTCGGACATCTTGAAATCCAGGAATTTTCCGACAATAAACTTTTTAGCGTCGACATCTTCCGTATGGTATTTCTTTTCCGATGCCTGCCATAGACCCTTTGCGGTTTTGTACGTGCAATACAAACTATATAAGGAGTTGTCCAAGCACCCCAAAATATGGCTCAGACAAACATAATTGTTGAAGTTCCAGGCCTCAACAGAGAGTTTGTAGTCCATAGATTGGGTCTGGTCCTCCTCGGAACCCCCCACAGGCGGGTCCTCGGTCAGGAACGAAGCCAGTCCCACGGCAGTCAGAAAGAACAGCATCTTCTACTGCCAACGTTTGAAGAAGCTCCCACTAAACTTCTCCAGTTTCTCCACTTGGGCCACGGCAGGACACTGTGCAGGAGCGTTCTTTGGCACCCCAGCATTTGGTGCCATTAGAGCAGAGCTGTGCACGTCTGCGCCTTGAACTAAGTTTGAACTCGTGTTCTCCATTTAGTATCTGACAATCAGAAACAATCAAAGATCAGTACAGAATCAAACCAATAACGTCTTAAGAACTGTTGGAAATAATTCAGACAAATTGACTTCTGTACAGTAACGGTCGACCCGTCGAGGTCACGGCCGACCTGAACTGAGATCTGGGTAGACTGGATGGTTCTACTAAGTCAAGACAGTTCAGATAGCGCAAGTTTATTTGCGTTCTGGACTAACCACTGACCTGCCGATCTCGGCACCTCAGCACAACAATCTAGAGTTGTGCTTTCTGCCGCTTGCAGAGCTGCAGAACAACGAATGTTCTCAGCCCAACAACAGAGCTCAGCACAAAGCAGAGCTCAACAACCGATGCTCTAGAACAACAAATGTTCTCAGCAGAAATGCAGAGCTCGGCACAAAACAGAGCTCGGCTCGGCAACACTATACCAGTGTTGCGTTCCTCCCACAGACAGCTGAGCTCGGCACACAGCAGAGCTCAGCCTCGGCAATAACCTTCTCAGCTCAATAGAACAGAGATCCAAGGTGAGTCCATGACTCTGTCCTTAAGACATTATTGCTCCGGTACACTGTGTCCAGCCAGAGGAGCAACCTTCTCCCAAGATACAATGGAGATCAGTTCAAACGTATGGCACTGCAGTGCTGAACTCTACGAACCTTTAAGAATGTCCTCACCTTCTCGATATACTGGAATGCAGAATGTTTGGGAAGAACGAAGATGCAGAGAGGGAGATTGCAGAGAATAGAAGAACTCGTGAAGTATTTCAGGTGTGTTCACAGATATCACACCCGACCACTATTTATAGGGAAATTCTGAGGTCAGCTGTTACAGTCGCTCCAATCTCGGCTGTAGGATTAGATACCGGCTCGGCCTGAACCGTTGGATCAGAACTGCACCGGGTCTGCCTCTCAGACGTCAGATCAACTAACTGTTCAATCTGAGCCGTCAGATCATAACCATTTCAGGTCAGCTTGGTCGACTAAATCTGAACAACTTTTTCAAATTTAACCGCCATCCTATCTCAACAACTTGGCGAGTTTGAAAATAACAAACTCCACCCGGGTTGTTAAGATCCGACCTGGTGCTACAGGACTCGGCCTGCAGTCTGCAGCCCGCAGTCCGGCCTGTAGCCCAGTTCATAATCTGAGCCTTTCAGGTTTGCAGCTCAGTCCGCTACTTAGGCCCACGCCTAGGTCCGGGCCGAGCTGAGCTGACTTTCCCTTTTACTTTGAGCATTAATTTCTCATTCACCCGGTATCGGAATCGAGTGATTCAAAAGCCTACAATTATCTACTCATCGTGTAGATAATCAAAGACTCATTAGTTTCCACTTATCACTAGTGAAACTAACCATAATATTAGCTTAAAGTACGTTGCTAACCACAGTTTGTAACTTGACCCAATTATAATACACTTCCTTTTCCTCCAACAGTTTATTCATAACGTTGTCGCACGACATAAATGTCGGGATCAAGGTCTTGCTTGTAGAGAAAACATCGGCTTTTTCTATAAGTGTTGTCGCACAACATCAACACGTTATTTTTTTTTTTTATAATGTTGTTTTATAATAAACTGCGTATTATAGTTGTTTGGCTATAGTGTTGTCGCTCAACATAAACACATCAGTATGAAGGTCTTTCCATTTTTTCTGCACATTGAAAAAAAAAATCATTCTTTGAGATGAGTCTGACCATCTTGGATTGCATATGCCCACTTTGGGTTGACATATAATTTTTCCTTAATAAGTCGTCAAATTTGGTATTTATTTGACCCCCTGTTGCTATAAGGAAAGCTTTAAAACTGTTATTAATGTAAAAAAAAAAAAGAGATGAATAATATGAAAAGAACATGTTAGTCATAGTCATTTTCTTTAGAGTTACGCATCATATCTTTGGAAACATGCTAAACTTCATTATTTTATAGGTTATACAGAAGTGAATAAAATTTGAAAAAGAGTACGAAAATGAGAGTTAAGTTGGTGGCCCTACTTGTTTTAAATTAAAATTTGCACTATACCTGATCACAAATAGTTTTGGACTAATCTTAAACCTAGACCCAGATCCACTAAAGGCACGGTTCATTCCCAAAGCCCATGGAAGATTGCACTACGGTAGGAGACCTGTGTCAGAGAAGACTCTCAGAGCAAAGCCTCATGAAACAAGTATATCTGGAACCCTCCAGAAAACTGATTTAACACACCGTCTTATCGATGTAACAAACCATCTTTTTGGCTACTTTCAGAGATAACCTCAATTTTGGGGCTTATCTAGTCAACTAGTTTGTACCATAATACTAGTCTCATTCGAACATATACTGCTTGTCGAACAGAGAAGAACCTGTAGCATCGCCTGAACACCGTTTAGGACCACTTTGTGTAGCACCCGGGCCTGATAATGGACACCAGTATCAATGCACCTGCCGTAGTCTGCTACGAGAACTACGAAGCGTCAAAACAGATCAATCACACGCCATCCATGACATAAGATAAATCAGCGGAAACGTCGTAAAATTTAAAACTTCAATAACTATAATGTAACCAAACAGAATACAGCGGGAACGAAACGTAACTGGGGGAATGTCTAATATATTCTCCAATACAAAACATTAAACGGCAAGTCTTCCAACTAAAAAGAGAATGGATGTAAGTCTGTCCACTTTAATGACCATCATCCCAATGAGCCCACTCGCCGTTGTCTTCTATAAAAACCATCTCGTACTTTGTCTCACCTGAAAAGCAGATGGAGTATCTATTCTTAACGAAAACATTGCTAGCAAGCAACCCGTCTATACACCTTACGGGACCACATACGACGAGTCACCAGTATATAAATCAATGCCCAAAATAAGGTGCTCGTGTTAGCAAATAACATCTTTATAAAAGTTCATCAAAGCCAAATAAGTCACATAAATGATACACAAATACGGAACCAACACAGCATGTCAAATCTTATGTTTCGTGTCACATGATGCATGTACTTCCTTAAAACCACACATCGAACTAACCAAAACCCATACATATGCCTTCTTTCGTAAACATGTTATGCGTGTCATTTCACAAAATTTTTCACAATTCTTCTTATCTTGTTATTCTAAACAGAACTTTATACCCCGTGCTTAAAGGTCCACGGGCCCATATCCTAAACTTTATACCCTGCTGTTGATTCACAGGTCACGATTTTATACCATGCCACAGCAGACGTGACGTTTATACCCTGCGATCAACCAGCAGTCACAATCTTGTCTTCTTTTCGGTACATGTGTCTATTCGCAAAGCAAAACTCATGTCAGAATGCAAAATGCATATGTCGTGATACAAATGTTCGTGTCACATCATATCAAACTTCTAAACATGTACACATACTCTACATATTGAGAACAGGGTCACAAACCTCAAACGTACCTCAAGCACATCTTACTCGTATCATTTCACGCCCTCTCATATCACAAATTCACCTCTAGCTTCCACTTAGCCTTACTCATTCACACTTACTATTTACAACTCACTCACATCTCAAAAGCACTTGTCTTTTATGAGCAATAGAAGAGAATAAAGGTATCTCACATACATGGAGCGCTTAATGTGTCAAAAGGGACTTCCAGAACACTTGGAACGCCTTCAGGAGGCGCCTAATGTGACATAAGGCGCCTATACTAGGCGTTCAAAGTATTCTGGAATGTGCTGTGACACATCGAACGCCTACGTAAGGTGCCTTATGTGACATGAAGCGCCTTATGAAGTGTTCGAAGTGTTCTGGAATGTGTTGTGACACATCGAACATCTACTTTAGGCACCTAATTTGACATTGAGCGCCTAAAGTGGGTGTTCAAAGTGTTCTGACGGTTCCCAAAACCTACAATTCTGCAGTAACTTCCTCTCTTCCTTCACCCTATCATCTTAACACATCAATTTCAACCTTACCACCTAAATCTATCATGCACAACACACAAAAACACAGTTTGATCCTTACATCTTTCAGATTGCATCAAGCCTAGGCCTTCTACTATTAACACTTTTGGATATGTCATCAACCTTCTAAACTAAACCAAATATTGCAGTAATTTCATCGTTCAACCCTTCCAACTTCCTCACATCATTCCAAATCATCTAAAGCACCATTACTAAACATAAGAAACTATTACAAGGCAATAAATTCACCAAAGATGACACTTTAAGGGCATTTTTAACAACAATCAAATAAAACATAGCTATTCTCAGAAATAGGCCCAAAAGATCCTAGTTTTACTCAGTCAACAACAAGAGAAGTACATAATAGAGCAACTAACGTAACTAGAACAAGAAATACAAATGTGTGAATCAAAATTTGCGTAAAACGTATAGAAAGATTACTTGCCTTTGTTTTTAGGTAATCTTACGAATGTTTGGTGGAATTTCGGGAAAGATTGGACCTAGGTTGGCCGCTCTTTCTTCTTCTTCTTCCTTTCTTCTTCTTTCTTTCTCTCCTTCTTTTCCTTTTTCCTTCTCTTCACAGCCGTTTCTCGCCTCTTCTATTTCCCTTCTAACCGTTGCCTCCCTCTCTCCTGTGGAGTTATACTAAATTTTGTAACTCCCCATCATTTAAGTGGGGAGGGGCATTTTTGGTATTTTAGCCTAATTTTCTTAATTTTAGCTTTTTGATTATTTTTTCACCTACAATTCATTTAGCTAAGCCTTATTGACATATAAAATTAATAAAATTGTATTTTAAGTTGTTCTTTATTATTTAACGTTGGACTCGGAAAATACGGGGTATGACATTTTGTACACCTAAAACCAAGGAAGTATGCTCCTCAAGCCACTTTGTCTTTAAGGACATCATCTTCAACGATCATCGTCACCATCTAGAACTATAAACAGTGAACAAAATCAGTCAGCCGAGATGAGTTGAACTAAGAAAAAAGGATGGACAAAGGAAGGTTGTACTGAACTAAAGAAAAGCTAAGGCGAAAGATGAAGTATGGCCGTGCTGAACTGAAGATGAGCTGAACTGAGGTAAAGAGAAGCACGGAACTAAGACGAGCTGCAAGCAACAAAGAAGCTGAAGTGAAAAGATGCTGAGCCGAGGTAACGGGTGAAGCGCAAGTTAGGAAGCAGCGCCACGAACTGCCATACATGTAAATATTATAACTTAGAATTTTTCACTGTACATAAGGCCGAACAGACTAGGTAACTAGTCGTTATCTTAGACGTTAGAAAATACTGCATCTGAACAGTGACCACTGTCCAAGTGGAAAAAATAAAGCCGTAAGGAGTAGTTACACCCCTATAAAAGGTAAGCAACCATGTAAATTTAAACTCAACTTGAATGAATGCAACTTCTTTCAATCTCGACATGGTACCAGAGCTACTCTGATTAACTAATGCTGCCTACATACTATTTTTTCTCTGCAAATCTTAAAATTTCTTCAAAATGTCTACTCGTTTCAGCTCAGCTGAATATACCTTCATAACATGCAGAGGCAAGGAGGAATACCTAGATGGAACATTTGTTGTTCCATATGAAACTGAAGCAAACTACCGGCTGTAGAAGTCAGAAAACAGCATGATTATGACATGGTTGATGCGTTCTATGCAACCTGAAATTTATGATGATTTTATGATGTACAACACTGCATCAGAAATCTTAGCTGTAGTCAGGGAGATGTATTTAAAGCAGGATCACATCTCAGAACTCTATGAAATTGAAGCTCATCTTCATGAGCTTAAACAAGGCAATCTGGTTGTGCACAAATACTATACACTGCTGACGAGGGCATGGCAGCAGATTGATTCCTTCGAAACTCATCAGTGGTCTTGTATCACTGATGCTCGGTTGTACAAAGAAATTACACAAAGGAAGCAAGTTTTTCTCTTCCTGACTTCACTAAACCCAAAATTCGATAGTGCCCGAAGTCGGATTCTGAGTACAAAACCACTACCGACCTTGAAGGCTGCCTTCGCAAAAATCAAGCACAAGGAGAAACTAGAAAAAGGTCATGATGGGAGGTACTCCAAGTTTGGTGACCTCTGCTCTGCATATCAAACAACCAACGGAAGCATCTGGGCTGGCTGTTAAACGACACTTTACTTCTACTTGAAGTAAAGTGTGCAAAAACTGCAAGAAGGAAGGTCATACAGTTGATGACTATTGGAAATTGTAGGCAAAGCTGGTCCGAGAAGGGAAACCACCTCTGAAGTCCAGCAATGCACCCTGAAGGCCTCAAACAAAACCACTCGCTCCTGGACAAAGTGATGCACATCAGGTCAGCAACACAGCTCAATATGGAGCAGCTCGGCAAAACAACACCCACATCAACTCAGCCCAAGTGGTTGAGCAGAGGTCCCTACAAAGGATCAGATTGCTACTATGATCAATTTGCTGAGCATACAGGGTGGGCGAGCTGAATCATACCAAGCTACAATGGCGGGCTACGTCCAGCCAAGCTCCACCAGTCTTTGGATCATTGACCCGGAGCAACTGACCATTTGACAAGTAATAGTAACTTCTAAACTCTTATTCTCTGTTTTCAATACCCAAGAAGGTTAAGATTGCTAATGAAATTTCCTTAGAAGTTATTGAAATAGGCTCAACAACAATTAACAATAAAATCCTTCTAAAAGATGTGTTGCATGTCCCTAGTTTAAGTTTCAATATTTTATCAATTGGCAAACTCACTATGGATAATAATTGCATAGCATGCTTCTCATCCACAGAATGCTGTTTTCAGGAAAACAAAATGAAAGGGATGATTAGCAGCGCTAAGAATATAGCGGGTATGTTCCTTCTGGAGTCAGAAAACCAAGCCTTAATTAGCACATCCGAGCTGCGAAGAAATCAAAATACTGCTAGAATTTTGTAAGCTAGAAGTTCTTGTATATGGGATATTTTATTATGACATAACAGAATCGGTCATGCCAATTTTGTATATCTAAAACGTTTAATGCTAAAATTATTTAGCTCAGCTAATCTTGAAGATCTTACATGTGAAACTTGCCAATTAGCTAAATACACTAAACACAATTACCCTACAAAACTGTACAAGTCTTCAGCACCATTTAACCTTGTTCATTCTGACATATGGGGTCTATCTAGAGTAGCTAATATTAACGATGCAAGATGGTTCATAACATTTGTAGATGATCACACTAGAGTGACATGGATTTACTAATTGAAAAATAAAAGCGATAAGGGACAAACGCTTAGGAGATACGTATCACTTGTTAAAAATCAGTTCAGTTGCATCCTTAAAACACTAAGATCAGATAATAGGGCTGAATACTTAGATAAGATTGTTCAAGACTTTATGATAGAAAATGGCATATACCACTAAATTTCATGTACCTATACCCCTCCTCTCCAACAAAATGGTGTAGCCGAGAGGAAAAGTAGGCACCTGCTTGAAGTGACTAGAGCCATTATGTTTAAAATGAATGCACCCAAACAATACTGGGGTGAAGCCCTACTTACTACCACTTACCTAATAAACATAATGATGTCCAGAACTCTATCCTTTAAAACCCCTAGAAAAACACTTCTTAGGCACTACCCACATACCAACTACTCTCAGAGCTACCATGCAGACTATTTGGATGTATAGCATATGTACATGTTCAGCCCAGCCTTGGGGGAGGGGGAATAGATCCTAGGTCAGTTAGGTGCTTTTTCTTGGGATACTCAAACTCACAAAAGGGTTATAAGTGTAACTATCCAACAAATAAAAGAATGTTTGTAACTCTCAATGTCACCTTCGATGAACAACATGCATTTTACAAACCTCTAAAACTGAAGGAAGTGATTTGAGGCTCAACGAGTATTGAAAAACAATAGATAGTGTAGATTAAACTAAGCCTAGCTCAATCCGAGAAGCTCAGCCAAGTATAGTAACTTAGCCGAGCTGCCCACAACAGCTCAGCAACTCAACACCTCAGGTCGGCACGACCAATTCCCAACCTGAAACTAATCTTCTCTTAACTCCCAATGATCAGGAAGCCCTAGGAAGAGATAGACGACCTGATACATCATAACAAATAAAACAAACTTCAGAAGATGACACTCCAGAAGAAATTACTGAATATGAATCTGAAACTCACATAGATGACAGACCAATAGCATTAAGGAAAGGAACAAGGGAATGTACAAAGAACCCCATATGTACTAAATATCCAATTGTAGAATACATATCATATAATAGGTTGAATCCAAACTTTAAAATTTTTGTATGCTCACTGGATAGAACAATCATACATAACAATATAGAGGAAGCACTCGGTAGACCTGAATGAAACAAGACCGTACTTGAAGAGATGAATGCCTTAGAAAAAAAATCAAATTTGAGAGATAGCTCCTAGCTTGCAGCGATCAAACCAGTAGGATGTAGAAGGATATTTACTATGAAATACGGCAATGATGGAACTGTGAATAAATATAAAGCAAGATTAGTAGCTACAGGATTCACACAAACATATGGAGTAGATTATTTAGAAACATTTGCACTAGTTGCCAAACTAAATACCATTAGAGTCCTCTTCTCTATAGCAGTTAATCTTGACTGTGAACTACACCAACTGGATGTAAGAAACGCATTTTTAAAGAGAGACTTGGCAGAGGAAGTTTACATATGTATACCACTAGGATTCAATAATGAAATGAATAAAGAAAAAGTCAGCAAGTTAAGAAAGTCTCTATATGGGCTGAAGCAATCACCTCTGGCCTGGTTTAAAACCTTCACTAAAACTATGAGAGACCTGAAATTTACCCAAAGCCATAGTGATCAAACACTATTTACCAAAGTTTCATCTAAGGGGGAACTGACCATACTAATAGTGTATGTAGATGATATCATGATAACGGAGAATGATGACCATGGCAAAGATAATATTAAAATACAACTATCTGAGCAATTTGAAATGAAGGATCTAGGTAAGCTGAGATACTTCTTAGGAATGAAGATTGCTAGGAACAAAGAATGAATATTTATTCCCCAAAGGAAATATATGCTCGGCCTCCTAAAAGAAACTGGTTTGCATCAGGCACCTCAGTAGAGCCTGGACATAAGCCAAGAGATCAATGGGATACTACCCCAACCAATAAGCTTATCTATCAAAAACTAGTTAGAAAGTTAATCTATTTATGACATACTAGACCAGATATTTGTCATGCACTCAGTTTTGTATCACAATATATGCACAGTACTACTAATAAGCATCTCCAAGCTGCTCTAAGAATTCTTAGCTACCTTAAGAATGCACCAGGACAAGGACTGTGTTTCAGGAAGAGCACATATCGAATTGTCAAGGTATTTATGGATGCAGAATGGGCTGGATCCAAGATTGACATGAGATCAACAACATGTTATGAAATCTTTCTATGGGGAAACCTAATTATTTGGCGGAGCAAGAATCAACCAGTAGTGTCAAGAAGCAGTGCAGAAGCAGAGATGAGGGCACTTGCACTAGGAATCCGTGAAGGAATTTGGATCAAAAGAGTTTTTGAAGACCTTCATATAGAGGTAAGATAACCTATCCAAATCTATTGTGATAGTGTCTCTGCAATTAGCATGGCAGAGAACGCAGTTCAACATGACAACTCGAAGCATGTAGAAACAAACACTTTATCCGAAAAAAATAGACAGAAATCAGGTCAACCTAGTACATATCTCCATCAAATATCAAATCTCAATCTCCTCACAAAGCCAGTTTCAACAGGCGTCTTTCAGTACTTAATGTCCAAGATTGGTTGTATGAATATATACAACTAAGCTTGAGGGGGAGTGTAGAAACAAATCCAGCTAAGGTGTACTGAGCTCAGCCAAGATACGCTGACATGATCTCAGTAATGACCATGCTAGGGAATAAAACTAAGTGAACAAAGTCAGTCAGTCAACCGAAATGAGCTGAACTAAGAAAAATGATGGACAAAGGAAGGATGTACTTAACTGAAGAAAAGTTGAGGTGAAAAGGATGAATTATGGCCGTGCTAAACTGAAGAGGAGCTAAGTTGAGGTGAAGAGAATCACAAAACTAAGACAAGCTAAAGACAACAAAGAAGCTGAAGTAAAAAGGTGCTGAGTTACACCCCGACTCCCCCTACGTGCGCATAATTGTTTATATCGACGTGCCATACTTGATATAATGTGTGTATGTGTGTGCCCTAAATAAAAGTTAAGAATTACTTAAGTGATCTAATAGGTGTAGGAATAATTGAATAGGAATATGAAAGATGACACAAACTTTAGTAGAGATTAAATTAAAGAAGAAATGGTGTGGGACATGAAAAATGAAGTGCGCAAAATTTTATCCAATTTTACCCCAAGAGGCACCCCTAGGCCGTACCTTCATGCATAAGAAGGAAGAATAATTTTAATTATTTCTTTCATTTAAATTCTTATACAATATAGAAAAATTACAAGTGAACAAATTATACTCACTTTCTTCTCACTAATTCCCAAAATTCTTCCAAAAATAACCCACTTAACCCTCCTACCCACATGACCGGCTACCCCTCCCCACTTGCCAGTTCTTCCATCTTTTTCCCTAACATCACTTCACCCTTAGACTCTCATTTTCCCCTCCAACCAACTTTCATGCATGACTTTCCCTTTTTACACCCTCTCTTCCCCAAGTAAAAAAGCTAAAGATTAAACTCCTCACTACATTCTCCCCATTATCTCGGCTAAGCCTCCCCCAACAAGAAATAAATCCTCATTTCAATCCCTCTCCAACTCATTCTTCATTCTAATTAAGTTTGATCACTCTCTCTCTAAAATTTTCTTTCCACTCCATTCACTCCCTCAAAACCAAAGTTCTCCTCCTTATTTCCCCCTCCAATCTGAGAATCATCCAAGCAAAAAAGGAAGAGAATTTCTTCCAATTTTAAGTGAGGATCAAGCTTCTAAGTACAAGAATACTTAAGGCCTCAAATGGTGAGGTACATCAAGGAGGAGAGAATGAGTCTTATAGGTTGAAATGTTGGGAAATTTCAAGAACTCCAAAGGCCGAGAGGTACCAAGGAAAGGGAAAGAAGAAATATTTTCCATCTTAAGTGTATGTAGAATTCAAAAGAAAAGGCAAGTGTTCTTCTTAGCTTCTTCATGCATGTTCAAAAAGGAGTCATTTATGTTCATCTACAAACTTGGACATGTATGTGTATGTTCAAATGGTGTTTTCACTATAAACATGAAGAAAGTTTACTTGCATGCCAATTGTATGAAGTCTTATATGTGATACTTGAGTGTAGATATGTTTATGACTATGTTGGTATGTGAAAGTGTCATGCATGATAAGTTTATGGCATATCTAAGTCTCATATGTTCATGCATGTCATATGAAATATGAGATTAGGCATGCATGCTTCATTTACATAAAAAAGTGTTGGTAGCTTGATACACTTTCTTGGAAAAGTGTACTAAGAACCCCACTTGGCTTCATTTTCATGTATGTATGTATGTATGTATGATGCTCATCACATACTTGGTTCTCTATGATTTTTAGTGTTGGACATGATTTAGCATGATTATGGTGCATCATAAATTATGCTACAATGTATGGCCAAAAAGATTGTTTCTTTGATGATCATCATCACATTTTTATGTATATTCATTCAAGGATGGAGCTGTTTTGGTCTCCACCATTAGGCATGATTCATCACCATCATTTTGATGTGTGATCTTGATGATCATAGCCTAAGAATAGGTCTGTTCATGTGTTGCATCTTCATATGTATATATTTGCATGTGATTTTCATCATGATCATCCCCATGATCATGATTCTTATGTTCATGATTGTGATAGAATTACCATGCACGATTCTTTATATGTTATAACCACAAGTTTCACGTATCATCATGGTGAAGTCATGTAGCATGCATATATGTTCATGATAAGTGAAGAACAAAAAGAAAGATGATCATTCTTGCTTATATGTTACATTGAGTGAAAATCATGTGTATATGTGTGGCTATATACTGGCCTTATGGCCATAATGTGTATCAAAGATGTTCTTGAGTATTTACTTGGCTACATATATATAAAACGATGAGTACGTTGTATATTACATATGGACCTATCTAAAGGAAGGGTTAAATAAGAAAAGTGGATATGTAATGAAATGTAACAAGCCAAGTATTAGGGATGTTTTGGTCTTTAGGGCCGAGAGCCTTGGAAAGGACAAAATGGGACTTCCTAAATGAAAAAGGTATGAAAAATGGGCTGTTTTGGGATAGCCATAAAATAAAGTAAGTAGTGGACCATTAAGGACAAGGAATGTAGTGATTAAAAGCCAAAAGTGGGCTGTTTTGGAGAGTAAATCGTAGGTTGCTCAATAGGGGCACAATGGGTATTTCACATAAGAACATGATATGAGCCAAATATTAACCTTACGTGCTGAAATGGTAAGATACATGAAACCAGCCCAATACCGAGCATTCATGCATGCATACGACAAAACAATTTTTAAAACTAAAGGTTTTCTCATACGACACGCTTTTACGTAATGTTTTATCCCACGAAATGTTGTAAAAGGATTTTATGCATAATGAACCGTACCACTAGATGAATGATTTTCATACAACTTATGTTATGTTTATGATACATCTATGATGTTACGTTATATTTATGGTGCGCCGGTCTGACATTAGGTCCTGGAGGAGGATGTCAGGGACATAGTTTACGTTATGGTCGAGTGTAACACCGCGTCCGGGACCCGATATATTTGCCATAATGCGTCACAGTTAGATCTATGTATATATGATGTAACACCGTAGTTGGACCATTGGGATTCATATTTAGTACATAAGACTACACGGGGGATCATTCGGTATGTCGTGTGCACCGTTCTTACGATACGAAAAGTGCTATAGCTAACTTATGAAATACCATGTTTATGAAAGTTACGAAATGATACGAACTTGTTCTGTTTTAATAGATTTTATGATACTTACACTGTTTATGTACTTGCATGGACATTTTGACATGTATTCCGAATCATCATCACTTATGCATCCTACACTCATCCATATGATACAAAGTTGGACATGAGATAGGCATATAGAATTGGCACGTAGCATAGTTTATGATTGAGAAATTAAGAATGAACAACTGATAATTAAGTTGCTAGAACATTGATAAATGAAAGTTAAGCTTTATTCTTTTACGCACTTTATCTGCTTATGCGTTGTTTACATTACATGCTTTACTTGTCACTTTACTTGTAAATGGAGATGGGTTATATTTAGTATTTTATTACCCCGTCTTTCATGCACGATCCACATGACGAATCTAGGCGGAAATTATCGCTCACTCTACATTTTTACCATCTTGCAGAGCCTCATGATCAGGACTTCGACTATATAGACGACGAGCCGAGAGAGTAGGTTATCCGTGAGCAGTCTAGTGAGCCCAGCTGATCCAGCTTTTGTATTTTCACTATTTCAGACATGTATTTATATCCTTGATGTATTGATGACACTGTACTCGGAGATAGTTTATGATGTATGCATGTCGCTTATGTTTTATTCTGTCTATTTTATGATGCTTCCGTTATCTGATACATGGATATGCCGTCATGCACATAGATGTTATCGACGCCTTGTACTTCTCGTAGCAGAGTATGGCGGGTGCATCGTGCCGAGACCCTAATCCTGGGCGGAGGCACTACAGGTGCGCAAGTTAGGAAACAGCACTAAGGCTGAACTGCTATACGTGTAAAATTGTAACTTAAAATTTTCACTGTACATAAGACCGAGCAAACTAGTTAATTAGCCGTTACCTTAGACGTTAGAAAATACTGTAACTGGACAGTGACCACTGTACAAGTGAAAAAATAAAGCCATTAAGAGTAGAATCATCCCTATAAAAGAGAAGCAACCATGTAAATTTAAACTTAACTTAAATAAATGCAAATTCTTTAAATATCGACAAACAGAACTGGTAAATGATCTGAATCTTATCTTCATATAACTTATTTCTTTGAGTCTTCTATTGACTTAAGTCTCCGAGAACTTTCAAAGTGCCCATCCCACCAGGCTCTGACATGTGTCTTTTGTTGCATGTTTGAAGAATTATTTGGTGTTGTGATATCGATCCAATCCATTAGACTAGAAGCATCAATACCAAACAGCCATATTGGTTTACTCTCACTGTTTAATAAACGTCTATTAGAATACTAAAAAATCAAACACATGGTCATTGACTGCTTTAACATTTACTTGATAACATTTGTGTGATGTACTTAATAGACATTCTTATTGATTTTAATATTGAATATGGTGAAAGTATTTTAGTGTGTGGGACATGACAAATTTTCTGAGTAAAGTCTCAACTTCAATCTGTAGTTTGAATATCTTACACTCCTGTAGTTCTCTTTATCTCTCACGCTATATATGCTTACGATACTGTCGTTGAGGATAATTTGAAAGGTGACAATAACTTAAATAGTAAAGACAAGTTAAAAAATATTTTTACAAAGTCTACTTAAAGTCAAGGCATATCCATATTGAACTACAGAAGCGCTTCTTAATTTTTCTTTTTGTAATATTAGAAAGATATAACACGCTGTTGAAGTTGAGAATTTAGTTTTATATTTACTTCCGTCTCCCATTTTGAATTAGGCTTCCGTCTCTAGGGGTGGCAATCTCAGACACAACACGAGAATGCGATCTGAATCTGACACGCTCCTTGCGAGTATAGGTATAGCCTTTGCGGGTTTCGTATACAAATAGGTTAAGACATGAAACTTACCTGCTAAGAGCGGGTTGTGTACATGTATACTCGTAGGTTACCCATTTATACCCGACATACCTGATTTTTTTCAAATATATTTTAAATATAAATTATAAATTATTAAAGTAAAAAATTATAAATTAATTTCTCAAAAAATTATAAATTAAAAAAAGAAACTCTTTATAAATTAATTTCTCAAAAAATTATAAATTAAAAAAAGAAACTCTTAAAATCTAAAAACGTGATTACTGATTTTCAATTTCACATTCCCTTCCTCTTACCCTCTTCAATTGCCCCTCGCCGTCTCTACTCATCATTCTCCATTTCCCCTCTCCTCATTCACTCTTCACTCTTCTCAATCATCACTTCTCACTTCTCACTTAAACGGCAGCCGGCAAACAAACAGTCTTGGTTCTGTTCCAACAAAGTTGGTGAACCCAAAGGACATGCCGAAATTCACTCCAAACAGAAAAGGACATTGTAGAGATGAAGATGATTTGAAATTATGGTTTCATTTTTTTTAAAATTTGAAATATTTTCTGTCCGGAGGTCTTCCATTAGTGATACACCATCACCGTCACCGTCATCATCCTCCTCGCTAGAGATACTCCTCTCTCATCCCTTCTTTTGTCGCCTGATTTTCCACCTTCTTAGGATTCAGGCAGTACACCGTACCTTATCATATGTTCTTTTTGTGTATTTCTTTTGTTAAATGATGAATTGTTACTTTTCATTTTGTATATTTTCTTATGGATCAGATTGCTGATTAATTATATGCTACATTGTAACAGTAGCCGGACAAAATACATTGAAACCTGGAAATACCTGAAAAATACACGAAATGATCCATACCCGACCTGAAATATTTGTACTTGTCAAGTTTGTGGGTATACCTGATACACGACATGAAACCTGGCATGTGCAGGTTTGGGTATTTATTTCCGTACATGTGAAGCAAACAGGTAAGGTATGTGTCTGGTACTTTGATACCTGAAACCCGAAAAACTCGAAACACGAAATACGAAACACGACCTGTTTGCCACCCTTATCCGTCTCCCATTTTTGATTTACAGTATCATGCTTCAATCATAATAAAACAGGAACCTTGTTAGGTATTATCCATGGACAACTTTCTCACCATCTAAATATCATATCCTGTTCCCACACTAATTACAACATTTACTCCTTTTTTTTTTTTTGGGGACACCTTTCTATTTTTTAAGCTTAATCTTGAGGCGATTATAATATTGAGTTCTTGGCCATGCACTTAGTTTTGACACATTATAGCATTTGACACGAAGTTTTCTTGACCTTCTTTTTTAATATGTTAAAAAGAGTCGAACATAAATCAATCTTAAAGGATGAAGATATGCTTTTCAGACTTCAGGGGTTTTACAGATCCCTTCACATTCTTACTAAGTTTACAACGTTTCCGGTGTACTAGGCTCCGTGTTTGCATACAGTCTAGAAAGAAGGTGGATCGCTTCGCGATCTGTAATGCGCATCCTTATCCTATAATTTATGCAATAGACTATTTTTGCGGCTCGAACCCGAGACTCAAGGTTTTAACACAATGTCTTTTCTGTGTAGAATTCGAAACTCACTTTTTCTTAATTTCGATTCCACTTTGTTGTTCTTCGATAGTTTAGGATTTATCAACATGCTAAATGCGAAATTATCATACTCTTTTTTCGAAGTTCTAGCAAAGCCGAATCAACGTGCAGAAATGTTTTAATTAGACATGCAAGAAAATAAAAAAGCAATTTCGTTCATTTCTTTGTATATTATATAAAATATTGCATATGAAAATAGTGAATTTGGTGCCTAATAGTTAATGCATCAATCATTTTAGTCTTAGATATTATACTTCAAAGTGTAACTTTATTTCGACTTTTTAATATAGTGTATTCAACGCATTTATAGTGAACTTATATTTTGAAACATAAAAAATATATTTATTAGCCTGCATATTTGCGAACCAGAATTTTAGCCAAAACAGTCCCAAATTCAATGATAGATTTCATAGCATACTAATTTATTTTATATTCTGTTTTAAAATATAAGTTTATTTCAAATTTTTAGTAAATTTTTGAGTATAATAGATTTATATTTTGTCAATAGACAACTAGAGAGCACGTTACAAATAAAAAGACAAGGGTGCTACAGATGCGATGCGAGATGTGATCTACTCACTCTTCATATTGTTATTTCCTTGTCTACCGCCTGTTATGTGGCAGTAAATTAAGGTGGTGAAGCTAGATGAGTGTCACCAACATCTAGCCTCATCATTCCACTTTGTTGCATGTGATGGGAGGTGAGAGAGGCTGAGGATGTAGAGGGTGAGTAGATCCGGTACCACTAGATGCACCTTTTCCGGTCAATTTAGTAACGGTTCCCAAGGGAAATACGGAGCTTTTCTTCACTGCATGTTCATTATCTTTACTTTATTAAGAGCTTTTCTGATCTCGTCTTTAACTTAGGACAAGCCAAGCAAAAATGGAGGAAATAGTGCACAAGCACATCAAAGCGAATGGTTTGAAGCTTCATGTAGCTGAGATTGGAAATGGCCCATTAGTGGTCTTGTTCTGTCATGGTTTCCCTGAGATTTGGTACACTTGGCGCCACCAGATGCTGGCGGTGGCCAAGGCTGGCTACAGAGCTATTGCTTTTGATTACAGAGGATATGGGCTCTCCGATCAGCCGCCGCATCCCGAAAAGACCACCTTTGCCGACTTTATGAGTGATGTTCCTGCTCTTCTTGAAGCTATGAACATATCAAAAGTAAATTCTGTTTCATACTGATTCCCACTTCTTATTTGATTTATTTTGGGTTAAGATCGGTCCGATTTTCTGCAAAATTTTGTTCTTCCTTGTTTGGTGTTTGTTCTCCCTGGGTTTTTGTGGATTAGTCGTTGATTGTTGAGTTGACCATCACTAAATTCGATGCGATTCTTATATTGTGAATTAGCAGTTTATCGACGCAGTTTGATACAGTTTTTATTGTGAAGTAACAGTTGATCGACACAGTTTGATACAATTTTCATTATGAGTAATCGGAAACAATCTCTATCTAACAACATGGATATGGTTGCGTACATTTGACACTCCATATCTCGCTATAGACGGGAGACTCGAAGACAACGGGGTAATGTTGTTGTTGATGAGTTGATCAATAGAGGTTCTTGTGTCTTTTGACGATATAAATCTTGTTCTTGTCCAAGGGATCAAGGCAATTTCCTACGTCCTCCTTTGTTTTTGGTGTTCAAGTCGCACTTTTGACAAATTTTATCATGACGAATGAACAAATCTTAGTAGTTATATGTCAATTATTTCTTATCTTATTGGTTAATAATAGTTTTTAAGTGTTAATAGTTACTCATCACCACAAAATATGCAGTTAGACTATTTATGGTTGTTTATGATTTAACTGAATTGAGAGAATTATAGCATCTCTCTGTAATTATATGCTGTCATGTTATTATATACTTGGCTTGACTTTATAGGTCAAGATAAGATGGTGAGAAAATTTTTGTGTAGAAGATTCGAAGCGTTGATATTATCTATTAAACGGTCTACTGCCTTTAAGAATATTGGATCTTTATTAGTGGAGAATCTGAGAGGATAAGGTTGCTACTTTGTGATCTTGAGGTTACGTGTTTGAGCCGCAGAAACAACATGTAGGTAAAGTTGCGTACATCAGATTGCGAAGCGATCTGACCCTTCTCGAAGCCTTGCGGAAACGCGGAAGTCTAGTGCATCGGAAACTTCTTTTACTAGTGGAGAATCTGAGTGTCCCTGAATGGTTGTTTTTTTCTTCTCACTTTTTGCTAGGTAACACGATTGCATTAGTCTGAATCGCTACAACCACCTCTTGCATAGCAAGGTTCTCTATTTTCATACTCAAATTAGCTCTGCTTCTCTTAATCTTGAATCTCACTGATCAAATATACTCTATTACATATAAGAAATTCAAAGATATGCCCAACTTGATTAGGATATTTGGTCACAAAAGTCCAGGGTGGCATGTCTCTTGATACTTAGAGGGGAAAAAAAGAATTTAGATGTATTTACATGTAATAGAATTCACAATCAGAGTTGCCATGTTACTACGCATAACTCCTTCAACAGGTTTTTGTTGTTGGAAAAGATTTTGGAGCTGCTGTAGCAAATTTCTTAGCGCTTCTTCACAAGGAGAGAGTCTTTGGCGTGGTCACTATTGGTGTGCCTTTCATGCCCCCAGGACTGCCCCAACATTTTAAGCTTTCTCCTAAAGGTGCCTATTATATGAGGTGGAAGGTACGTTCGTTTCGTTTTTGCTTAATTTTTTGGACTTGCCTGTAATTTATACTTGAGGGATGATTTCATACTATTTCCTGTCCAGGAGCCAGGGAGAGCTGAGGCTGATTTTGCGCGATTTGATGCTAAAACAGTTGTCAGGAAGATCTATATTATGTTCTCAGGAAGTGAAATACCAACGGCTAAAGAGAACCAGGAGATAATGGACTTGGTGGAAGCATCTGCTCCTCTACCTTCATGGATCACAGAGGAAGATATTGAAACATATGGATCATCCTACGAGAAATCCGGTTTCACGACTGCTCTACAAGTTCCTTATAGGTAACTTGGACTACTCCCTTTAGCAATCAGTTAGTTTTGTTTTGCAATTCTTCTGTCTTGTTGCTGCAGATATCAAGCCAAGAAGGCCTTACCCTTCTCTCGATTTCGACGTTCTTAGGAGGTTTTGATGCCCATGAATCTGGGCTATAAGCACCATCAAAGTTAACTACGTTATTTTACTTATTTTTTTATTTGAAACTATTAACTTAGATGGTGTTTTTGACAAAGATTCATGGATATTGAATCTCATGAGGGCATACGATTCTACATGCACTA
This sequence comes from Eustoma russellianum, assembly GCA_036186865.1. NCBI lineage: Eukaryota > Viridiplantae > Streptophyta > Magnoliopsida > Gentianales > Gentianaceae > Eustoma > Eustoma russellianum. Next base: position 16,052,986 of record AP025056.1, on the reverse strand, counting down.
GGCTGTGCCTATGTATCTCGTATCTCATTTAAAGGGCCGGAGCATTAGGCTTTGGGGAGTGGACTTCACGATCTGATGTACGCAGCTTTACTCTACACTTTGTGCAAGAAGCTGTTTCTACGGTTCGAACTTGTGACCTCAAGGTCACAAAGCAGCAACCTTACCAGTTGCTCCGATGTCTGCGCTCACGTGTCCCACTTACTATATTACAATCTAACTCGTGTAATTAAATGTCATCTGCTCATGTTTTGCATGTATAACTTTATTTTTTATAAAATATGATAGATAATTAGACATTGGATGTGTTCTTTTTCTGTTTGTAAGTTGATCTGTGGTGACCATGATTGGAATCTGATTGTTTTGCAGGTCATATAATGAAACACCAGAAACAATAAATCTCCAAAATCCAAAACTTGAAGTTTCATCGCTGCTGATCATGGGGGAGAAAGATTACTGCTTTAAGTTGCCAGGAACAGAGGACTACATAAGAAATGGCAAAGTAAAAGCATATGTACCTAATTTAGAGATCAAATATATACCTGAAGGATCTCATTTCGTGCAAGAGCAATTCCCAGACCAGGTGAATCAGCTGCTTCTTGATTTCTTCAGCCGTCATAGTCGATCCTAAATATAGTATCCCAACTGCTAGGTAGCAGAATCAATATGTTGCCCTAACAAGGCCTCTGTGTGTAAGAGAAGAGAAATATAAGGTTTTCTTCGCCTTGTATAAGTTTATATGTTATCTGACAATATGATTGTTAAACATGCTTTGCGCATGGCTAGAGAAATGGCAGCTTCAGTTGAAGCATTTTACACGTGTCTGCGCAGATGAGTACCTAAGTTTCTAGATGAAGGCTTTAAGATATAACAAAGTTATCTAATATGTATTACCTAAACTTGATGGGCAGAACTAAGCAAAATAACAAACTCTAACTAACACAACTAAGCTGCAAGAATAGGAGGAGAAGAAGAGAAGAGGAATAGAGCTCAAAGGTGCATTCTTCATTCTTCTATTTCACTCCTATTTAGAGTATTAGGCAATCTTTTGTGCTGACTTGGATGCTACCATGTGACCTTTATGTAATCAATCTTACTTGTTTTCACCCAAAAAATGAGTTGAAATTCAAGAATTTTGTGTACAAGGAATAAGGATAAAAACCAAATAGTTTGGGTAGCTTTTTCTCCTCAAGCAAAAACTTGGAAAACCAAATAGTTTGGATAGCTTTTTCTCCTCAAGCAAAAACTTGGAATGATAAGTGCTGACCAATTCAGACCTAATTTGAACTACTCTTGGCAAAAATTAAAGGCACCTAGGCCAAAGTCATCTTGATGATTTGGTGCAATTCGACTGGTCGACAAAGTGTAATCTTGCCTATTTGTCAAAATATGATTGGTACATCTCACATACACATATAAACACGCATTTCGTGATTAAAAATGAGTGAGAGATCAGATGTCATGAACAAAAATGAATGGATAATAGCATTAGTTGTTGGCATAGTAATTGCCATCATTTGATCCAAACTAATTCTCCTTTTTTGTCTTTATGGTTGGTTTTTGTCACCAAAATATGACAAATAATCTGTCAAAAAATAGTATAGAGGCAAAAAATAATATACACACGCATAAAAATGCCAAGAAGACCATATAGTATGACAAAATAAATGTCACTTTAAAAATCCCGAGAAAACCGCAGTCTGTATAATATATGGTTAATCATATATAAAAACTATGAATATCATAAGAAGAACGCATAGTAAACATTTTAGCGTTACGCAAAAAAGTAAGCTTGTGTAAATGACCAAAATGCCCTTGTTTCCAAAATGACGAAAAATCCCCGAGAATTGAACATACTCGATTAGGGAAAATTGGTAATAATACTTGTCTTTTTTTTTTTTTTTTTGCGCCTATGCTTCCTTCTTGGAAGATAGCCCTATGAAAACTCAAAAGTACTATTTTGCACTTATAGTAAGTTATCAAAGCTTCTAAGGCAAGTTAGTCATATGATAACGAATCAAACTTATATACAAAAGCATTATATATATATATATATATATATATATATATATATATATATATATATATATATATATATATATATATATAAGCTCACAAATTTTATCATAGATTAAGGAGTTTATTTCAAATCAGGATGACATTGATCGATATACATCCTAAATTTTAGAAAGTGATGTATACATAGATCCATTTATGTCTCAAATGAAGATCATTTAAACATATACACAAGAGATACCTCATAAATTGATAAAGCTCTTGTTCGCTGAGAAAATCTTCTTTAAAACCCCATGATTTTGCTCTGTTTGATGATATAACTTGTCAGGATGATGTCTGAAGGATCAAGCCATGTTTCTTTTTGTCACTTGGATGGTTGAGTGATAGTTAATAAGAATTTCAGGGTCTTCTGATTCTCTGCTAACATCAGTTAATGAGTGGTTAATTGATGAGTATTGCGTGATGAATGGAAAGAATTGATCAGAATCGCAGGTTGCAAAAGCACAGTGAAACATGCAAGGGATCTTCATTCCTAGTGGATTGTATGTCATTCTATATATTACTGTGGATATTCTTCGGATATTTTCGTGCTTTCTGTACGTTTTGGTCATTTTTTAATACGTTTTCCAAAAAAATTTTAAAAAACCGCGTCAAAAACACATAAGTGTAACAAGATGCAAGAAAAAAACCAAAACGTATAAAGAAAAAATAAAGACAACCATTCCGAAACGAGAATACGTACAACCACTAGGACAAGTAAGACGTTGAAGCATCCTGGATGGAAGAAACACCACTTTCTAAAGCCTTTGCAAACTTACCATCTGCTACATCAAGCGCAATTACAGAAGAAAGATCAATAAATACATGTTTTGGAAAAGTACGTTAAAGTACTTCACTATGTGCTCCAAACTTGTATAAAACTTATATGATGTTTTTGTAGAGTTTAAGAAAACAGATTTGAATGAAAAGTATTTTGTTTTCATTGATTAGGTAACCATACAATGCGTACTATATATACTACAAGAGTTCTTGTCTTTGGTGAAAAAGGTCAACAACTAAGATTTGATTCTAATCTACAAATCTTAGTTTGTCAAAGATATTGATTTTATCTATCTTCATCCATATCTAATTCAAAGATATTGGTTTGACTTTTCTTTATTCAACACTCCCCCTCAAGTTGATCAGTGGGATAACCAATGCTCAACTTGTGCAATGCTGCCTCAAATACTTGTCTGTTAACTGCTTTTGTGAGAATATCTGCAAGCTGATCTTCAGATCGAACGAATGGTACTTCGACTATTTTTGCCTCAAGTTTTTCTTTTATGAAATGCCGATCAACTTCAATGTGTTTAGTTCTGTCGTGTTGTACTGGATTTTCCGAAATCCTAATCGCCGCTTGATTGTCACACTTTAGCTTTGCTGGACACTTTAGAGGGAACCCAATCTCCTTCAGTAGTTTATCAATCCAGAGGACTTCCATAATCCCTTTAGACATTCCCCTGAACTCGGCCTCTGCGCTAGACAACGCGACCACCTTCTGTTTCTTACTCCGCCAAGTCACAAGATTTCCTCCTACTAGAGAGAAATAACCAGAAGTTGATCTTCTATCACCCAAGTTCCCTGCCCAATCTGCATCAGTAAATACTTCAACGTTGAGATGACCATGATTTCTGTACCAAATTCCTCTTTCAGGATTCCCTTTTAGATATCTCAAAATTCGCATTACTGCTGACATATGTTCTTCCTGTGGTTTATGCATAAACTGACTTACTACACCAACTGCATAGGCTATATCAGGCCGAGTATGAGCGAGATATATCAGTTTTCCAACTAGTCTTTGATACTGCTCTTTGTCTACTGTTGGAAATCCCTCCTTAATCTGTAGCTTTTGATTTACCATTACAGGGGTATTACTTGGCTTGCAGTCTAGCATTCCTACCTCGGTCAACAAATCCAGGGTATATTTCCTTTGGGATATGAACAGACCTTTTTCTGAGCGAAGTACCTCGATCCCGAGAAAATATTTTAGTTCTCCTAAATCTTTCATTTCGAATTCTGAGAACAGACTTTTTCGAAGCTGAGCTATCTCCTCTGTGTCACTTCCTGAAATAACCATATCGTCCACATAAATAATGAGGCATGTGACTAAGTTACCGCGTTGTTTTAGGAAGAGTGTGTGATCTGCATTGCTCTATTTATATCCATTCTGTTTCATGACAAGAGTGAATCTTCCGAACCAAGCTCTCGGAGACTGCTTCAGGCCATACAACGATCGTCTGAGTCTACACACCTCATTCTCCTGGAAACTGTGTGTAAAGCCAGGTGGTGCTTCCATATACACCTCTTCTTTTAGCTCTCCATGTAGAAAAGCATTTTTAACATCAAATTGATATAACGACCACCCTTTATTTACAGCAATAGAGAATAAGACCCTTACTGTATCAATTTTGGCCACCGGGGAGAACGTTTCTGAGTAATCGATCCCATATGTCTGTGTATACCCTTTGGCCACCAATCGGGCTTTATGTCGTTCAATCGTGCCATCTGCCTTATACTTTACTGTGAATACCCATCGACATCCTACTGGTCGCTTTCCTTTCGGTAGTATACATTTTCCCCATGTTTGGTTTTTTTCCAATGCATCCATCTCAACCTCCATTGCTTTTTTCCACTCTTCCTGTAGAACTGCTTCCTCAACACTTCGTGGAAGTCTCTCAGTGTAGGTGAACAATGCCTTCCCGTCAGTCACACTTATTGGATGTTTGGAAGACTTACTTATCCTTTCAGGCGAGTACCTCCGGGGTGGAATTCCTCTGTTTCGTCTTGGGGGAAGAACACGTTCCTGCTGCTCTCTTGGTAGTTCAGGATTTTCAGTAGTCTCAACGGCAGGAAGATTATTATTAGAGGAATCAAAAGGTAATGACAAAGGCAATGACTCACTTACCTCATGTAGGACATCTACGGTTGGAGATTCATTAGGCAATGGCTTTTGAGCTTCCAGACTATCTATTGTGGACTGGGTATGCTCGATGGCGCCACCTGCTTGTCCTTGTTGAACATCCTCCGATTCCCTGCGGTTATGAAACCAGTCGAAAGGCTCACTAGATGTCTCCCCCTGGGCCTGAGTATGGTGTGTAAAGAAATATTCATCTTCAACGAAGATGCAATCAAGAGTGACATGAATTCGCCGAGTTAAGGGATCATAACAACGGTAACCTTTTTGGTGAGTAGCATACCCGACAAAGACACATTTGGAAGCACAGGGATCCAATTTGGTACGATCTTGCTTAGGAATGTGTATATATACAGTGCAGCCGAAGATTTTTGGTGGGAGGGTCATGAGAGAAGGTATGTTGACTTGGTTAGCGAGGGCTTGAATGGGTGTTTGTTTATTTAAGGTTCTGGATGGAAGACGATTAATGAGATATGCTGAGGTAGCGATGGCTTCAGGCCAAAAAATCTTGGGGACACGAGATT
>AP025056.1:16009290-16025233 GCA_036186865.1 Eustoma russellianum | reverse complement strand
ATTTTTTTAATATGGTTGTTGTTTAATCCGGCGCCCCACATTGCCATTTATCAAAATTTCTGGTCGAAATTTGGGGGGAAAGACGTTACCCCCTAAATCAAGTCTCATATTTATTTTTTTTCTATTTTTGCTTTTCTTTTAAATTGTTCATCCTTATCATTCATTTTACTTTATTATAATTATTAACACATTTTTTTCCTTTTTCCTTTATTCCTTCCCTACCGAAACTTGCCCCTTTTTTTCTATTTATCTTATATTATTTGTTTTTTATATTTTTCTTTTACTATACACGTATATAACAAATTTTTTATATATAATTATAACATTACTTGGACACTATCGACATGCTATAATTAATTTAATTTTGAAGGGTTGCTACACCTAACGACTACTTGGTTTTAAATTTAACACATAACGACTAGTTCAAAAATTTCTGGATGTAACATCCTATCCACCTTACAAGAAGATTCGTCCTAGAAAATTTTCGTGTCTTATACGAAGAGATATGGGTAGCGCCCCTGCATCTGATCCTCCAACTCCCAAGTCGCTTCGTTCTCCGTGTGATTGCTCCATTGCACCTGGACATACCGAATGATCCTCCTCCTCAGTTCTTGCTCCTTGCGGTCTATAATCCGAACAGGGGTTTCTCTATATGATGCGTCCGGTCAGATTCTCAAAGGTGGTGCATCCAAAACATGACTCAGTTCGTAGACGTACCTTCTCAAATTGAGAAATATGAATACGTTGTGCACCTGGGCTAGCGCCGGAGGTAACACCAAACAATAAGCTAACGAACCAACCCTTTCGAGCACCCCATAGGGGCCAATGTATCGAGGCCTCAGCTTACCCTTCAGACCAAAACGTGCAATATCCTTCGTAGGCGATACCTTCAGGTAAACCTTTTCTTCGACAGTAACCTCCAGGGGGCGCCTCTTCGAATCTGCCCAACTCTTGCTTCAGTCTTGGGCAACCTTAAGTCTTTCCTGAATCATCTTTACCTTCTCCTTGTTCTGCTCAATCAGGTCTGGACCGGTGATAGTACGTTCTCCAACTTCGTTCCACTGGACTGGGGATCTGCACTTACGCCCGTAGAGCGCCTCCAATGGCGCTATGCCGATGGCGCCATGATAACTGTTGTTGTAGGAGAACTCAATCAACTTGATCATACCATCCTAATTCCCCTTGAAGTCAATGGCGCAAGCCCTCAACATGTCCTCCAATATCTGTATCGTCTTCTCTGACTGCTCATCGGTCTGGGGATGAAATGCAGTGCTCAAACGTAGCTCCGTCCATTATATACATCAGCATACACGAGTTTTAATATGTATGTTGTTTTAATGGTTAAGTTGTTTGAACATGTTTGGCATAGACATATAGCATGTTGTGTATCAGCATGTATGACTTATGTATCATATGTAGCTCATGAATTCACAATCGTTATCTGTAGTTGGTCATATGTATTATGTTTATATTTTTTTGTTAGTTGAGTTTTAAGCGTACACACGCTATGCGCGTTCATCTCAGTCTTTTGTTTATCGTGATCTCTCTTTTTGTACTTATGTTAGTCGTTAATAATTTTTGTTACATGTACTCTATATTTTTCGTACAAGCTTATCTTATTGTTGTATACATATCGTTATATATATTACGCCGAAGGAAATGCATAGATGCATAGATTTTACTGTAATGTAGATATATCAATAATTTATTTGGGTGTTCAAGTATGATAATTAATTTTTTTACTGTTTTTCTATTATTAAATTATTTACACTTTAATCTATTACTATGTTGTCATGCATTACTATGTCGTATCTAACTCGTAATTAGCATGCTTTACTTCAATTGTGTATGTTAATGATTTGTTTTAAAACCGGTAAATGTATGCCTATTTCGTAACTCATGTCTTGTATGAAAAGTGTTTGTGCTATTGTATTGTGTTGTTTGTTGTCGTTACATATTATGATATCTATTACCATTTTGTTATATTAGTTATATGGCGGTGTTGTTGAAATAGTTGTGTGTATACTAGTGCATATTTACTTAGCATCATTTAGTTACTTTTGTTTTGTGTATCTATTTGTATGTTTTCTTAAATCGACTTATTTACGTTATATAATTAATGTTGTAACAAATTGTGTTTGTCTATATGCCTCTTTATTGCTGTAAGAGGTTAGGTGTTTTTTTGTAATGGTCATTTAGCACATTTACTCATGTCTTATCGTATATCTTTTGTATGTTCGTTACGCCTGCGTTGTTATCTTATCCTACGTTGTTATCGTATTCAATATATATTGTGAGCTTTCATCTATTACCTCGCATTTTCATGTTGGTCACTTTGTATGTATAAGTATATACATTTATTATTTGTCTTTCGTACTTATACTGTTTGTGTTTTGTGTGGTGATAACATTATATGGTTTAATAAGTTGGTTGGTTCATTACAGCTCACATAGTCATACTGTTGTAAGGGTCGCAGCTAGTATGTCTTGTGCATATTATTTTTATGTTAGCGTGTTACAACAAGCTGGTAAATTTTCCTTTTTTATATATGGTGGTTAAATTTTTTTTGTACTTTTGTGGTGTTTATTGTTCATGTTGTACTTGAATTAGTAAGTTTTATTAGGCATGGAGTGGTGGTATATGATGGTGGGGCAAGCTATTAGTTTTGCAACTGTGACTGCGATTTTACTATTAATAACTTAAGTTATTGTGTTTATATGTCATGGTAGGTTATGTGTTTGGTTGTGTCGTGCATGAGTATGGTGTGCATTATGTTATATTTGTGCACCTGATTTTTTTGTGGTATATATACATATAATTTGTTGAATTATGTTACTGTATATTCACAGTTCATTGTGTTATGTGATATCTCTTTTTTTTGTACTGTGTTATATTTCTTTGTGTAGTTGTGTTGGATTTTGTATGGTTGATGTTCTAGTACGTGTTTGATATAGGGAAATATGTCGTTAAAGTATGTTATATTGATCAATGTGTGATATATAGTTAATTTAGCAAAATTGTGTAAAAAAAATTTTTTGCTCAGCGAAACTTTGCTGATATCAACGATACACTCGAACTTCGCCTTCTTCTGTTTCCATCTGCTCAGGACAACGGTATCGCCAAAAATTCTTCAACAAATTTCCCGTAGCAGCTGGCCAAACCAAGAAAACTCCTTACTTCAGTCACCTTGGTCGGTCAGGGCTACTCAGCGATATACTTAATCTTCTTCTGATCCACTGAGGTTCACTCTTCTGAACTTACGTGACTTAAGAAAGCCACGCTTCCGCTGCGTAAGTCTGATCATTTATCTCTGACTAACATCATCTATACTGATGATGAGTCATTAAGACCTGGTCGCCGGCGGTTGAACTCTACTACAACATTGCCAGCCTCCCCGATGAAGGGTCCTTCTAAACATCGAATTCCAGACGTCCTGTATTTCCATGTAGTATAACCTCAGATCTGGTGGTGGTAGCGGTGGAAGCCGCTGGTTCAACTGATACTGCCGCTATTGCGCCAAAGGGGTGGCCATGGTGTCAGCCAATGCCTGGAGAATGGCCCCCTAATTCTGGTGATCGTTACCACAACCGTCGTTGCCTCCTTTGCCAGATTATTCACAACACAGCGGTATTTTTCTGGATCTCGTGCGAATCTTGACGAGAATTTGGACGGGAGTGATCGATGGATTTGAGCCATTATGAGGCTCATGTGAAGGTTTGGGGGTTCAACGATAATTAAATAGAGAAAGCTCACCAACGGCACACACCTCCCATAACCCGATCATAACTTAGGTCTACTTCATTTATTAAGGGTATAATCGGCATTTCTAGGAGAAGATCATAGCTTATGTCTAGGTGATCTAGTTAATCCTACGTTCCCGAGGCGGATCTGAAGCCTCAGCTCTGATACCACCTGTAGCGCCCTGCTCACGAGCCTTAGTATCAGGAAGAGTGAACCCGTCGTATCTCACTAAGGAGAATACAAGGCATCGAGTCAACTTTCTACATGTCCGAAAATACGTAGAAATGTTTCTCGCAGAAACGAAATACAATAACGTTAAGTTTCATGATAAAAGAAATCCTCAAAATAATAATGTACCGACTTCTGGAAAAAGTAATGGCATCTACAATCTATCATTTAATATAAGGTAATGTATGATGTAATCCCAATAAATAACGACAGACAGCCGCAAGGTCTCTTCGTATCCTAAGTGTGGTCGTCAGTATATCCATACTACCGTGTCAGCCCAGTCCTCAGCAAAGACATAGTCGTACGCTTCCTCGTGCTCACCTGGTGGGGGAGGGGGGAAAGTAGGGGTGAGTGACGAGAAATCACCCAATAGGCACCTGACTCCAACTAGTACAAGACGAGCATACAAAAATGACATAACACATATCACATAACATGATATCACATAAGCATATGAAAGAATGCGGAAAGGTAATTCACTCCAGATAAGAATGTGCAACATCGTTATGCATGTTCTACTTTGCATGTCACACGCAACAAAGTCATGTCACACAGAATACCGATAGCTCTACCATGCAATGCATGATCCCGGGACCTACTGAGTGGCTGTGGGTCGTATCTACCCACAGTCACCATACTGAGTGTGCGTGGCCCTGCCACCGTACACCATACTGAGTGCATGTGACCTGTACATCACGACCCACCATAAATGCAATGCACGTACCATGAATGCAAAAACATAATCGCCTGAGGCCCCTGGCCCATTCTCACCATCCTCCGGCACTCAAATCTAGGTTCATTTATTATCAGAATAATGATTTAATATTGTTTGACATCAAACCTATTTTTCCATTGCTTGTATACATTTACCGTGCATTTTCTATATTTTTCTTCATTTTTCTCCTATTTATTTCTATTTATTACCTAATTATCCGAATTAAATAAATTATCACAATTACCGAAATTTAATAAAAATATTTACTTTTTGTTGGACCGTGCACCTGCAATGAACACCACTAGAGAAGGAGGTGAATAGTGGTTAGTGGAAATTACACTACAACCCTTTGTAAAAATCCTCTTTGAAAACAAAGTCTGAAACTGCCTCAGATTAAGAACCCATTTTTGAAAAATTCAAAAATAATTGTATACAACTCCAAAAATTATGAAACTTTCCAGCATTTAACTTCAATTAGTTAACAAAACTCTATCTAAAAATCAGACAAAAATAAGATCGTCTGACCCTTCAAACAAATAAAAAGCTTCAGATGGTCAATCTGGACAGAATTGGACTGAATGTTGCTGATTTTGCAAAACGTGTTTCTCTTTGAATACTCAACCAAAAAGGTAGATCTTTATACTAAAACACTCCTTAGGATGTGTAGATGAAGTTTTTAAAAGGACCTGACCTTAAACAATTCTTGATAAATACAGAATTTAAGTTTTTTGAAAACTGGTCAGATTGCAGCCAGATTGGAGCAGTTATCTTGCAAAGACTGAAAGACTAACTTTCCCTTGCTCAAATCAAGTGATTCTTATTGCAAATGAAATCTAACAGTCTGAAGTATAACTCCACCAAAAATCACAAATTTTGAAAGTGTTTAGCTATTTTTTCAAATTGTGAAAATTTGTGTGAAAACTGCAGTAAAAACGGGCAGAAAACATAAATGAAGAAACAAGACAAGAACACCGATGATTTATCCTGGTTCGGTCAATGTGACCTAATCCAGTCCCAAAGAACACCTTTCCTTGGATTTCACTATCAAATGAATCACCTTACAACAAGAACCAAGCTTGATCCTTGGGTTATACACCAACCCTATTCAAGGCTTGGATGATCACCTTCTAAGCAACACTTAGTTGCAACACCTCTAGCACCTATTGATATAGCCTTATAAGAATGGCTAATCAATTTTACAAATAAAGCTCAAGAGGCTTGTAGCTAAACAATAACAACAAGAACACCTTAGCTACAAAGAATGGAACAAGAACAACAACAACAAGAAGATGATAGCTAGACAATTCAACAAATGCTTGTAAGCTTCAAGCGTGTTTCATCTTCTTCACCATTGCCTCTATTTATAGTGTGAGATGAGCTTTGGAGATAAGATTTCCAATGAGTCACCATCTTTATCATCAAGTCCAAATATCTTCACATCATTGGTTGGCCTTGTACACTTGGCAAAATAAGACAACATAATTGGTCCACCTTGGCACTACACTTGGCCGATTTTTTTAACCTTGAAATAGTCTTGAAAATGTGAAGATAATACCCATAAAAACTCCATTATCTTCTCAACTCTTTGGCACAAGAATAGGCATGTGGGCATTTGACAAATTCAAAAATTCAGCTCCAAGAATTATCATAGTAGCCGTTGTCTACTTCCTTTTTCTTTCAAAAATAAATTTTGATTTTCTTTAATAAAATAAGAAAAGATAATACCACCAAATTATCCTCAACTCCAAGCACAACAATAGGACATGTAAGAGCTCCATTTTGACTCAAAAAATCTGCCAAGAAAAGCCATATAGCCGTTGGCTATATTTAGAAAATTCCAAATTGACAATTTTGTCAACTAGCTCCTTTTTGGTTGGTCCACTTGTCTCCCACTCACAAAATGAGTTTCACATCATATCCAACTGCATATGCACTTTTTTCAACATATATATATATGTGTAGCAACTCAAATTTTTGAAGAAGAAATCAATAGATAATAGTTGACAAGATTATATCAACGTGTAACACCGAAATTCCCAATATTTCTTCTTATATGTAATGAACATTTCCACACCTTTGACACCTTTAATATCTCTGAATAATGATGATAAATATGCTCTTATAACATATATAAGATGGTCTTCAAGAAAAAATAGAATGTGAATAACTTCAAGTTAATAATAAATCAGCTCCAAAATGAAGATAATATTATGCTCAAGAGATTCTTTGAGTGAAAATACCAAAAATACCCTCGGGGATAAAATGACCAAAATACCCATGGTATATGAAAACTCCAGAAATGACCTGGATAGTCAGAAATAATCATGATATCACCTTTGTCATGATAAATAGTATTAGAATACGTCCTTGAAATATTTTCACCCTGTGATGTTCCTACAAAATTCAAAATACCAATTTTGCCCTTTTTGGTAAGTTGTAGAAACTTCCAAGGCACGTTAATCACAAGACAATTATAATCACCATAAGTCACATAAGAATCACATAATAAACATATGTGAAACATATATAAATGAAAAACAATCATTTCATCACTTTTTAGAAAAATTTCACCAAAAATGCTGGACATCGATCGATCTATGTCTCAATTTTAGAGACTGATGTATACATCGATCGATCAATGTACCTCTGGTTGAGAGATCTATGTCTCACAGTGAATTTCAACTTTTGCCTCTGTGTGACATCGATCGATCGATGTTTATCAATCTCTGACAGAGAGATCTATGTAGAGATCTATGTATACATCGATCTCTGGCTGAGAGATCTATATAGAGATCGATGTCACTTTTTCATTTCTTTCAACTTTATTTCAACTTTTAATCACCTATAACACCATATGTGACATTTCTAAAAATTCACCACTTAAAATAATGTCTTTGAAAATTACCCAAACATATTTCTCAACATTCTCCCCCTTTTGGATGATTTTCAAAATAACATAATATGATTTTAATGTCACAACCTTACCAATTGTTTTCAAACTTTGTTTTTAACAAACTTTTAAATAGTACGCTCCCCCTTAACTTATACTCTCCCCCTTAACCTATACTTAACTTATACCAATTGAAACTTAGCATATGACTTACCAACTAAAATCATGTTCTTATTCTACTTATACCAATTGAAACTTAGCATATGACTTACCAGCTAAAATCATATTTTTATTCTATCTCTCCCTTTATTTTACAAATCATGCAAAAGATAGAACTATACAATGGTGTCGTAAGTCATTATACCTAACTTAGCTCGTAAGTTTTCAAAAGTGGTTTGATTAAGGGGTTTGGTAAAGATGGCAGCGATTTGGTGATCAGTTCTTATATGGTTTATGACTATATCCTCATTTTGAACATGATCGCGAAGAAAGTGGTATCGCACCTCAATGTGTTTGGCATTAGAATGAAGCACTGGATTTCGTGAAAGATTGATCGCACTTGTGCTATCGCAGAAAATTGGAATCTTTTTCATTTTAATGCCAAAATCACTAAGTTGCTGTTTAAGCCAAAGTATTTGGGTAGTACATAAACTCAAAGCAATATACTCGGCTTCAGTGGTAGAAAGAGCTACACTAGCTTGCTTTTTAGAAAACCAAGAGATCAAGTTGGTTCCTATAAATTGACACGTACCGCTAGTGGATTTTCTATCTAACTTGCAACCACCATAATCAGCATCACTATATGCGTACAATTCCAACTTAGCGTTTCTATCATACCAAAGTCCTAAGTGAGGTGTATGCTTAAGATATCTAAAGATCTTTTTTCACTACATTGTAATGTGATACCTTAGGACAAGATTGAAAGCTAGCACACATACACACACTAAACATGATATCAGGTCTTGATGCAGTTAAGTATAACAATGAGCCAATCATAGACCTATAAAGTGTGTCATCAAAAGGTTTACCATTTTCATCCTTATCTAGTTTGGTGCTAACACTCATGGGCGCAGATGTTGGTTTCAATTCTTCAAAGCCAAACTTCTTAATCATATCATTGACATACTTAAGTTGGCTAATGTGAATTCCTTGAGGGGTTTGCTTGATTTGAAGCCCTAAGAAGTAGTTCAATTCTCCTACCATTGACATTTCAAATTCTGACTTCATACACTCTTCGAAGTCTTTTAATAAGGTAGGGTTGGTTGAACCAAAGATTATACCATTTACGTATATTTGAACTATTAATAAATTATTACCTTTTCTTCTTAGGAATAATGTGTTGTCTATTGTTCCCCTTTGATAATTATTTGCAATGAGAAAGTTTGCAAATCTGTCATACCAAGCTCTTGGAGCTTGTTTCAAACTATATAAAGCTTTCTTAAGCTTATAAACATGGTTAGGATTCTTTGGATCTTCGAATCCAGGTGGTTGTTTGACAAACACATCTTCTTGGATGTATCCATTCAAGAAAGCACTCTTGACATCCATTTGGAAGAGTTTGATGTTGCTTAGACTTGCAATTGCAAGTAACAATCTAATTGCTTCTAGTCGTGCAACGGGTGCAAATGTTTCTTCATAATCTATTCCTTCTTGTTGATTATAACCTTGTGCGACTAGTCTAGCCTTATTTCTCGTAATATTTCCTTGTTCGTCCATTTTATTCCTAAAAACCCATTTAGTTCCTATTATAGACTTGTATTCAGGTTTAGGTACTAAGTTTCACACGTTGTTCCTTGTGAATTGGTTCAATTCCTCATGCATGGCTTCTATCTATGATATGTCACCTAAGGCTTCCTTAACATTCTTAGGTTCTATGTGTGAGACTAAGCTATGTCCTTCAAGTTGACTTATGTTTCTACGTGTTCTAACCCCAACATTTGGATCCCCAATGATTAATTCTTTAGGATGCCACCAATTCCTAGATTTACTAGGTTCACCCTCATCTTGTTCAAATGTTTCATTTGTATGAATATTATCATATGTAATTGGATCATTAGTAGTATTATCTTCTAATTGCAAAGTCTCTTCATTTATTTCATCTAAGGGTTCATGCATATCTTGTTCAGGGGAAGTTGTTTCTAGATGATCAAGTACAGGCTCAAGTAATACATCATCATCAAACATATTTTCAACATTATTCTCAAGTATATGTTGAGTTTTATCACTAACTTCAAAGCATGCATTTTCATTGAATTTCACATGTATAGATTCAATTGTTTTTCTAGATGCAGGATTATAACACCTATATGCTCTAGAATTAGTTGAATAACCAACAAATATACATTCAATAGACTTTGGTTCAAATTTGTCTAGATTATCCTTAGTGTTCAACACAAAACACTTACATCCAAATACTTTAAGATAATCTATTTTAGGTTGTCTATTATTTAACAACTCATAAGGTATTTTATTTAATTTCTTTCTAATTCAAAGCCTATTTATAATATAGCATGCACAACTAACAGCTTCAGCTCATAAATACTTTGGTAATTTATTTTCACATAACCTTGTTCTAGCAACTTCTTGAATTGTTATATTTTTACGTTCAACAACTCTATTGAGTTATGGTGTTATGGGTGGTGAGAATTCATGTTTAATTCCATGTAGTTCACAAAATTTGATTACATCTTTGTTTTTAAATTCTCCACCTCTATCACTTCTAATTCGTTTAACATTTTCTTCGTAAATGTTTTCAAGTTGCTTAATAAGAGTTTCGATTGCTAATGGAGCATCGTCTTTGTGTGTTAAGAACAATGTTCATGTGTAGCGTGAGTAATCGTCTACTATGACACATACATAGTAGTGTCCACCTAGACTTCTTGTCCTACTTGGACCAAATAAGTCTAAGTGAAGCAATTTTAGTACATGACTAGTACTCACTTCATGTTTCGGTTTTAAGGTTTCTTTAATGTGTTTTCCTTTAATACATGTTTCACACATTTGAAAATTATCTAAGTCTAACTTAGGCATTCCTCTAATTAAATTCTTCTTAGATAATTTCTTAATGGTTGAAATTCCTTTATGGCCTAATCTTCTATGCCATAAATTCACATCTAAGTCATGTGATATTAGACACTTAACATTAGCATCTAACATATTATCTAAGGTAAGAATATAAATATTGCCATCTCTATTTCCTTTTAAAACCGTTTCTCCTTTTTCATTTATTGTATCACAAGAATTTGGAAGAAAAGAGACATTATAACCACAATTTATAAGTTGAGAAATACTAAGTAAATTATAAGAAAGATTGCTTACTAACAACACATTTCGTATTTGAAATGTGTTAGGGTCCCCAATTGTTCCTTTTCCAACAACTTGTCCTTTGTTGTTGTCACCGAATGTTACTTTTCCTCCATTCTTGATATGTTCCAATTTGATGAATAGTTTGGGGTTCTCCGTCATATGCCTCGAACATCCACTATCTAAAAACCATTTGGTTTTCAGATTCTTTGACGTTGCCTCCATCTTGCATTCTTTGCGTTTTTCCTACAATGGAGACACAGTTTTAGGTACCCTTTATTTGGGTCATTGAATGTTAGGGGCACTATTCTTGTTTAGATATCCCTTAGGTATCCAAACTTGAACATACCTTTTAGGCACATTTTTAGCATGATTATAATTTGGAAAATAAGAAGAATAAGCATATAGATGATCATTCCACATAAGTGAAGATGTATTGTTATACACGCTGCGCCATGGTTGATAATCATTATATGCTGGCCGATTTTTATAATGTGTATAAGGCATGCGATTTTGTTTCTTGAATGGCGCTATATAAGTGTGTTCATAGCCATTTCTATAAGACTTATATGAGTTTTGCCTATACTTAGATTCATAATAAGTTGGATGCATTTTATTCTTTCTAGTTGTATTTGTATATATAGGCATAATTTCTAGGTTGTCTAGATGCAAAATTTAGCCTAGATGTATGCGTATGCGTGTGTGCTTTTATGGGTGTATGTTGTGTTTTTGCCTTAGAATAAACAGAAGAAGGAGTAGAAGAAGATTTAGCAGGCAAAGTTGTTTTTGTATCTTTATAAGGCTGTTTAGTAGTTGAAGATACAAACTTAGTCTTTCTACCTACTTTGTTATCTTCTTCTTTATAGCCTAAGCCGGTTTTATCATTTTCATACTTTTGTGATGAGATTAGTGTATCTAACATATTAGCACCCGAATTAAATTGTTCTAACATTTTTTCTAAGTTAAGTTTAGAAGACTTAAGTTGTACTATCTCATGTTCACAATTTTCCAACTTGGACTTTAACATATTATTTTCTGTTTTTATCTTTTGTTCATCTTTCTTATATGATTCAATTTTATTCTCTAAAGAATCAAGAGTATTAGTAGACTCTTGTTTAAGAGATTCTAATTGATCGGAAAATTCCAAGTTGGACGTCTTCAACTTGTTATTTTCTTCAATTAGTTTCTTCTTTTCTTTAGAGAGCCTTTTACAGTGAGCATGCATTCTAAAGAACTCTTCATACATTTCATCAAATGTCATGTCACTATCAGAATCATTATCAGATGAAGAACATATCTCGTTGGATACGAAGCAGACTTGAGCTTCCTCAGTTTCGAAATCTGAGTCGGATGAGTCGCTTCAGTGCTCACATTCATTGCTCGTTTCCCTTTCCTTGCCTTAGACTCCTTTGTCTTTGTCATTTGTGCCTCCTTGTCCTTGGCTTGTTTATTATTATTGTTATTATTATTTTTCTTCGTAGGACAATCATATGAAATATGTCCTTTTTGACCGCATTCATAACACTTTAATTCTTCATTATACCATCTGTTTGTGTTATTTTTCCTAGGTTGAGAAGAAGAAGAAGAAGAACGTTGTCTATTCCTATTAGGACGTTTGAAAAACTTTCTAAGTTTTCTTGCTATTAATATCAAGTCATCATCTAATTCAGTATCACTATTACTATCATCATTATTTGTATGTGTTTTAGTTGTTTTGAAAGCTATTGACTTACTTGATGATTTAGATGACTCGGACTTCCGTTGGTTTAGTTTTACCTCATAGACTTTAAGAGACCCGATCAATTCATCCATCTAAGTGATTGACTTTGTCTCCTCGATTGCAGTCACCTTTGGATCCCATTCAGCAGGAAGGCTTCGTTGCACCTTTTGAACTTTTTCATTGTTCGTGAATGACTTCCCTAAAGCTTCAAGAGCATTGAAAATATTAGTAATCCTCAAATCCATAGATGTTATGGATTCGTTCGGCAACATTTTGAAAGACTCTAATTCAGTCATAAGCATGTTTATTTTTGACTCTTTTACACCACTAGTGCCTTCATGCTTTAATACAAGTGATTTCCACATATCGTATGCGCTTGTGTAATTTGAAACATATCCTGCTTCAGAAGTTGTAAGTCTATTCAAAAGTAATTGTATAGCTTTAGCGTTCATGAACATTTTCTTTTTATCTTCAAATGACCACTCACTTTTATATTTTTCAACCTCTTGTGACTCCACTAACTTGTACAACTTTCATTGGAATGTACGGCCCATCTTCAACTATAGACCATAAATCGATGTCTATAGCCATTAAGAATAGCCTCATTCTTATTCTAAGAACAAAATTATTGCCATCAAAAAGTGGAGGGCGTTGAGTGGACATACCTTCCAACTCACCTTTGTGAGAAACTATTGCCATAGTATGTACCTTTAATCTGAGATAAGCAGGCTACAAAGAGTAATTATTTATTGGCTTTGTATTGATTGTACGGTGTTGAATCTTGCTTCTTTGAGTGGTGCAGACCTTGCTCTGATACCAATTGTTGGACCGTACACCTGAAATGAACACCACTAGAGGGGGGTGAATAGTGGTTAGCGGAAATTACACTACAATCTTTTGTAAAAATCCCCTTTGAAAACAGAATCTGAAACTGCCTCAGATTCAGAACCCGTTTTTGAAAAATTCAAAAATAATTGTACACAACTCCAAAAATTATGAAACTTTCCAGAATTTAACCTCAATGAGTTAATAAGACTCTGTCCAAAAATTAGACAAAAATAAGATCGTTTGTTCCTTCAAACAAATAAAAAGATTCAGATGGTCAATCTGGACAGAATTGGACAGAATGTTGCTGAATTTGCAAAACGTGTTTCTCTTTGAATACTCAACCAAAAAGGTTGATCTTTATATCAAAACACTCCTTAGGATGTGTAGATGAAGTTTCCAAAAGGCCCTGACCTTAAAAAATTCTTGATAAATACAGAATTTAAGTTTTCTCAAAACTGGTCAGATTGCAGCCAGATTAGAGCAGTTATCTTGCAAAGACTGAAAGACTAACTTTCCCTTGCTCAAATCAAGTGATTCTTATTGCAAATGAAAGCTAATAGTCTGAAGTATAACTTCACCAAAAATCACGAATTTTGAACGTGTTTAGCTATTTTTTCAAATTGTGAAAAGTTACGTGAAAACTGCAGTAAAAACAGGCAGAAAAACAGAAATGAAGAAACAAGACAAGAACACCGAGGATTTATCCTTGTTCGGTCAATGTGACCTACTCCAGTCCCAAGGAACACCCTTCCTTGGATTTCAATATCAAATGAATCATCTGACAACAAGAACCAAGCTTGATCCTTGGGTTATACACCAACCCTATTCAAGACTTGGATGATCACCTTCTAAGCAACACTTAGTTGCAACACCTCTACCACCTATTGATATAGCCTTATAAGAATGGCTAATCAATCTTACAAATGAAGCTCAAGAGGCTTGTAGCTTAACAATAACAACAAGAACACCTTAGCTACAAAGAATGGAACAAGAACAACAACAAGAAGATGATAGCTAGACAATTCAACAAATACTTTCAAGTAAGCTTCAAGTGTGTTTCATCTTCTTCACCATTGCCTCTATTTAGTGTGAGATGAGCCTTGGAGATAAGACTTCCAATGTGTCACTATCTTCATCATCAAGTCCAAATGTCTTCACATCATTGGTTGGCCTTGTACACTTGGCAAAATAAGACAACATAATTGGTCCACCTTGGCACTACATTTGGCTGATTTTTTAACCTTAAAATAGTCTTGAAAATGTGAAGATAATACCCAAAGATAATAGCCATAAAAACTCCATTATCTTCTCAACTCTTTGGCACAAGAATAGGCATGTGGGTATTTGACAAATTCAAAAATTCAGCTCCAAAAATTATCATAGTAGCTGTTGGCTACTTCCTTTTTCTTTCAAAAATAAATTTTGATTTTCTTTAATAAAATAAGAAAGGATAATACCACCAAATTATCCTCAACTCCAAGCACAACAATAGGATATGTGAGAGCTCCATTTTGACTCAAAAAATCTACCAAGAAAAGCCATATAGCCATTGGCTATATTTAGAAAATTCTAAGTTGGCAATTTTGCCAACTAGCTCATTTTTGGTTGGTCCACTTGTCTCCAACTCACAAAATGAAATCCACATCATATCCAAATGCATATTCACGTTTTTCAACATATATATATGTGTAGCAACTCAGATTTTTGAAGAAGAAATCAATAGATAATAGTTGACAAGATTATGTCAACATGTAACATCGAAATTCCCAATATTTCTTCTTATATATCATGAACATTTCTACACCTTTGACACCTTTAATATCTCTGAATAATGATGATAAATGTGCTCTTATAACATATATAAAATGGTCTTCAAGAAAAAATAGAATGTGACATCTCAAATCGTCACATATCCCGCTATAGTCAATAACATCATGTGAGATAATAAGCTAAAGAATCACCATATTATCTTCAAGTTAATAATAAATCAGCTCCAGAATGAAGATAATATTATGATCAAGAGATTCCTTGAGTGAAAATACCAAAAATACCCTTGGGGGTATAATGACCAAAATACTCCTGGTATATGAAAACTCCAGAAATGACCCGGATGGTCAGAAATAATCATGATATCACCTTTGTCATGATAAATAGTATTAGAATACATCCTTGAAATATTTTCACCATGTGATGTTCCTACAAAATTCAAAATACCAATTTTGCCCTTTTCGGTAGGTTGTAGAAACTTCCAAGACACGTTAGTCACAAGACAATTATAATCACCAAAATCACATAAGAATCACATAATAAACATTGTGAAACATATATAAATGAAAAACAATCATTTCATCACTTTTTAGAAAAATTTCACCAAAAACGCTGGACATCGATCGATCTATGTCTCAATTTTAGAGACTGATGTATACATCGATCGATCGATGTACCTCTGGTTGAGAGATCTATGTCTCACAGTGAGTTTCAACTTTTGCCTCTGTGTGACATCGATCGATCGATGTAC
>AP025056.1:15903024-16009280 GCA_036186865.1 Eustoma russellianum | reverse complement strand
ATCATGATATCACCTTTGTCATGATAAATAGTATTAGAATACATCCTTGAAATATTTTCACCATGTGATGTTCCTACAAAATTCAAAATACCAATTTTGCCCTTTTCGGTAGGTTGTAGAAACTTCCAAGACACGTTAGTCACAAGACAATTATAATCACCAAAATCACATAAGAATCACATAATAAACATTGTGAAACATATATAAATGAAAAACAATCATTTCATCACTTTTTAGAAAAATTTCACCAAAAACGCTGGACATCGATCGATCTATGTCTCAATTTTAGAGACTGATGTATACATCGATCGATCGATGTACCTCTGGTTGAGAGATCTATGTCTCACAGTGAGTTTCAACTTTTGCCTCTGTGTGACATCGATCGATCGATGTAGAGATCGATGTATATCAATCTCTGACTGAGAGATCTATGTATACATCGATCTCTGGCTGAGAGATCTATGTAGAGATCGATGTCACTTTTTCATTTCTTTCAACTTTATTTCAACTTTTAATCACCTATAACACCATATGTGACATTTTTAAGAATTCACCACTTAAAATCATGTTTTGAAAATTATCCAAACATATTTCTCAACACTTTTTAGCTTTTATAATTTCTGGAATTTATTTATATTTTTGTGATATTTATTTATATTTTTCCTAGAATTATTACTATTTTAAGTTAATTAAATAACATTTACTAAATTCCAGAAATTCAGAAAAAGAAATAATTAATTATTATATAGTGGGCTGACCCTTTACCGCCAGCCCTGGTCCGCTAACCGCACAAGCCCGGCCAGTTAAGGCTGGACTGCGCAAGAATTCCATTCGGCCCAGTCCGCTAAGCCAGCCTTTCCCTTTTTTATATAATTATGTTAATGGGCTGGTCCTGCAGCTGCAAACCGCAACCCATTAAGGCTGGCCTGGTCTGCCGCTGGCAGGCCGGTCCTATATCAATTTTTTTTAATTTTCCATCAACTGCTGCAGCCTGGAGGCGCGTGAGTGCCCACGCGCGGCTACTCCGACTGCGCGTGAAGTGCTCCGGCCGCCTCCGGCGTCCGTGTTTCAACTCGATCTATATTTTCTCCTATTTTCAGTTTATGGGAACCTAATCTAAGGTCAAAACAAAAACATAAAACTCCTAATCATACAAAGATTGTGTTATTTTGATTATCAAAATTTTCTCTAACATCAAATCCAAAGCACGCAAAACAGAGCACACACAACCATAGTCTGCAGCGTTCGTGCTTTTCACAGAATTAACAGCATGCTATGGAATTTAACAATTAAAACAACAAAAACACATAATGTATCACTAAGGCATGCTTGGATTGTACCAATATGGAGGGAAAAAAAGAACCTATTTGATTGCTGACCATTAACACAGTATACTGACTAGCGAATAGATTGAGACACCCGGCTTTCTCTTTTCCTTCTATTCTCCTTCTCTCTTTTCCCTTTTCTCCTTCTTCTCCTCTCCTTCTCTCTTTTCCTCTTCCCTCTCTTTCCCTACCGCCTTCTGTGTTTGGTTGTTGTTTAGTCCGGCACCCCACATTGCCATTTATCAAAATTTTTGGCCGAAATTTGGGGAGGAAACTGTTACCCCCAAATCAAGTCTCATATTTATTATTATTTTTTCTATTTTTGTTTTTTTTAAATTGTTCATCCTTATCATTCATTTTACTTTATTATTATTATTAACACATTTTTTTCCTTTTTCCTTTATTCTTTTTTTATATTTTTCTTTTACTATGTACACATATAACAAATTTTTTATAGTTATAACATTACTTGGACATTATCGACATGCTATAATTAATTTAATTTCGAAGGGTTGCTACACCCAACGACTATTTGGTTTTAATTAACACATAACGACTAGTTCAAAAATTTCCGGGTGTAACAGTTGTTGTTGGACAAAAACACTAATACAAAGTCTAGTTTTTTTTAATGATAATGTATTAGTGTGTTATACTTTTTGATTGTTTATGATATTCTTTCCATTTCCAATAGAATCAAAGACACATTCTTTCTTGACTTTGGATAGAATAAATCAAAATGACTCACTAAATTTGATGCGCTTCTTATATTGTGAAGTAACAGTAGATCGACAAAACTTGACGCAATTTTCATTATGGGTCGTTGGAGAACAACTTTTTTGTGTTTCTAACGCATGAGTATGGTTGCGTATATCCGACCCCCATACCTTGCGATAGGCGGGAGCCTCTAATGCAATAGGGTAATGTTGTTGTTTGTTTATCATGATACTGTATCTCAATATTACGTATTATATTTAGTATAATAACATACAATACAAATTCATTGGACTAAGACAGTACGGCAGATACAACACAACAATAACAACACATATTCAATATATACTAATGACAGCAAAATTTATCGATAAGGTCTAAGGAGAGTGAGAGTCAGACAAATAATACCTCAATATCAAAGAATAGAAAGTTTGATTCCAATAAGACCCGCTATATACATGTATTATTATTGTTATTTTTTTGAAGCCTATGTATCATTGTCTTTGCACCAACATTTCTCGTAACTAAGTTTGATTGGGTTTAGTTATCAAACTTACAATTTCAAAATACAACAAATCATGATCAAATAAAATACAATTGCGGCGAAATTAATATAATGAAATGGGAGTATACATTATCTTCCGAATGTTTAACTTAATTGAAGCAAGAATATAATAATAAAGATCATGTATATTCTGAATTCAAATCTCAAAATCTCTAAGTATATGGACGCTTAGAACTTTTTATTAAAAAAGGCTTAATAAAAACTTATAAAGGTCTCATTCTAGAATTTATCTTTTGAACAGCTTGTTGAAACCCTGTAAGATTTTCTTTTGTTCCTTTTCTTCTAAAAATAATTAAAAACCTTTTAGATAAAAGAATTAGTTAATAACTTTTTTTATTCAAATATTTTTCAGTTATTATACGAAACGTTAAAAACTTTTGAAATTACAATTTTTTTTCTAAATTTTTTAAATTTGTTGCACAAAATATCTATGTTGGTCGTTTAAACGTTATTTATTTGATTTTCAAATTGGTGATATTTATATAAATAGATTTAGTGTAAGAAATTTACAAGATTTTAATAAAAACTTAATTTCAAAAGTTCTAAATAATTTATTCAACATGTCGAAACTTCAGATAAAAAATATAATTAACTCATAAGTCGAAAACCTTTAGATGCCCTGGTGTAATGGGCTTTCGCGTTTGTGCAGGGTCCAGAAAAGAGGCCGGATGGCTTTGCAATCTGATATACGCAGCCTTATCGTACACTTTGTATAAGAGACTGTTTCCGTAGCTCGAACCCGTGACTTCAAAGTTATAAAATACCAACCTTATCGGTTGCTCTAAGAACCTCCATCTTCGAAAATCTTTAAAAAATTGTAATTTCAAAAGTTTTATTATTATTATTATTATTATTATTATTATTATTATTATTATTATTATTATTATTATTACACCGTCCTAGAATTTACTAGTAATCACTAGTAATTTTTTTTAGGATGAGATCTCCTCACCCTTTTTCCTCTTATTCCACTGTCCATCGCTCGACACGTGGCAACAGGAGTGGTAATGTTAAATATGAGTGACCTTCATCTGGCCTCTGCATCACTATTACCACGTGCGACAGTAGAGTGAGGATTTTTTCACTTCAAGAACTTCCCAATTTGCACTAGCCGTCCTCTCCCTTCTTGCTCTAAAAGCACAGTGAATGCATGGAAGTTGAGCAGCAAAGCGACTCCCGAAATTCCAATTTTTTATGGAGGAAGGGATGTTTATGGCATGATTAATTACTTTATTAGGATGTCTCCTACTAAAGTAATACCAGCTTTCTTTGTGTTTGCACACAAACATCCCCCTGAAGACGGCTAAATCAAATTCCGCCTCAGCTGCTCTCAGATAGAGCAGATAACTGGCAATGACCTTCAAGCCGTTGGGCATGATATGAGGTAATCTAAGGTTATAAAAATCAAGGATTTGAAGAAAAGGGCCAGGAACGGAAAGGTCAAACCGAGATTTGAAGTACTCTTCGTAAACTGCCTCATACCCAGCGGGTGGATCATAGGCAGCTTGATGAGAAAGAGGCGAAATTGGGGAAAAATATCCCTATCTATGTTAAACTCAGTACAAAATTTAGAGAGGTCAGCAATTTTTAAAGTGCAAACTGAACTTTGCACTACTGGAGAAGGAGAACCCCTGTCAATGGACAGCAGGGGTATTATGGAAGAAGAAGTAGTGGCAACCATAGAAGGTTCACCAGCAGGGCGCAACCTCCTTAGGGGGTGGTTGTCCTCACTAGTATCGGACCTCTCGTGAAGGGATTGGACCTCTTGGTCACCCTCCAGATCGTCTGGGTAAGAATGAGTGGATCTATTTTGGGAATCCGGAGAAGGAGGGGATGAAATAACAAAAGCCATGAGTAAGATGAAGAAATGCTTACAGAAGCTTGAAGGGTTGAGCTGGAAGGAAAAGCACCCGAATAAGGATGGAGAAAGGCTTCAAAAACGAAGAAGAAGAACTAAACAGCGGAGTAGGCAGAGTGCAGAATAGAAGAAGAAGAAAAGAAGAGATTAGGGTAATTGTCCCTATTTATAAGAAGGAAAGGCAAAGTTGCAACTTTTCGTTTGAAATTCGAAGAGGCGACGGTTCAGGTATTTTCTCCCCTCGTGAGCTGAAACCGCCGAAAAGATAATGATGAGGCATTGGAATTAACGCTTACATTAAAAGCGGGAATTACGGCGCAGATAAGAGGATAACTGCCCAATTAATGGAGACATGTCACATATTCAGAATAGATTTGTATGCCCTCACAGTTCAGCTCAGCCACACAAAATCTAGGGGCAAATGATAAACCAGAATTAATTGTCTGTTAGTCAACAACAGTCAACGGTATAACTCCTGCAGTTCAGCACCCAAGTATTGCTGTTCAGCCGTGATTGCATTCGGCTGTGCCCCCATGATATCCATTTTACTATCAAAGAATAAGCCAAGGACTGCACCTCGGCACCGAACTCCAACATCAGCTTCAGCCTAAGTGCTACACTCCAGATCACTTCGGTCAGATTTAATATTGCACTTCGGCAAGGCCTAGTTTCGCACTTCGGCAAAGGAATCAAGAACAGTATCAAATCGTAGAACCATCAGGCAGAAGTGCAATTCAAAGAAAGAGTACACGTCTGGCTATTCAGCCTGTACACGCCAAAGTCACTTCGGCCGACCTACTAGTCACATCAGTCGGCCTACCGGTCATATCAGCAGACCTACTGCGTCATAGGTCTTCTGCCCCAGGCAAACATCTCATCCGCTATCAGAGCCAAGGACGGGAAAAAGCTAATAAAAGCAAGCCAATGCAGACCTGAAAACGGATCCCAATTCGAAATCCATTCTTCATACAACCTGGAGCTAATACATTGAACTTTCTCTTCGGCTGACCTGTGAGAATTTTCTAACTCCATACACTAAACTATATTCTCAGTGAGCACGGACTTGAGCGTCGGAGGATTTTACCCGGGGTCATCCCCTCGGGACATCTGATCTTTGCTTCCTTGTGCAGGATTTTCAGGAAGCTATTCCAGCTACCATTTTCAAACCAGTTAACTACTCTTCGAGTTAACTGACGACGTTTATTTGAGGTCATCTTAGACCCTTGGTGAAGATCCGGCTTCATCGTATAGAGTACCATTTGTTACAATTCAGGTTTAGAGTATGAAAATGAAGATATGCATACCCTTTTTTAGTGGAGCGTACCGTTTGAGACCATATTATAATAGTGATTTCTAATTTTTTTTTTAATTATAATGTTGGTTGGATTCAGTTCTCATAAATTTTCTGAGTCTATGAAACGGATAAATTAAATTTATGTATAGAATAAAATAATTAATATGGTACTCGTTTTCATAATTCCAGTGGTCTCTATAAACATGCTAATCTATTTTTATAAATAGTATTACTATTTTATGCTGAAGTTATTTTTTCGTAAGATGAAATGTATGAGAGCGAAAAATCGAATTAGAAAATTCTGTTGAAGTGTATGTTTTTGTTATGATTTTTTCATTACAATGGACCTTTTTAAACGGTAGCTACTAACATTATAAATATCTATATGGCATTGCTAGAACCAAGTGGTGCATGGACAAGTGTCCCAATGCCCCATCTCCAAGATGTGTAGAGCAACAGATTGTAGATAACTTCAATCAAAAAAAAAATGCATTTGGTTCAATAGACACGACAGTAGCATAGCAGATGTTTTATCTCAGAGATGCAAATATTGTTTTGATATTGTTCAATAAAGATCCCCTTCTTTGGAAAAAAAAATATTCGATTTTGTAACCCTTGTAACATTCTCTGTTAAAGTAATGGGGTTAAAAATTAATCTAAATAATTTATTTAAAATTTATTTTTTCGTCTGATGGAAAGTGTAAAATAAAAAGGAGTAAAATTGTTTACTTGGAAGTGTGTAGAGTAGAAAATGAGAAGAAAAAATTACTTTGTTTAAATGACCGATGTCTGAGTATAAGCATGCTATTCCATTTTTTTTTCCTTTGATAAAATGATCTCCCTTTTTGCCATTCGTTTTTGTCATTAATTAATAATACAAAGAAGTGTTTTCCAGCAAAAATTCCTTTTCTAACCAACCAATCGGGTGCATCACATGGACAAATATTACAGTAGTTCGACAAAATGTTTGTCAAATAATCAAATGTATAAAATATATATAACTTTTTGTTTTTATGAATCTTTATACGTAAATAAGATATATATATATATCTTTTTGTTTTTATCAATCATTCTTTGTTTATACGTAAATAAATCTTATGTGTCTTCTTTTGGGGTTAACTTATCTCATCACGCTGGCTTAGAAAAGGATTAGGATTGTGGAAAAGGACACCCCTGCTGACGTGGAATAGCTCAATTTAGCCATTTTTGGTTACGATGAGATCTCCTCACTCCCAAATCCCTCACTCTCTTCTTACCATTCGTCACGTGGCAGCAAGGGATGGTGAGACTAGATGAGATGATGTAAAAAAAGAGGTGTATGAAAGGGTGTGGCTGTCATGTGACGGACGGTGGAAAAGAAAGTAAGACTTTTAGAGGTGAGAATATCTCATTCCTTTTTGGTTGTAATATAGGCAGAGGTAGATAATATCTCAATGTCCCAGAAATATTACCGTCCTTCTGGGTCCCATCTGTAGACAAGTTCATTGCATTGTTACAGGGATAGTGAATGGACCATAATTTTGTCATAAAATAAATAAAATCAATCTGAAACATCTCATATATAATTAGCTTAAAATGGTAGATTTTCCTAGACGTATAGATGGCATGACCGAAAATAGTGACAAGATCTTCTATCATATTAGATAGGACCATGTATCTAAATAATGTCAAATTAATACTCCTTGGATGAGATAGAATATGAGATATAAAATCTTTTCACTCCAAAATACCCTTGCAAACATTGTAAAAAAGATTTTTTTTGGCTTATTTGTATCATATATTTAAATTCTTTCACTAGTACACAAACACACTATATTATTACTATTGTATCATCTATACAGTGCATATAGTATCGGGGTCTTACTGGAATTAAAATCTATCTCATGTGATGGAGGTATTGTTTGTCGGTCTCTCACCAACAATAACTTTTGATGTCATTAGAATATATAGGTATGATTGTTGTTATTGTATCATTTTCTAAATAAACAAGTTTGAACGTGTCATAAATTCGATAAATCTTTTATACATATGGCACGTGATACTGATAAGTTGAGAAGTTAATAACCCGAGTCATGAAGTATTATTTGGGTTCTAGAATCGGATGAAATCTAAGGTGGCGTTTGGTTGGCACTTGGGAATCGGAATTAGAATCGGAATGTGTATGATAGGAGTCGTACACATTCCGATTGTTGGAGACAATCAATCCTGTACCAAGACGCAGTCGTACAATGTGTGCATATGAAACAACAAAAATAAATCAAACCCGGGGCGAGTCGAAGACTCTGTCCTTAAGACGTATTGCTCCGGTATACTGTGCCCAACCGGTGTGAGCAATCGTCTCCCAGGATACAACGGGTACCTGTTCAGTTGAGCGGCACTGCTGAACTTGAACTCCTTCGAACGCTAGAGTGTCCTGACTTCTCCCGGACGATATGCAAGACTCACGTGCTTATGAATGCAAAATGCTTATGAAATGCTTAGAGCTTGGTGTCAATGATTGCACCCTTAGCACTCTTTATATAGGGGAGTCGGTTGAAGAACAAGGAACCGTGATCGTTGGATCAAAACCGAAGTTTGATTTAGGCCGTTGGATTAAAACCTCCTATCTAGATTAGGAAGGTTTAATCTCAGCCTTTGGATCGAAGATAGATTAGCAGGTTTAAACCTGGATCGTTAGATGGAAACCATATTCGGTTAAGCAGTTAAGACAGTTTAAATCTCGGCCGTTAGATCAAAGCTGCCTCCCCACCACCGTTAGATCAAAACAAGTTGATCTCATTTAAACAGGAGGATAGTGTTAGTTTCAGATTTGAAACATAACCACTCAAACTGAAGAGATTCTGCACGCTGTTCAACATCGATCGATCACATCGATCGATCGATGTATACATCGATCGATCGATGTATCGATCGATGTACGTCAGAATCGTTCCTCACCTTTCTGTCCAACTTCGATCGATACATCGATCGATCGAAGTCAACATCGATCGATCGAAGTGATCGACTGATGTGAGACAGAAACATCGAAGCTCTCTGATCAACTTCGATCGATGACATCGATCGATCGAAGTAACATCGATCGATCGATGTCATCGATCGATGTCCGTCAGAAGCTCTTTTACACCACATGGACACTTCCAACGTGGCATTCCTCCACACAGGTGACACATCACCCATCCACAACATTTTCCATCCACTTTGAGCATTAATTTCACATTCACACAATACATAATTGAGTGAGTTCACATCCTAACATTAACTCGTTAAGGATTCATTAAGCTCATAGTACGTTGCACAACCAAGTTTTGCAACTTCATTAATGGGCCGAAGCCCAAATCTTCAATCTCCAACGTTGGGCCAAAGCCCAAGCCTTAAATTCTCCAACAATCCCCCACATGAATGGGAATTAATGCAGACACATATGCAGACTCTGAGGAGAAGTCAGACAAGAAAATATTGCATCAGAAGAGGTAGCTTCTGGCTTTGAACCTTTCATAGTGATGTACCATCGGATTCACTCGGCTAAGTAGTGACTTGATGTCTTGAACTAGTCAGCCTTTGTTGTGAACCAAGACAATGACACTCACACAATATTTCCTTTAACACCCTTTTGGTTCTCATGGTTGTGTTCGTTTTGGCCATGAACAACCTGGTTTCAGAAAGTGTTTTAGAGAAATCTTGCCACCTAGACTTTCTCATAGAAGCGGCCCCACTTCACACTTACATAGGTGATTCCTATCAAGAGTATTCTGCCATACTCCACTTGACGTATCAAGATATAGGACATCATTAAAAGCCTTAGCTTACCCTGAAATCTCTGCAGACAGCACTTTTATTAGACGGAATGAGTAAGTGCTAACTGAACCTTCATAACTTAGTTGTCCCATTGAACCAAGATTCGGGGATCTCCAGTCAACAAGGTTGGGTTACCATTACAAAGATTCATGCATTATGGGCTTCAATCCCATTCCGTTTGTCAATCTTGACATATGATCTCTAGGCAAGCCTTTTGTAAGCGGATCCGCAAGATTCTCCATTGATTTTATATAATCTATGGAAATCACGCCATTAGAGATCAACTGCTTAATGGTATTATGTCTCCGACGTATGTGTCGTGACTTACCATTATAGATGCTGCTTTGAGCACGTCCTATAGCTGACTGACTATCACAGTGTATGCTAATAGGAGCGATCGGCTTAGGCCAGCACGGAATATCTTCCAAGAAATTCCGAAGCCACTCAGCCTCTTCCCCAGCTTTGTCCAACGCTATGAACTCAGCTTCCATAGTGGACCGAGCTATACAGGTTTGTTTCGTGGATTTCCACGACACAGCAGCACCACCAATAGTGAACACGTACCCACTGGTGGACTTCGAGTCCTTACTGTCTGATATCCAATTTGCATCGCAGTATCCTTCCAATACTGCTGGATATCTCGTGTAATGTAATCCAAGATTCATTGTGCATTTCAAATACCTCATTACTCTGTTAAGAGCTTTCCAATGATCATCACTTGGATTACTCGTAAATCTGCTCAACTTGTTTACCGAACAAGCTAAGTCTGGTCTTGTACAATTCGTTATGTACATCAGACTCCCGATTACCTGAGAGTATTTCAATTGAGCTACAGGTTCGCCTCGATTCTTCCTTAAGTGCATACTTAAGTCAAGCGGGGTCTTTACCGGTTTCACATCATCCATATTGAACCGTTTCAGGACTGATTCAATATAGTGTGTTTGTGACAGTATGAGTCCCTCAGTCACCCTAGAAATCTTAATTCCTAGAATAACATTGGCAACTCCCATGTCCTTCATATCGAAGTTCCTCGTCAACATCTTCTTTGTGTTCAAGATTATGTCCCGAGTACTTCCCATGATAAGCATGTCGTCTACATAGAGACATACTATCACAAATGCATTCTGTGTGCTCTTAATATAGACACACTTGTCACACTCATTGATCTTGAAACCATTAGCTAACATGGCTTGATCAAATTTCAAGTGCCACTGCTTAGGCGCTTGCTTAAGCCCGTACAAGGACTTAACGAGTCTACAAACCTTAGACTCTTGTCCTGGAACCACAAACCCTTCGGGTTGTTCCATATAAATCTCTTCATCCAACTCACCATTCAGAAACGCAGTCTTTACATCCATCTGATGGATTTCCAAGCTATAGACTGCAGCAATTGCAACTAGCATTCTTATAGACGTGATCCTAGTCACTGGTGAGTAGGTGTCAAAAAAGTCAAAGCCTTCTTTCTGTCGATAACCTTTAGCTACCAACCTGGCTTTATACTTTTCAATAGACCCATCCTCTTTCAGTTTCTTCTTGAAAACCCACTTACAACCAAGTGGTTTACTTCCAGGTGGAAGATCAACCAACTCCCAAGTGTGGTTTTGAAGAATTGAGTCTATCTCACTGTCAACTGCTTCTTTCCAGAATGGAGCTTCTGGAGTTGACATGGCCTCGGAAAAGTTCCTTGGCTCATTTTCTACCATATAGGTTAGAAAATCTGGTCCAAACGAAGTTGGCATTTTGGCACGCTTGCTTTGACGAAGCTCCTCATCTCCTTGAGGAGTCGCCTCACGCAATCGCTTACCAAGTCTTGTTACTTCTTGAATTTTGTCTTTCCTAGGAAAGACATCTTCAAAGAACACTGCATTCCTTGACTCCATGACAACGTTTTCATGTATGTCAGGAATATCCGACTTGTGCACCAAGAAACGATATGAACTACTGTTAGTTGCATAACCAATGAATATGCAATCAACTGTTTTAGGCCCAATTTTAACCTGTCTTGGTTTAGGTACAGCAACCTTTGCCAGACACCCCCACACTTTCAAATATTTGTAACTAGGCTTATAGCCCTTCCACAATTCATATGGGGTCTTATCCGTCTTCTTGGACGGAATCCTGTTTAAAATGACGTTGGCTGAGAGGATTGCTTCCCCCCACAAGTTCTGAGGTAAACCCGAACTTATCAACATAGCATTCATCATCTCTTTAAGAGTACGGTTCTTGCGTTCAGCAATACCATTCGATTGAGGTGAATATGGTGCAGTCGTTTGATGAATAATGCCATGTTCTGAACAGAATTCATTAAACGGTGTATCATATTCGCCACCTCTATCACTTCGAATTGTTTTAATTCGTTTGCTAAGTTGATTCTCAACTTCATTTTTATAATCCTTGAAAGCATCAAGGGCCTCGTCTTTGCTACTTAGCAAATATACATAACAGTATCGTGTGCAATCGTCGATAAAAGTTACGAAATACTTTTTACCACCTCTTGTTTGCACAAACTTTAAGTCACACAAATCTGTGTGAATTAAATCCAACGATTCAGTGTTTCGTTCTATTGAAGGAAATGGCGCCTTTGCCATCTTCGCTTCAACACATATTTGACATTTTCCTTTATTATTAAAGTCCAGTTTGGGCAATAAGTCAAGATTACTCATACGTTGTATTGACTTGTAATTAACATGTCCCAAACGAAAATGCCATAAACAAGAAGATTCAAGCATGTAAGCAGAAGAGGAAGCAATTTTATTAGCCTCTGCGGGCAAATCTCTTTTGGGTACAATAGTGATGACATTCAATTTAAACATCCTATTTGACAAGTACCCTTTCCCCAAATACATGCCATTTTTCGAAAGAATAACTTTATTGGATTCTAACACTAGTCTAAAGCCATGCATGACTAGAAGAGATCCAGATACTAAATTCTTCCGAATATCAGGGACGTGTAGCACATTCTGCAGAGTCAGATGCTTCCCTGATGTGAGCTTCAGAACAACTTTGCCCTCGCCTTCAATCTTCGAGGAGGCCGAGTTTCCCATAAAAAGTTGTTCATTGTTCCCGGGCTGATACTCCGTGAACATCTCTCTGCTGGAGCAAACATGTCTAGTGGCGCCAGTATCAAGCCACCACTCGCGTACGTTCCCCACAGCATTGCACTTTGAGACCACCGCACAGAGATTCAGATCATCCAATGCATCGACTATATTCGCCTTTGCCTTGGTTTGCTTCTTCTTGGGCTTTCTGCATTCATTGCTGACATGCCCCTGAATGCCACAGTTGTAGCATTTCCCGGTGAACTTCTTGGCGATCTGCTTGCCTTTCTTGTTCACCCCGAGTTGGCTCTTTTTCTTGGCCTCTGCAACATGGGCCTTAGCCTGACTAGAGCTAGATTGTGGCGCTCTTTCAGATCTACGATTGTCCTCCTCAATGCGGAGTCGAACAATTAGATCTTCCAATGTCATCTCCTTTCTCTTGTGTTTGAGATAGCTTCTGAATTCCCTCCACGAAAGAGGTAGCTTCTCAATCACTGCTGCCACGACGAAAGATTCACTGAGCAACATGCCCTCCTCTTCCATCTCGGCAACCAACGTCTGAAGTTCCTCAACTTGAGAAACAACAGTGCGAGAATCAGACATTTTGAAATCCAGGAATTTGCCGACAATAAATTTCTTAGTGCTGGCATCCTCCGTACGGTATTTCTTTTCCAAAGCCTGCCACAAAGACTTTGCGGTTTTGTACGTACAGTACAAACCATACAAAGAGTTGTCCAAACAACTCAGAATATGACTCAAACAAACATAATTGTTGAAATTCCAAGTTTCAACAAAATGTTGGTTTTGCATATTCTGGGCTTGGTCCTCCAACAGATCCACCATAGGCGGGTCCTCAGTCAGGAAATTTGCCAATCCCACAGCAGTCAAGAAGAACAGCATCTTCTGCTGCCAGCGCTTGAAGAAGCTCCCACTGAACTTCTCTGGTTTCTCCACTTGGGCCACTACAGGACCCTGCGCAGGAGGAGCATGTCTTGGCACCCCAGCAGTTGGTGCCATCGGAGCAGAACTTTGAATGTCTGCACCATGAACCGAGCCTGAGCTTGCGTTCTCCATCAGATTACTGTTCAGTTGATCAAAACGAATAGATCAGAACAGAATCAGATTTAAGAAAGGAGTAGAAGTAGACTGCAAATCAGTACGAAACTGCTTTTGCGCAAATTAAAACGGTACAGAAATTAATTGAATAAATCAAAATACATCTTAAGATTGTTGGAGACAATCAATCCTGTACCAAGACGCAGTCGTACAATGTGTGCATATGAAACAACAAAAATAAATCAAACCCGGGGCGAGTCGAAGACTCTGTCCTTAAGACGTATTGCTCCGGTATACTGTGCCCAACCGGTGTGAGCAATCGTCTCCCAGGATACAACGGGTACCTGTTCAGTTGAGCGGCACTGCTGAACTTGAACTCCTTCGAACGCTAGAGTGTCCTGACTTCTCCCGGACGATATGCAAGACTCACGTGCTTATGAATGCAAAATGCTTATGAAATGCTTAGAGCTTGGTGTCAATGATTGCACCCTTAGCACTCTTTATATAGGGGAGTCGGTTGAAGAACAAGGAACCGTGATCGTTGGATCAAAACCGAAGTTTGATTTAGGCCGTTGGATTAAAACCTCCTATCTAGATTAGGAAGGTTTAATCTCAGCCTTTGGATCGAAGATAGATTAGCAGGTTTAAACCTGGATCGTTAGATGGAAACCATATTCGGTTAAGCGGTTAAGACAGTTTAAATCTCGGCCGTTAGATCAAAGCTGCCTCCCCACCACCGTTAGATCAAAACAAGTTGATCTCATTTAAACAGGAGGATAGTGTTAGTTTCAGATTTGAAACATAACCACTCAAACTGAAGAGATTCTGCACGCTGTTCAACATCGATCGATCACATCGATCGATCGATGTATACATCGATCGATCGATGTATCGATCGATGTACGTCAGAATCGTTCCTCACCTTTCTGTCCAACTTCGATCGATACATCGATCGATCGAAGTCAACATCGATCGATCGAAGTGATCGACTGATGTGAGACAGAAACATCGAAGCTCTCTGATCAACTTCGATCGATGACATCGATCGATCGAAGTAACATCGATCGATCGATGTCATCGATCGATGTCCGTCAGAAGCTCTTTTACACCACATGGACACTTCCAACGTGGCATTCCTCCACACAGGTGACACATCACCCATCCACAACATTTTCCATCCACTTTGAGCATTAATTTCACATTCACACAATACATAATTGAGTGAGTTCACATCCTAACATTAACTCGTTAAGGATTCATTAAGCTCATAGTACGTTGCACAACCAAGTTTTGCAACTTCATTAATGGGCCGAAGCCCAAATCTTCAATCTCCAACGTTGGGCCAAAGCCCAAGCCTTAAATTCTCCAACACCTTTGAGTAAGAGTTTTCCAATTTTCAAGCGATGCTTCCAATGCATAATGGATATGTAGAACCTCTTCGTGTTGCATGCTTATGTCCAATATTTGTGTTCACTAAATTCCTTTATTAGCACACTATATTTCTATCATTGTTTCGTCTATGCAGATACATATAAAGCCGGCTTCTCAACGAAAGCACTCTATCCTTCACAATAGAGGTATTGTTTGTCTCCCCTCTCACCCTCCAAGACCCTAGCAATAGCTTGATGCTTTCGTTGGGATATTACTGGGTATGGTCGTTTTCTTTTTAATGTATTTCATATGAATTCAGATATTTATTGTCGTACCTATTTGATATAATGTTTTGAATTAGATCCCGAAGAATTAATTATCTCTCCCGCTGTTCAGTCAATCAATCATGAGTGTATTGATAGGTTGGCTATAATTTTATCTCCTCATGTCTATCATAAATTTTTAGATCTTGTCAAAGATGATTTGTCTACATGTGATTTTTATGTGTGCTACAAGAAACTAGTGGACAACACAATCTAGCGCGTTTTTATAAATGACTTGCCTGTTATAAGGAGCAGTTGATAATTTAAGGTTTAGATATATGCGGAGATAGATTAAGAATAAGAACTGAGAATTTGTCTTGTCCCAACCCTGATCCACAAATCACTATATAATCAAAAAGTGTTAGGGTCCACGAGAAACCTAAGAATGTGCATTCTGGTCATCTAAATTCACCTAATGGAGGAACATATGATTGTTTCTGGTGTTTCAATTTTAGTTTCTGAGAAGCAGATGATACACAATGTGCCGCTGCCCCAAAACTAAAGTATAGAATGTCAATTCGTTTAGTGGTGTTGCATCTGTCAGACCTGGTCATTTAATTCTCATGTGAAAGACCAAGTAGTTGATTATGAAGTTCTAGTTTCAATTCATGAGAAGAAACGGATACTACAAAAGTGGCTATGCCCTCAAAATTGAAGTATAGATCGTCGCATACATTTGGTGCTAAGGATGTTGGATCTGAATCTCCGGAAGCTCATGTATAGATGTTATCACCAAGTGTATGAGACAACCTATACTTCAATATTGAGGGCTAGGGTACTTTAGTAGTATCTGTTTCTTCTCATGTATTGAAACTTGAACTTCATAATCAACTGCTTGTTCTTTCACATGAGAATTAAATCACTACGTCTGACAGACGCAACACCAACTGAACACATTGGCATTCTATACTTTAGTTTTGGGGGCAATGGCACATTGTGTGTCATCTGCTTCTCAGAAATAAAAATTGAAACTCCATAATCAATTGTACGTTCCTCCGTAGGTGAATTTAGATCACCTGAATGCACGCCCTTAGGTTTCTTGTGGACCCTTAATACTTCTTGCTTTTATAATGATTTGTGGACCAGGTTGGGACAAGAAAAATTCTCAGCTCCTATTCTTAATCTATCTCTATGAGTCTTTGTAACCAAACAGATCATTAATAGAAACGGGCTAGATTGTCTTGTCCACCAGTTTTTTTGTAGCATATATACATATTGTACATGGATAAATCGTCTTTGAAAAGCTATAAACATCTACTATAGTCATGACAGATAAAATATAGCCACACTATCAATGTACTCAAGATAGATAGACTGAAAACTGGGAGAGAGAATTATTTCTTCATAATCTAATTCAGGAGATACATACATCACTTCACAAAAAAAGTTTAATATTTGAATTCACCGATTGTAGCCATACAACAACATCATAACTATAATCACCAAACAAAACACACTTAGGTTATATTGCATCATTCAAGTCATTGAATCAGGACATAAATGTTACCCACGAATTAGGAGAATGGATGGATCAAATCCCTCTTAACGTGCAAACTTTGGTTTTACGGACAAATCTTTAGGACTTGACTTGCAAACCTACCGAATGCATGAGGGAGTTCTCTTCTTTTAAACTTACTAATCCTGTTATTAGATTATTTTTTTCTTCTAGTATCTGTATGTGTGATCATGTGTGTAGTTATTTGGTCAAACTTATTTATTAATAAAATACTAATTAGATGAAAAGCGCATAAATAAAGGAACCAAATTATGCATTTTTCAGCTTACAAACACTTTTAAGTGTTTGTTAGCACTATGCTATTACCAAACACATTAAAATGCTTAAATCATTTATAAGTTAGTTGATTACTTTATCAGCTAAATCAAACACCTATTAAGAAAGAGATGGGATTGGAAATGTCACAACCTTTTAGTCATTTAGTATGATTTTGGCATTTCTTAAGTTCAATCCATGATCAAACTGTTTAGAATTTCTACAAGCAAGGTTTAAACCGAAGGACAAGGAGCTTCTATATTTTCT
This sequence comes from Eustoma russellianum, assembly GCA_036186865.1. Classification (NCBI taxonomy): domain Eukaryota; kingdom Viridiplantae; phylum Streptophyta; class Magnoliopsida; order Gentianales; family Gentianaceae; genus Eustoma; species Eustoma russellianum. The sequence goes on along the minus strand of AP025056.1, from coordinate 15,991,906 downwards.
GAAAAGGAAGGCTACGAATCTACCCCTTCCATGAGAGGAAGGAGTGGTGAAGAAAAATCTCTACAAGACAGCGCCATAGGAGATTTTTGACAACAGGGATCTATGTCAGTGGAATAAGCCAAAGAGAAGTACGATTTACGTGTTTACTAGAATTGCAAGAATTGATCCAAGAAATAAGGTGAGAAAGGCTGGTGAAGGGACGTGGCATAGGGAGACCGGAGAATCCAATATTATGGGTCCGATTTTGGGATCCAAGATGACGTTTAGCTATAAAGGTGAAAGCAGCTATGATAATTTAAATAATTTCAAGGGTCGAGGGCATTGGACTGTGTATGAATATTCATAAATAACAACTCAGACATGAACATCCGGACTTGAGATGCAATCGCATGCATACACTCCACATAGTTTGAAATTGTCTGACCTTAAAGCAACTAGGGCCTAATTTAAGCATCGTTTAAGAAGATTGAGGTCAATTGTCTAAACTCTAAAAATCAGGCATGCACATTTCTCTTGGTAAAAATCTTTGCAATGGATGCGTCTTTTGCTCTTTAGTATTTTAATTGAATAGGTAACACATAAAATAACTTGTAGACTACAATCTTTATAGAAGTGTGTTCCTTTTGGTATGTTTATCCCTATGTATTGTGGACCTTAAGGAATAGCATCAGATGACTAGTGAGTTGTATGTGTAGCATTCAGAAAAACAGAAAGCAACTAGTCCTATGAAATAGTTTCAATATGTTCTTATGCTGTAACATCTCTTTCAGGAAGCGCATTAATATTCTTTCCATGAAAGAGAATAGATTTGCCCATATTCTATATGGGATACTGATGTGTAATTTCTTAACCACCTACTAGCAAGTATACTAGGTCCGAATGTAGAAACGGTAGGTGAGAATGTTGTCGATCCCTCGAGGACTAGTTTTTAAGTACCAAAATTATATTTTTGTCTCAATTTAAACCTTTCAGAAATTGGAATAAATTAAAAAACGAAAATTAAAGTAAAAATAATAAACAGCGCAATTGTACCGCACACGACACAATTAACCCGAGACTTACTTTTTCTTAAAGAATTCTTGACTAGTTATGCTCTGGTTGAGTTTTTCTTAAAGATTTAACATTTTCTTTAGTATCTATTCAACATGCACATTAAATTTATTTCCAATTGCTAAGGATGAAATTCTCAATTTTAGCTGCTACCCAATCCCTTGGCGTAGAAACCTAACTCGGTGTGACAAACTCCGTATCCCTACGCGAGTTTTAGTCCATCGAGTCGCATTTAGTTTCCTTAGAATTTCCTAATTATCCACCCGTAGAAACCGAATCTATCCCTAGTCAGTTTTACTACAGATTCGTTGTTGACACGGTCATAAATAAATTCTTCACCTCCCGGTTCTTCAAATTTAATTACATGTTCTATCAGCAGGTAGCTAATCTACTGACGCAATAAACACACCAACAACAATTAGCAGTTGGAAAAATAATGAACAATTAAATGAGATAATAAAAATGCAGATACTGTAGCATATAAAATTCAACCATTGCGATAACTAGTCAAGAAAATAGAAATTTAGCCACAAATTAAACCCATAATATCCATCACATCCATGTATAACTGAATAATAGAGTGAAAGAAAAAGAAACCGTGTATAAAACTGCAATGCAGAACAGCCTCGGAATCTGCGCGGATGGCTGCAGACGCGCTGCTGGACAGGAAAAGTGAAGCGGCTGACGTGGCGGAGGGGCAGTGGCCGCCTGCTCCTCTCTCTCTTGGCTTTTCTGGAAAATGCAGGCTGCTTGACTTTCTTTTTCCCCAAAATTTCGGATGGCAATAAATGGACAGAGGAAAATAAAGGTTTGTCTCGGTAAACGTGCTTGGTTTTGTCCCTTCCTGTGAGCTGCAGAGCAGCTGGCTTGCTTTTTCTATTTAAATTTCGGTTGACAAACAAATGGAGAGAAAGAAAGTGCCTCGGGACTCGTGCTTTTTAGAAAATTGCCTGCTCTCGGTAAAATGCGCTGCCGAAAAGTTGTTCTGAGGGCTGCTATTTATAGCGCATAGATGATAAGAAGCTCCCTTTTTTTCTCAACGTTCGGTGGTCATCAGATCAGCAACAGCCACATCTGATATGATTCAACAGCTTTGATATAATCTTCTCTTGAAGTTTATCTCTATCTTCCTCATTATTCTGCCTCGAAAATCGCACCTGTTGCATAAAATTCTGCCGCCAGCCTTTTCTTTTTCTTCTGCTGTATTTTCCTGCAAAATTTAAGAGAACTGTGTAGTGTCCAACTAAGAATAAATAAAAATACATTTAGCTAAATAACATAGACTTTAACATCATTTATGTGGTAACTCAGTTAAGCTCAGATAATAAAGTTAATTTAGCTAAAATAATTAATATTTTTCTATTTAATCACATGAACACTTCTATTCTTCAATTTGACTATTATTATCAATTTTTAGCATCTATTTAGCCAAATATTGCTCGATATAAATAGTAGAGTGTATAAAATATGTATAAAAATTGATTATATCAACTACCCTCCACTTAGCCTTTGATCGTCCTCGAGCAAATAAAGTGACTTTAAAGAAAATATGCTTAATCTTTCTTCTAAAGAACATGCATCAGCGATGATTTCACATAAATAGTCACAAAGTACAATCGAAATAACCAATTGAATAAATTTATAATTCAAATATCAACTATACTTATCCCATGTAATCGAGGTGTGTGTGTAAATAGCCAATCTCGAGCTTTTCGTAGACAATCAGTTGAAATTATGCAAATTATGACTCATGAACATCCCATAGGCTTACTTTTCTTACTCGCTCTCCACTAATGTAGATGATTCAAGTCAACAAAGATCAAGTAGGACTTTTCAGCTTGTAACGTAAGGCTAGGGACTTGGTTTCACGAAGGAAAAGGGATTCAAAGAAAAATCTAAGAGAGCTCGCAACAAAATGGCATGCACATGAAACAAATTCTTTTTACAATTCAAAAACCCTCTCCGTCTTTTGAGAACAAATCACCAATATCAATTTCAAGCTTTTTATATCATCGGCCATATAATTTTCCTTTTCTTTGGCCGTTTTTTTTCTTTTTCCTTTTTTCGTTCTTTGAATTTTTTTTCTTTTTCATCACCAATCTCTTGTAACGATATATTTGTATACCCTTTCAACCTCATCTCATCATCATAACCCACTATCTTTATCCCAACCGTAATGATAATGCCATATAAGCTCTCTTAAATAGGGACATATAAGGATATAGATTTTTATCAAGTAGGCTAAAATGGGAAGTTAATGAGGTTTAACAACAAAGAAAATCGAATGGGGTCTCACCATTCTTAATAATCAGGCTCAAAGAGGGTACTAGTGATAAAATGATCATAGGGATGGCTAGAAAGGCTCAAACGGTCCAAAGAACGCCTATGACTGTCATCTCTAAGTCAACTTGAAATCATCTAATAATTTCGCCTCGAGAAGTAATGAAGTAAGTTCTAGAATGACACAAGATACACGATAAGCATAATTCTTCACTACCATCCATAAATCACAAGATCATGGCTATACGTGCTCAAAATATCCCGAATTACATGGAATAAAATATATTCAACATTGAATCAATCCATTATTCCAAAGGTATTTCTCATGTATTATGTAACTATGTATGCAAAATAATTCACATGCACATATTCATAGAAGATCAAAAATTTTAAAAATAACGCATATTTAAGAATTTTTCATTTCAGATACATCAAAAATCATGCATTAGTCTAACCCCTACCCTCCACTTAGACATTAACATTGTCCTAAATGTTAAGAAAATGAAAGAATAAGAAGCATAGGGGTAAGAAACTTAGCTGATTTGATGCAATGTCATCTTTCAATATTGCAGTGAGCCACATACGCAAACCATCTTGGGCCACCTTCCTTGCCAACGATCTTGCAATTTTTATTCCTACAAAACCATTAAAAAAAACGCGTAACACGGAAAAAAAATGACTCTAAAATAATAACATGACTAAAGCTTGCAAGAAAAAATTGAAACATTCATTGCTCAACAGCCTCTGAATGTATTTCAATGAAAAAAACTTGCAAACTTTTGATATTAACACAACAACATATCAAAAACAATAAAAATTACAAGGCAAAGAAGTAGTTCTGAATTTATAGTCTACAGCTAGACTTCCCGAAGTTCTTTTTTTTCATGGTGGATCATACAAGCGAATTTTCATTTCATTTCGAGAAGTTTCAGTATTGAATCTTTTTAGACGACTACTATTCACTCTGATTTTCTTAACCTTCTCGAATTCCAACTCAACGTCTCCAGAGGGACATATTTTCTTTACAGTGCAAGATATTAATTTGTCTAACAAAACTTTTTGACCCTCATGTAACTTATCATTTTCTCTGCCTCTAAATTTATCATTACTAGGAGTGCTTTCTTCAAGAGAAACTTTAAAAATAGTATTAACAGTAGTCATCATCCTTCCTATGGTGTTTTAAATTTTTTAAGACATGTAACTTCACTTCCTCATTACCTACCCTTAGGATTACGTCTCCATTCGGCACATCAAATACACTCCTAGTTGTGGCTAAAAATGGTCTTCCAAAAAGAATCTTTGAATTAGAATCATTCACCATATCTAACACCACAAAATCAGCAGGGAAAATGAATTTATCAATTTGAATCAAAACATCCTCAACCATTCCTCTTAGACATTTGGTTGATCCATCAGGAAAACGTACTGAGAAATTGGTTGGTTTCAAGTCTTTCAATTTTAACTTTTCAAATACCGAGTAAGGCATGACATTAATACTAGCACCAAGATCACATAAGGCATCATCAAAATTAAAATTACCAATTGAACAAGGAATGTAAAAACATCCAGGGTCTTCTTGTTTTAGTGGCAATTTATCTTGAATATTTTCATTTATATGATTACCTTTTTCAATACCCTGTTTCTCCACTTGGTTTGCCAGTATTTCTTTACAAAAATTCTTATAACTCGGCATTTTCTCTAAAGCTTCTTCGAAAGGTATATCAGCGTTTAATTTCTTGAACTTTTCAATAAATTTTCCAAATTCCTCATCAAGTTCATTTTCATTAAGATCCGCGGATAATTTTTGTGGAATTCTCATCTGTTCTTTCTCATTTTGTTTTCTCAGATTTTTACATTGATAGGTATCGTCGTCTTTTCTAAATTCTTCAGCTTCTATTTTTTCTTCGTTCTTATTGGCTTTAGTACAAAGAATAATTGACCGCTTGATGTTATTTTCACTTGTCTTCATATCACCATTTTCATTCGAAGAGTTTGTTTCGTTGACTGTTTCATCTTCATTCAGTAGAGTTATGACATTCACTTCTTTAGGATTTGTTTCAGTATTACTTGGCAGACTTCCTTGAATTCTATTTGATAGCAGACTTGCCATTTGACCGACTTGGTTTTCCAAATTCTTGATTGACGATTCTTGACTCTTTATCAAGGCTTCTTGATTTTGGAATCTTGCTTCAGAGGTTGATATAAATTTTGTCAAGATATCTTCAACATTTATCTTTTTCTCTTGAGTGCTTGGAAAACCAGGAGGATGCCCTAGATTTTGAGGTCTATTCCAAGAATTTGCATTATTTTCCCATACATTATTATAGGTATTTGGATAAGGATTGTTAAATCTTTGATTTTGACCTACAAAATTTGCTTCATTCGGATAGAAATTTTCACTTGTGCTTAATATTTGATTTTGTGGACACTGATTTAATATATGATTACCGCCACAATTTTCACATGTTATTTTGCCACCAATGCCTAGACTTTTTGAAATTAGAGAAAGTTGTGCTAAAATGGCAGAGTTTGTGTCAAGTTCTAACACAGAAGCTCTCTTAGGATTGTTTCGTTCATTTGGCCACTGACACCCTGTTGAGGCCATCTCTTCAAAGAGATTCCATGCTTCATCGGGTGGTTTTCTCATAATGCTACCCCCACTGGCAGCGTCTACCATTGCCCTGGCACTATTTTCCATACCGTTATAAAATATTTGGACTTGCATCCACTTTGGTAGTTCATGGTGTGGGCACCGTCTTAAGTAATCCTTAAATCTTTCCCAAGCTTCATATAATGATTCTCCACTATCTTGAACAAAATTTGTTATATCGTTTCTAAATTTCATGGTTTTAGATGGTGGAAAATATTTGGTTAAGAAACTTGAAGCCAATTGGTCCCATGTAGTTATAGACCCAGAGGGTAAAGAATTAAGCCAAGCTTTTGCCTTGTCTTTTAGGGTAAATGGGAAGAGTCTTAGCCTTATAGCATCATCAGTGACCCCATTTTGCTTGAATGTGTCACATATTTCTAAGAAGTTAGAAATATGGGCATTAGGATCTTCATTTGATAAACCATAGAATTGTACAGATTGTTGGATCATTTGTATTACTGCTGGTTTAATTTCAAAATTATTGGCGGCTATAGTGGGTCTACGTATGGCTGGGGCAGCTCCCTCTACTCTAGGGGTTGCATAATCTCTAAGGCATCTTTGGGCTTCTTGGTTATTATCTGCCATTTCGATTGTTTCAATTTGTATCTCTTCTTGAATTTCGTGAATATTAACTCTCTGTGGATTGATTTTTGATTGCCTTACTATTTTTCGGTTATGTCTAGCAGTACCTTCAATATTAGGGTCGTATAGTAAAGGCTCGTGGGAACTACGGGTCATAAACTAATAACATAAAACTTTAAATAAAAGAAAAATAAACTAAGAAAATAAAAAAAAACAAAAAACAATTACGAAAATAAAAAGAACAGCGAAAATGAACAGAAAGAGAAAGATGAAACACTAAAACAAACTGAAAATAAAAACAAACGAGAAAATAAATTATAAACTATTAATATAAACAAAAATACGTAAGGCGTAGAACTTTTGTGTGTGTTTTTTTTAAAATATTTATATATAAATAAAATACTTGGCTTAATCTCAAGACTATAAATAATTATATGATATTAAAATATAGTCCCCGGCAACGGCGCCAAAAACTTGATGTGTAATTTCTTAACCACCTACTAGCAAGTATACTAGGTCCGAATGTAGAAACGGTAGGTGAGAAGGTTGTCGATCCCTCGAGGACTAGTTTTTAAGTACCAAAATTATATTTTTGCCTCAATTTAAACCTTTCAGAAATTGGAATAAATTAAAAAACGAAAATTAAAGTAAAAATAATAAACAGCGCAATTGTACCGCACACGACACAATTAACCCGAGACTTACTTTTTCTTAAAGAATTCTTGACTAGTTATGCTCTGGTTGAGTTTTTCTTAAAGATTTAACATTTTCTTTAGTATCTATTCAACATGCACATTAAATTTATTTCCAATTGCTAAGGATGAAATTCTCAATTTTAGCTGCTACCCAATCCCTTGGCGTAGAAACCTAACTCGGTGTGACAAACTCCGTATCCCTACGCGAGTTTTAGTCCATCGAGTCGCATTTAGTTTCCTTAGAATTTCCTAATTATCCACCCGTAGAAACCGAATCTATCCCTAGTCAGTTTTACTACAGATTCGTTATTGACACGGTCATAAATAAATTCTTCACCTCCCGGTTCTTCAAATTTAATTACATGTTCTATCAGCAGGTAGCTAATCTACTGACGCAATAAACACACCAACAACAATTAGCAGTTGGAAAAATAATGAACAATTAAATGAGATAATAAAAATGCAGATACTGTAGCATATAAAATTCAACCATTACGATAACTAGTCAAGAAAATAGAAATTTAGCCACAAATTAAACCCATAATATCCATCACATCCATGTATAACTGAATAATAGAGTGAAAGAAAAAGAAACCGTGTATAAAACTGCAATGCAGAACAGCCTCGGAATCTGCGCGGATGGCTGCAGACGCGCTGCTGGACAGGAAAAGTGAAGCGGCTGACGTGGCGGAGGGGCAGTGGCCGCCTGCTCCTCTCTCTCTTGGCTTTTCTGGAAAATGCAGGCTGCTTGACTTTCTTTTTCCCCAAAATTTCGGATGGCAATAAATGGACAGAGGAAAATAAAGGTTTGTCTCGGTAAACGTGCTTGGTTTTGTCCCTTCCTGTGAGCTGCAGAGCAGCTGGCTTGCTTTTTCTATTTAAATTTCGGTTGACAAACAAATGGAGAGAAAGAAAGTGCCTCGGGACTCGTGCTTTTTAGAAAATTGCCTGCTCTCGGTAAAATGCGCTGCCGAAAAGTTGTTCTGAGGGCTGCTATTTATAGCGCATAGATGATAAGAAGCTCCCTTTTTTTCTCAACGTTCGGTGGTCATCAGATCAGCAACAGCCACATCTGATATGATTCAACAGCTTTGATATAATCTTCTCTTGAAGTTTATCTCTATCTTCCTCATTATTCTGCCTCGAAAATCGCACCTGTTGCATAAAATTCTGCCGCCAGCCTTTTCTTTTTCTTCTGCTGTATTTTCCTGCAAAATTTAAGAGAACTGTGTAGTGTCCAACTAAGAATAAATAAAAATACATTTAGCTAAATAACATAAACTTTAACATCATTTATGTGGTAACCCAGTTAAGCTCAGATAATAAAGTTAATTTAGCTAAAATAATTAATATTTTTCTATTTAATCACATGAACACTTCTATTCTTCAATTTGACTATTATTATCAATTTTTAGCATCTATTTAGCCAAATATTGCTCGATATAAATAGTAGAGTGTATAAAATATGTATAAAAATTGATTATATCAGATACTTACACAACCTTCAAATACGGTAAAAGCTTTTGCAATAGAGCCCTTTTCTTCTTTTTTTTTTTTTTATAGTTTCCATCTCACTTTACTTACCCATGAACTATAGAGACTCGATGCGAGGATAAGATGCAAATTCAATCCACTGATGCATGCAAAACTATAGGGTTCGATGCACTAGGCGCCGTGTTTGCACAGAGTCCGAAGAGGGGACGGATCAGAGTGATCTGATGTACGCAGCCTTACCCTACACTTTGTGCAAGAGACTGTTTCCTTAGATCGAATCCGTGACCTCAAGGTCACAAAGCAGCAACGTTACCAGTTGCTCCAAGTTCCGTCCTCAGCAAAACTATGCAAAATTAAAACAATGAAGGGTACATAATGAGACACTATTAACTAGAGAGGGCCCTGATATAGTGCCAACAACAGAATCACATAACAAGACTGGCTGAGAACGAGCGGCGATGCTGCTGAAGGTTCAGCAGGAGTTTTACCAGCCTCAGCAGGTGACACTGCTCTCCCAGGAGTGTCATTACTGCTTTTCCCTATATCTTGACCTACAAAAAAATCCAGTAGGTTTTTATTCAAACCCGAAATTAGAACCATATGGTTAAATTTTGTTTTCGGTTTCTTTTCTCCTTGTCCCTTTATCAAGGCAACAAAACTCAAGGCTGAGCAAGCACATTACACTTACACTTCGAGTGAGACCATCCAAACTTGGAGTTTTCCCAATCAAAAACCAAGCGGTATCCCTGCATAAAGTTCTCTGCATAATTCCTAAGATGGAGAATATTACTTCTAAGCCTGTATAGAGTGTCAATCTACAGGACAGACTTAACTTATTAACAGTACAACAACAACAACATTACTCCATTGCCTTAGAGGATCTCGTCTATGGCGAAGTAGGAGGGTCGGATGTACGCAACTATACACATATGTTTGACCCATAATGATGCGTCAAGCTGTGTCGATCAACTGCTACTTCACAATATAAGAAGCGCTGCCAATTTAGTGAGTCATTTTGCTTTATTCCATCATATTCCAAAGTCAAAGAAGAGTGTGTCATTTACTCCATTGGAAATGGAAAACAAACTTATTAACAGTACAGAAAGTGGAAAGCGTGACAAAGGAAGATAATAATCCTCCTTAAAATCAATTTTCATTTCTTTGGATCTCTGTAGGAAGGCAACAAAAGCAAATCTTTTGATACTGACGATTTAACACAAAAGTGATATAATAAAAGAACTCACGTCCGATGATACCAATATTTCCATCCATGGGCAATAGGCCTAAACAATATAAATCACCAGCCTGCACAAAAACATTCCTTCAATGAAATCCAACAATTTTTGGAGCCAACCTTGTACAGTACCTTATATTTATATCCATATCAGCAGACACAGACATGCATACACGACACGCAAGAAAGGACGGGAAAGAAACCGAAGGCATATTTTAAATCAAAAATGCAGTGAGGAAAACTGGCAACAGTCCCCTGTGCAAAACTAAATAAATGGAGGAAAAAATGTAGATAGAGAAGGTGAATGATATTCAATCATTTACCTATTTAAAATACAAGGAAACTGGCCATACCACAATATGCAGTCATTCACCCATGATTTTGCATCATCTACATAAAACATGCCTCATGGTCTCTTTCAAACTAATTCAATCCATGCACACAAGACACTGCGAACCTCTTGAGAGAGAACATACGCTCAATTCAATCTGTGAATAAAAGACTTAGGCTTACACTTAAAGGATCATAATATAATCTTACTAACAACCTGCTCAAAGTGAAAGCCATTCTCCACACTGAAGACTATAGACAGTCAATGTCCCCACCTCAGGCATAAGAAAATGTGGCAAATGCCTAGATGAACACACAGTTTCTTCATATGATTTAAATTTATCTTATAAGTGTTTAAGAGATTCCTCGTCTAACAAATTTCACATTTTGAACATAAGGGGAAACTTGGTGGAATATGATTGAAGCAGCTCATACCTGAGAGTTATATGCATGGAACATAGGGCTCTCGATTACAAAACTTTGGTTTGCTGTGAAGATGAATTTCATGCTAGGAATAGTTGGTTGACCATGTGGACTGCAACAGGAAAGATCATGTCAATTTAGAAATAGAACTTGAGAGAGAAGACTAACAGAAAAGACTAACTTCCAAGATTGCACCACGTTCTACCTAGCTTTATAGCAATAGGTAAAAAAATCAAAAGCAGCCCGGGTAGCATTTACTCGCTTGTCAAACTACGACAAAGAAGTAAGATCTGATAAAAATCAGAACAAACACATAAAAGACAAAAAGAAAAAAAGAAAAGAGCATGTCAGAGAGAGAGAGAACCTCTGCAACCACTGGTTCATATGCTTCCTTAGGAAGATATGTGAATGATGAGCCACTGTCAACTTGCGCCTGAAATCCAGTTACCTTCGAACACAAACTTCCGATGCAGTAGTCTTCCACTTTAACAAAATAGCCAAGACTTACAAAAGAAGAAAATAAAATAAGGAAATAAGCACAATGTGTAGTCTGAAAAAGTTCCTCCAAAAATAGAAAGGTCAACGCAAACCATAAAATTGAAGGAGATAATTTAAAGGGTTAATTGCACCTGGTATCCATTGTTTTCCACGAAGTTTTAAGTAGCATCCAATGTTTCATGAAACACACTTGGCATCCAGACTTATAGGGTTAATAGACAGCTGACATCCAGATGACCGGCTGGACGACCGTTGACCGCTGAAATCGACCTTTGACCGGACCTAACCCTACTTTTAACCTGACTTTAACCACGGTTTACAATTAATAAAATAATAAAATCAAAATAAAATAAAAGTTCAATAAAAAATAATTCAAAAATCAATAAAAAACCTACACCCCACCTCATCCCCACCCCTTTCATCTTCTTCCCTTCTTCCCCTTTCATCTTCTTCCCCTTTCCCTTCTTCCCCTTTCATCTTCTTCCTCTCTTTACCAAACTTCTTTCTTCCGTAGATTGGTCTCAAGATTTCCGTAGACGAGATTGAAGCTGTTGACCTATTTGCCCTCGGGCTACTTTCAACTCCGGCGCCGGGGAGTTGCATAGGCTTGATTACCCCACCGTCGAACAGTTCATCAGCAGAAACAAACGGATTCCCGAAATCATCACTAACATCAAAAGCAAATTCACCCTCCACGGAACTGTGAAGATGCCCAAGTCCAGGTTCCGATGGCACCGGCGACGGAGGACCGGTGACGGCCAAGAAATCATCAAAATCGCGATAAAATTGAGAAAGATGAGATGGGCTCGTCGGAGCACTGACATAATAATTCCCAAAACGTTTTGGTGAAGAAGGAGCACTTAATTGCGTCGGAGAAGAACGGGCACTATTGAAATCAAAATCCATGTTCTTGTAAATTGGTCTCAAGATTTCCATTATGGAGAATCTTGATTCCCAAAATCTCGTCTACGGAAATTGAATATAAAGAGAGCCAGGTTTCGATCCTGGGACCTGTGGGTTATGGGCTGGTTTCTGCAAATTTGCTGGATTTCTTCTTCCTTGTGAAATTTCTGCAAATTTGCTGGTTTCACTCTTGATGTTGATGAAATTACCTCCTTCTTGCTTGGAGGTGACCACGGGTAGGGGTGCTTGAAGGAGAAGAAAGGAGGAAGAGAAAGATGGTTGAAATAAAGTGGAATTAACCATGGTTTGAAAATTTTGGGCCCCAAGTGGGAGAAAAGTGAAAAATAAAAGGAAAATTGCTAAAAACCGCCTATAGCAGGTGCTTTCCCGGTTGCAGGATGTTAGGTGTCTATTAACCCTATAAGTCTGGATGCCAAGTGTGTTTCATGAAACATTGGATGCTACTTAAAACTTCGTGGAAAACAATGGATACCAGGTGCAATTAACTCATAATTTAAATGCCCATATGAAGGTTCAACGTACTAGTCTTCAACAGGCACAAAGGGTGTAGTTCTTTGGTTTTCAGGTCCTTGATCTCCAAAAACAATTCTTCCAGAGTAGCTCCCATCGAAACAAAATGAGAATGAATGCGGAATCAGACCAGATTAGGCAAGTAAACTGAGAACAGATATTGGCCCTGGACCCAGACCCATAAGACCATCTGGAGCAGATCCTTCTAGGTAATCGTCACTCTGTTTGCTGCCACAGCTGCAATGAGTAACAATAAGACTTTACGGTAAAAACTGACAGAAAAGGTGATTAATCATGTAAACCATCTCAGAAAAACATACCCAATAATGACTGGTGCCTTCAAGGAGCTTTCATTTGCTTCAACACCTACTGATGCCAAGTGTAGTTGGTCTTCATAAAGAAATCCTGAACTTGAAGTGTTTTCACTTAAATAGTTCATGCTATAAGGACATTGATCCTTAGGGCTTTGGCATGTCGAAGAAAGCAGGCACAGTCGATGGCTGCATGACAGGTGCTTGCTAGTGCTGGATTTAGATGGATTGTATTGGCTTAGATCTCTATCCTGCACAATAGATGCCCCAAACAGAAGGGAGCACCTGCGAATCAATTGCTGGAAAATTAAGTGCTAAACCTATTCTGATTCTCGTGTACGTCTGGAGCCCCACAAATCATGGTATGGAAGCAGCAGCATGATAACATGTGAAATTAAATAATATGCATTTGATACCAGCATTAAATTAAAAAGATTGTGAATTTCACAATTTAACAAAATACGTTATAAAAGGAAAACTTGATTCCAATCTGCATCAGTGACCATGTTACGAAATAAAACCCAGGACATGCATGAAAAGCGGACCAGAAGAGAAACAAAATGCATGCAATCCAAAAACTATCTCAGCTTGCGTCCCTTACTCAATTTTGGTTTCTCTTTTTCACATCATAACTTCATGTCCCAATACTCCCGGTGAAAGTAACATTTTCTCAATTTGATAACAAAAACGGATACTTGCTGGATAGATATCACAAGTCGTCGTCATCATCCATACCCAGTATATCCCAACGACATCAAAAGCTATCGTTAGGGTCTAGGGAGGGTAAGTGGTATGCAAACAATACCTCTGTCCCAAGGGATAGAGAGTCTGCTTCCAGTGAGACCCCCAGCTCTAGATGTACTTGCATAAATGACATAATAATAGAGATATGATATGCTAGTGTGTTAGTGAGAGAATTCAGAAAATATAAGGAAGAGGCTTTCATATTAAAATACACATAACGTGTATATGTGCATGTAATGCAAAACAATGGTAAAACATAAACAAACAAGTGTAAAGTCAACCTAAAGCGTAGATAGTGTCTACGCCTATCTATGTCCCTAAATATACTCTAAGGTGTCCCTATATATGACATATACCTCGTTAACCTTAATCTTATGTCTCCATGAACTCCTATCCTGGACCATGTCCTCAAAAAAAATGCAAATCTAGTAAGTGGTGTCTAATCTGCTCATCCCAAGTCAGTTTGGGTCTGTCTTTTATATCCCAAGTAAATGAGCTTTTGTACAAGGGGAAAAAAGACATTAGTTGGAAATATTTTCAGAAAACGAAAATAACAAACAGTTATCAAGTGAAATTACAAAGTTTCCTAATGAATGCTTCCATATCTTTCCAGGAAAAAAAAAGGACCAGATAAAGTTCATCATACCAACATAGAGTAGTGGCTTGAAGACAATGGTGCGCACTGTACACAACCTCAAGGAAGCCGAAATAAATCACTTCCTGAATCCAACGCGACAAGGAAAGAAGTATTTGGTGTGCCGATGTCAATCCATGTGTAATGCAACCTGCAGAGGAAACAGATCAAACAATTCATACCAAAGGCGACAAGGAATAAATATTAAAAGAAAAAGCAAAAGAATAGGATTAGATGGAAATGTAACATCTTGTAGTATTTCTAGGTAACAAAACTGTAGAATTTTGCTGCAGATATACAGAGATATGGTACATTACTGTCTCACCTAATATTTAAGCTATCAGACATTAGAAAGAAGTGTAGTTTGCACATCCAAGCACACTATCACACATTATACGTAATAGCTATGCATCTAAAATAGAAATAAAACTCCAACGTGGGGAAACAATAAAGTACCACCTAAAGCTGGAAACCCACAATCAGTTTATATATATATGCACAAAGAGCAGTATACCAATAGAAAGTAATAACACTAAAACAGCTATTTAATCAAGCAGTTACTTGTTTATAAAATATGCACAAGTAGCAATATAATACCTCCTAAAACTTAACCAACGTCCTCCAGAGAAAACCCACTTCTTGAGGCAGGATTTAAAAATTGGAGAAGAAAAAAAGAAAAATAAAAGAGTTACCATCCCAATTCATTTCCATAGTTAAATGTATTGCTCCCTTCGGAAGGAAGCAAAAGTTAACTCTGTGACCCTAGCTTCAACTTTTGCCGTCTGGAATCGCCACTCAGAAGAACCCTTGAGTGCTCTAAGGTT
Source organism: Eustoma russellianum (assembly GCA_036186865.1). Classification (NCBI taxonomy): domain Eukaryota; kingdom Viridiplantae; phylum Streptophyta; class Magnoliopsida; order Gentianales; family Gentianaceae; genus Eustoma; species Eustoma russellianum. The sequence continues at coordinate 15,976,723 of AP025056.1, read as the reverse complement.
CCGGCCACCAGTGGCTTCACATGACGGCCTATGGATTCGAAATACGACAAGGATTCATCCGAAAACCGGTGAATGAGCCGTGAAGAATACGGTGGGACAGTTCCAGTGGCGGCACATTCAGCAGAAATGTACAGGGAGATCAACAAAAAGAGCACAAAATGGCACCCATTTTGGAAAATTTTGATGAAAATGTAATGGGTTTATGATGAAATGGGAGTAGATTATAAAGCATAAGATTTTTCTTTGTGAAAACCATAGGGTTACCAGGAAGAACCCTCTGGAAGTCAGGCCCTGCAGATAACAAGAGGCCAAGCGAAAAAGCCTGCGATGAAGCCTCGAGGTTACTGCGGCTTCCCCAAGCCATAGACTGGAAGATGGTAGACAGGTCGGTTGTAAAGGCGGCCGATCTGTATCACATGTGACCGTCACACCAGTTTGAATCCCTTGGCTCATCTGCCTTAGCCTTAATCTTGGGTATGTATCCAAGCTTCAAACGTCTCTGGTTTTCTTAATGTTGCATATGCGTCTTGACTGAGTTGTTGTTATATTTTGCAGGAACCATGGTGTCTGAAAACCTTGGCAAGCTGAAGAAACTGGTTCCCAAGAAGAGGAAAAGAGAGGATGGACAACCCTCCTCCAAGACTTCTACTGAGGTGCAGGCCCTGCCTGCTCCTCCTGTTGCTTCTTCCTCCAGTCGAGGTAAAAATTAGTAACTTTGACATTGATGCCTTGTTTGTTTTATTTTAGCATTTTTAACTTGGGTTCTTATTGCAGCCCAAATTTCAGTTGGCACATCTGTTGCAGTCAAGAAGCCTGTTCAGGCTGCAGCTCAGCCTAGGAAGAAGAAGGCTTCCGGGGCCCCAGCCTTGCCTCCCAAATCCACTGCAAAGGCTGGGGCAGGTGCCAAGAAGACTGCTCCTCCTCCCAAGTCATCATCAAGGCTCCTCAAGCCAAAACTGCTCCCCCATCTGTGCCATCAAGTGCTGCTCCAGCTCCTGCTGCTTCAAATTCTGATCCAGTTCCAGCTGAACCAGTTTCTGCGGCACCAGCTTCTATTCCAGCCTCGGCGGAATTAATTTCTCCTCCAGGGGGTCGATTATAAGGGACCCAAAAGATGCCCCCACTGGAGGAGTTATCATAACTTCTGGGGAGGAAGCTCCCCAGTATCCTCTTGGGAAGGCTCCATCTGAAGAAGAGCCTTCCCATCAGCACCGCCGGGTCTGGAAGAGACTGGCATATTGCTTTGCTGATACGGCTGCCCATCCAGGGGTGGCAAGAAAGCTGGCAGATCTGCCAGTGCTGCCCATGGACTAGGACCGTTTTGCACTGCAAGACTGGAATTATGCTCTCAGCACATACTTCAGAAACATGTCCATGGTAGGTTTCCTTCATACTTCTCAAAACTTTTACTTAGGTTGTTGAGATAATGATTTGACCATGTTGATTTTTGCAGTACCGAGCTCAAGAATGTGACATGCTGAGGAGAGCAGAAGAGATGTGCAGCATGGTGGTCCAACTTTCTGAGGAAAACTCTGACCTGAAGAAGGCCAATGACGAGTTGGCAGAGATGGCAAGGCCTGATAACTCCAGGCTAGAAGAGATTGACGCTGAGCTGAAGACGTTGAGGTCAGAAATGGACTCAACGAAATCAGAGTTGGACTCCTTGAAATCTGAGAATTCCCAGCTTAGAGAAGGCAAGGAGGAGTCTGACACTCGGCTGGTAGTGGCAAATTCGCAAGTGGACGAGCTGAAGGAAGTTATCTCCAACTTAGAGCTGGCATCCACCAAGACCCAGGCTGAGTTGGAGTCCTTTCAGAAGGGATTCCATGATTGTGAGCAAGAATTGTCCCAGCTGAAGGGCCAATCTGAAGCAGATCAAAAGATTAAGGATGATCTGGCCCAGCAACTCGAAGCAGAGAAGAAGAGCAAAGCTGAACTCATCTCTCAGTTTGAGTCTTTAGCTGAAGAGATCAAGAAGTCTGCTGTTGCTGAGTTCAGGAAGTCTCAATACTTTGAAGACAATCTGCTGAAGATGCAAGGCGCTGTTTTGGCAATGGGGCAAACTTCTGCAATTGACGCTTGCCAAGAAGTCTATCCAGCCTTGGACAGGGACCATCCTCAACTGGCCGATCTCTACAACCCTGAGGCTGAAGCCATATTTGATAAGCTACTTGAGCAATTCAAGGAAGGGGTTGATCTCAAAGAGGCTGACCAGGAGGAGGAGTAGTCTAGGATTTTTTCCTTGTAACTTTCTGTAGGTGTAATAGATGAATTTTTAAATGAAAATCCATTTTTTTCCATCTCTTGCTCTTCAGCTTGTTTCAATTCCCTTGACTTTGTCTCCTGCGAAGTTTTACTTACTTTATTTCCATAGTTAATGCAAGTATTTGTCTTCGGCTTGAGAAACTTTTCTTGCTCTATTTCCATAGTTTGCAAGTATTTGTCTTCTGCTATGCGAAGTCTCATTTGCTCTATTTCCATAGTTAATGCAAGTATTTGTCTTCGGCTTGAGAAACTTTTCTTGCTCTATTTCCATATTTTGCAAGTATTTGTCTTCTGCTCTGCGAAGTCTCATTTGCTCTATTTCCATAGCTAATGCAAGTATTTTTCTTCTGCACTGCGAAGTTTTACTTGCTCTATTTCCATAGTTTGCAAATATTTGTCTTCTGCTCTGCGAAGTTTTCACTTGCTCTATATCCATAGTTATGTAAGTATTTTTCTTCTGCACTGCGAAGTTTTACTTACTCTATTTCCATAGTTTGCAAATATTTGTCTTCTGCTCTGCAAAGTTTCCATTTGCTCTATATCCATAGTTATGTAAGTATTTTTCTTCGGCACTGCGAAGTTTTACTTACTCTATATCCATAGTTAACGCAAGTATTTGTCTTCTGCTCTACGAAGTCTCATTTGCTCTATTTCCATAGTTAATGCAAGTATTTTTCTTCTGCACTGTGAAGTTTTACTTGCTCTATTTCCATAGTTTGCAAATATTTGTCTTCTGCTCTGTGAAGTTTTCATTTGCTCTATATCTATAGTTATGTAAGTATTTTTCTTCTGCACTGCGAAGTTTTACTTACTCTATTTCCATAGTTTGCAAATATTTGTCTTCTGCTCTGCGAAGTCTCATTTGCTCTATTTCCATAGTTAATGCAAGTATTTTTCTTCTGCACTGCAAAGTTTTACTTGCTCTATTTCCATAGTTTGCAAATATTTGTCTTCTGCTCTCTGAAGTTTTCATTTGCTCTATATCCATAATTATGTAAGTATTTTTCTTCTGCACTGCGAAGTTTTACTTACTCTATTTCTATAGTTTGCAAATATTTGTCTTCTGCTCTGTGAAGTTTTCATTTGCTCTATATCCATAGTTATGTAAGTATTTTTCTTCTGCACTGCGAAGTTTTACTTACTCTATTTCCATAGTTTGCAAATATTTGTCTTCTGCTCTGCGAAGTTCCATTTGCTCTATATCCATAGTTAATGAAATTATTTTTCTTTTGCACTGCGAAGTTTTACTTGCTATATTTCCATAGTTTGCAAATATTTATCTTCTGCCTTGGTCATTGGCTATGCCAAAAATGTCACGCTGCTTGACTGAACTGCAGCTCTGCCAGGCTTTAAGTTGCCACTAACAATAATTTTTAGATAAAGTAAACCTGTTACTTGATCCATTTAGGCAAAATGAATGAACCACTCGTTGATTCTGTCATGAACATTGTTTTATTCAATCTTCAGTACCGCTGGTAATAAATGATTTATATTTTCCTAGCACTGCTAGTAAAAGAATACTGTGAAGGACTTCTTTGGGAAAACCACTCAGACCTGCTGAGGAGAAATTCATCATTGATGTAGAAGCCTTAAATGAGTAGAATGCCAAGTTCTTGGTAAAGTTTTGCCTTCCAAAGTCTGTAATTTATAGGCCCCATTTGAACGCACCTCCTCTATCCGATAAGGTCCTTCCCACTTAGGGTTAAGAGTCCCAGTTGGTTCTGCATGGCTTGCTTCATTGTTGCGCAATACCAAATCCCCCACTTGATAGGATCTTGGTCGTACTCGAGAATTGTAGTATTGAGCAATTAGATTCTTAAACTGAGCCATGCGGACATAAGCTTGTTCCCTTTTCTCCTCCAGCTCATCCAAATTCAGCCGTAACTCCTGGTTGTTGGTTCCAGCAGAATAATAATCTGTTCGGGTGGAGCTGGAACCAACTTCGGCTGGGATGACTGCCTCAGTGCCATATACTAAGGAAAATGGTGTTTCCTTAGTGGAGGTGGAAGGAGTAGTTCGATACGCCCATAATACGCTTGGGAGTTACTCTACCTAGCTTGTCCCAATTTGGTATAGACGTTTTCTTAGTCCATGCTTGATTGTTCTATTCGCCAGTTCAACTTGTCCATTAGCCTGAGGGTGTGCTACCGAAGTGAATTGCTATTCGATTTTGAGCTCGGCACACCAACTCTTAACAGGGTCATTAGCGAATTGTTTTCCATTGTCTGATATAAGGACTTGTGGAAGGCCGAAGCGGCATATGACATTTTTCCACAAGAACTTTTTGATTTGATTTCCTGTTATTGTGGCTAAAGGCTCTGCTTCCACCCATTTGGTGAAGTAATCAATGGCAACAACCAGGAATCTGACTGATCCTAGAGCTTGGGACAGAGGTCCAACAAGATCTATTCCCCACTGGACAAAGGGCCAGTGACTTGTAATAGAAGTGAGCTCTTGACTTGGCAAATGAGATATTGGAGCATTGACTTGGCATGCTTGACATTTTCTGACCAATTCTTCTGCATCATGGCGTAGAGTGGGCCAGTAGTATCCAACAAGATAGCATTTTCTTGCTAACGATCGTGCACCAGAATGATTCTCACAGATCCCTTGGTGCATCTCCCGAAGGATGTAATCTCCTTCTTCCTCAGTCACGCACTTCAGCCAAGGCTGTGAAAATGACTTTTTATATAAGTGGTCGTTAAAAAGGGCATACCTTGCTGCCTTCAATCGAAGGCGCCGAGCTGCACGTTTGTCCTCGGGTTGAATTTCATGGCGCAAGAAGTTGACAATTTCGTCCATCCAAGTATTGCGATAGTCCACTTGCAGCACTTCATTAGCATCATAAGCACGATGCTTTACTAGCTCCACAACTATCTTCTTTCCCAAAGTTGTTGAAGTGGATGATGCTAGCCGAGATAACACGTCAGCTCTCTTGTTGGCAGATCTGGGGATATGTTCGATGCTGAAGTACTTGAATGCTTGACCGAACTGCAACACTTTATTCAAATATTTTTTCATGTTTTCCTCTTTGGCTTCATAATCCCCATTGATCTGAGAAACAATCAATTGCGAATCACTCCGGAAAATGATTTGTTCTGCCCCCAACTTTCTTGCGAGGCCTAATCCTGCTATGAGGGCCTCGTATTTCGCCTCGTTATTAGTTGATCCAAAGTCGAACCGCAAGGCATATTAAAACTCTTCTTTGTTGGGTTTGATGATTAGGAGTCCTGCTCCACAACCATCTTTGGAGGAAGACCCATCCACATATAATGTCCAATCAGCTACTGGCTTGACATCTTCCTCCACGGATATCCCTTCAGCTAAGAAATCTGCTAATGCTTGGGCTTTGATAGAAGTTCTTGATTTGTATTGGATTTCATACTCTGCAAGCTCCACAGCCCATTTTGCAGCTCGGCCAGACAGCCTTGATAAGATTTATTTTAAGGGCTGATCAGTGACCACTATAATAGGATGAGCTTGCAGGTAAGGCCTGAACTTCCTCGCTGCCATTACAAGTGCCAAGACTACCTTCTCAGCATTGGGGTATCTCACTTCAGGCTCATGTAAGATTTTGCTTGCGAAATAGATGGGCCTCTGTACATTATCCTGTTCTCTGAACAGGACTGCGCTTACAGATTCTTTGCACGTCGAGAGATATACATATAGCTCTTCTCCAGGAAGAGGTGAAGTCAGCATTGGCACCTCGGCCAAATGGGACTTCAGCTCATCGAAGGCTTTTTGACACTGATCATCCCACTGGAAAGCCGTTTTCTTTTTCAAGGCCTGGAAGAAAGGAAGGGATCGTTCGTCTGATTTGGATAAGAATCTACTCAGAGCGGCAATTCGGCCTGTCAGCCTCTGCACTTCTTTTACATTCCTGGGGGATGCATGTTTTGTATAGCCTCGACTTTAGCAGAGTTTGCTTGTATCCCCTCTTTGGAAACCATGTACCCCAAAAACTTTCCAGTGCGTACACCAAACGTGCACTTCTTTGGGTTTAGTCTCATGCGTGAGTCTCTCAGCACAGTAAAGACTTCCCTTAAATTTTGAATATACTGATCAAGAGTCCTGCTCTTGATAAGCATATCATCGATGTAGACTTCCATTATCCGGCCAATTTGTTCACTGAACAAGGAATTGACCAGACGTTGATAAGTGGCCCCGGCATTCTTTAATCCAAATGACATAGTTACATAACAATAAGTACCTGACTCTGTTATGAAATCAGTTTTTTCCTGATCTTCTATAGCCACGATGATCTGACGATAGCCTTTAAAGGCATCCAAGAAATCAAAGATTTCATGCCCAAGTGTTGAATCCACTAGCCTATCAATTTTCGGAAGTGGGTAGCAGTCTTTTGGACATGCTTTGTTGAGATCAGTGTAATCTATAAACATTCTCCATGATTCATCCTGCTTGGGGACCACCACTGGGTTTGCCAACCAGATCGGATACAGAACTTCGACAATGAACTTTATAACCAATAACTTTTTGACTTCTTCTTCGATGACTTTATTCCTTTCTGGCGTGAAGTTTCGCTTCTGGATCAACATTTAGTTTATGCTTAGCCAGATGTGCAGGAATTCCTGGCATGTCCTCTGCAGTCCATGCAAAGATAATCGCAAATTCTCTCAGCAGATCCTGTAACTGAGCTAACAGTTCAGATGGCATCCAGGTCCCGATCTTTATGACATTTTCAGGTTTGCTCGGATCAAGGACGAAGTCTTGCACTACATCATCCGACTATAAGTGTTCCTCATCTGAAGGTATCAGTTCATCAAGGCTGACTTGCTGAACTGATTCATTTCCCTTAGTAGCAATAGCGTAGCAACTCTGTGCCACTTGTGTATCACCTTGTATAGTTGCCACTCCCCCTGGAGTGGGAAACTTCATGCTGACGTGCAGAGGTGATACAATGGCCTCCAAAGCTACCAGAGCTAGTCGGCCCAAAATGACGTTGTATGCAGACATTTCCTTGATGACCAAAAAGTCTATCCATATACACCGATAGGCCGGGGGTTTGCCAAAACTGCAGCTGAGTGTGACCAGTCCTGCTGGCCGCACTACAGATCCAGTGAAACCATATAAAGAAGAATTAATCGGCCTCATCAAGGAATCAGGTAAACCAAGCTGCTGATATACCCTATAGAACATTATATTCACGGCACTGCCGGTGTCCACATATACACGTCGGACCTGCACAACTTTATCGGGAGCAAGGTGTATGCACAGCTCTATTACTAAACCTGTGTTGTTAGAGTCCAACGGAATGGGATCTTCTGGCCCATAAGTCAATTCTCTTGCCATCTTGGCTTTTTTAGATGGTGGACCTGATGAGGTTCCTGAGGAACTAGGTGCTCCTTGACCTGTGTGAGGTGGACCTCCAGAGATTGTATATATAATAGTATTGACTTGGGGCCGATCTGCAGCCCCTTGCCTTCCTTGCTCCCCATCATCGTCAGTCCTGCGATGCCGAGGTGGAGACTCTGGTCGGCACTTGTCTTTCTGAGGGTCCTTGTGGAAATCCAGACGATTGTTCAGGCATGATCGAGGGTCATAAAACTGCTTTAAATGACCATGTTCGATCAGTTGTTTAATAGCCTGAGCCAGCTGCCTGCAATCTTCTGTGTCATGCCCTATATCTCTGTGGTAGCGGCAATAGAGTTTAGGGTTTCTCTTTGTCCTAGGTCCATACAGAGGCTCTGGATCTGTCCTCATACCGTCTTTTTCTATGACGGCCAAAATATAATCTTTCGAGGCCAAGAGGGGTAAGCCTTGCCTTTTCCTCCCAAGCGATCGAACGTGCTGCGCTGATCGTGGGTTTTTCCTTCCTTGCGCCGATCCTCCTTCTTAGAACCGGATCGGCTTTCTTGCCGAGCTTCTTGCTCAGCTTCCCTTTTCAATCTGTTTGCCTCCTCTCATCGGGCAAACTGGTGAGCTTTCTCCAAGCATTCCCTTAAGGTTGTAGATCCCTCTTCAGCCAGTTAGGAGAAGATGCGGCCAACTCGGAGACTGTTGATAAAGGCAGCAGCTTTTACGCCCTCATTTCTGTCACTGACCTGCAGTGATTCATCCGAGAAACGCTGCATGTACTTCAACACAGATTCATCTGGACCTTGTCTCAAAGTCATCAGATGGGATGAGTTCTTTATAAATGGGGTGCTAGACACAAACTGTGACTTAAACTTTTGCGCCAGCTGTTTGAAATATTTTACTGATTTTGATGGGAGTTCTTGGAACCATCTCCTGGCCTTTTCCCGTAAATACAAAGGGAAAGTTTTACAACACAGAGGATCTGGGATGTTTTTCAGACTCATCACAGTTTGAAACTAGAAGAGGTGATCCGTGGTATCTGTTGTCCCATCATAAGTGTCCATCTTTGGCATCTTGAAACTGTCTGGCGTCAAATATTCTACAATATCCCAGGAAAAGGGACTTTCCTGGGCTGTCTGCACAAATTCGTGTCTGTGTTCTTCATAATAAGCTCTCGGCATGCGAAGAACTTCTTCGTCCCTGGGGATGCTCTTTAAAGACTTTGACCTCACACTCAAGTGAGGTCTGTACAAATGCTTTGACTCCACGGTTGGAGCTTTGAAACTGTGTCTCCTAGCATCCGCCATAAAACCTCTAGGCGGTCCAGAAGACTGGTTTTGTGATACTTCTCTAGGGGTAAAAGGTGGATCTTCCTCCATATTTTGCACCTCTGGCTGTTTGCCTTTGAGACGCTGTACCATAGCTTTGAACACGTCCATGTTCTCTGCAGCGTATTTCATCTCTTTATCCCTTTCCTCCCTTGAAACTTCTGGAATAAGATCAGGATTAGGCGACCCAGGTACCCGAGAAACCTATTCAAGGACGCCTGAGCGTGTAACCATTCGTCGTGGTGGGTTGGACGACTCACCCAAACCTTCATGACGACCTTTCGTCATAGGAAAATATTGGCTGTTTTGTTTTTGAACTTTTATACTGGATTAAGGGACAAAGTGCCCTGCTTCTAGCGCCAAATGATGAAGCCGGATCTTCACCAAGGGTCTAAGATGACCTCAAATAAACGTCGCCAGTTAACGTCGTCACGGCTGAACAGCAATACTTGGGTGCTGAACTGCACGAGTTATACCGTTGACTGTTGTTGACTAACAGACGATTAATTCTGGTTTATCAACACACCAAATTATGTAGGGATCTTGCATTTGCAATGCCTAATAAATAACCCTCCCAGTATTATGAGATAAGCCAGGTTCCTTCCCTTCTCTCATTCTTTGTCTTTCTTTTATATAGTAAAGCATTACTCTACAAGAGCTTATAAGGAATAGGAAATTAAAAAGTCTTAAATGTTTGGTCTCGCAGCTTATGACTAAAAAATGGACTGAAAGGAGAGCATAGACAAATAAACTAATACGACGTTTATTTGTTTGGTTTAGAAATTCATGGAAAAAGGTGTTAGAGAAAACTAAGGATAATAACAATCAAACAACACAGAATTATCGCCGAGACGTGATTAATATTACTGTCCTTAAAAGCAATTTCGCCTCCACCGGTGAGTAAGGTGAACTACATGCGAATGCTTCCCAGGATTTAATGGCTTCCCTTGTTTGTTTGCTCTACGGGAAAAGGAATGAACTTGCAAGTGAAAGTGCATAAAAGAAGAGGAGAGGAAGGAGAAAAACTGCTGAAACTTTTCTGCACTAGAGAAAAAATACAAGGGAATTTCTATATTTTGCAAAATAGTTAAGCCTTGTATGCATACGCTTTAGGGTAGAAGAAGACATTGTTTGAAACTTGTTTTAGCAGTTTTCAGACCTTCCATGTTCGTTGAACAACGTTCACTTTTGAAGGGAGATGATTCTTGGACCAAAAGATGCAACTCAGCATGAAAGGTTCTGTCCATTGGCACATCGATCGATCACATCGATCGATTGATGTCACATTGATCGATTAATGTGATCGATCGAAGTCGGACAAAATCATTCTTAATCTATTCTGCCTCACATAGATCGATCCATGTATCGATCGATGTCACATTGATCGATCGATGTGATCGATCTATGTTGGACAGAAAGATTCTATCATTACACTGTCCTACACCGATCGATTGATGTACACGTCGATTGATCGATGTCTCGTACATAGAACGATCGATGTCCTCCAGAACACTTTAACTTTATTCCAGCTTTTACTTGGTTCGATCCAACTTACACTTGGATCGATCCAAGTGATATTCTTGAAGTTAAAGGTGTTCAAATCATCAATCCAACTCCCAAACAACATTACACATGTTTTTATATAAGTTTGGAGCGCATCTAAAAGTATCTTAACATACTTTTTCCAACAATCCCCCACATGATCCAAACTTATATACAAACACTCTCGAACGTTAATCAACTAACCTCTCTACTTTTAAACGAAGACAATGACACATAATGGACAATGACTTACGTCTTGAATTTCCACTTAGTACAAGAAGAACTATATAAACGCAAATAAGATGACATACGTCTTGAATCTTACCACGCTATTGTTTATATAAACTTACAACTGACATTTCATTGACTAGCTTCAGGCAAGTTCGCGGCGTGGTGCGATATCGGCCATGCACCCAGTCCCAGGTTTTCATAAGTGCTCTATTGAGTTGTTCCAAACTCTCATAGGAAGCGGCACCACCTCCACACTTATATAGGTGAAATTTATCAAGTGTGTACTGCATACACCACCATACAACATGGCTATGAACTTCATTAAGAGATTATAATAAATCTCACCCTCTTCAATTTGCAGTAAGCACTATCTTCAACAGCACCATAGGAAGAGACAAAGTGATAGTACTTGTAGAACTTTTATATGACTAGTTTTTACCACATGGAACCCCGTTCGTAGGATCTCTGCTAATAGTGGGTTGGGTTGCCGTCATACAAAGTTCACAACAATGGAACCAGTCCCATTCCCCTCGATGATCCTTGGGCTAACTTCTTGTTCAGTCCTTTAGTTAAGGGGTCTGCCAGATTCAACTCGGTTCTTATATACTCCAAGTTAATCACCCCTGAACTAATTAAATCCCGCACAATATTGTGTCTCAATCTGATATGCCGGCTCTTTCTGGTGTAGATCTTATTCTTCGCTCGAGCGATCGCCATCTGAGAATCACATCGTATAGAAACAGAAGGCATAGGATTATACCACAAAGGAATATCAACCAACAAATTCCTTAACCATTCAGCTTCTGTTGCAGCAAGTTCTAAAGCAATGAATTCCGATTCCATAGTTGATTTTGCTATACACGTTTGTTTAGAAGATTTCCAAGATATGGCTCCACCACCTAAAGTGAATAAATAACCATTTGTCGAATTAATCTCATCATTATCTGACACCCAATTAGCATCACAGAAACCTTCTAATACGGCCGGAAAACCACTAAACACAAGACATAGATCCATTGTACCTTCGATATATCTCATTAATCTTTCTAGAGCCATCCAATGTTCACTACTTGGATTATGAGTATATCTCGCTAGCCTATTTACGTCATAAGCTATGTCAGGTCTTGTGCAATTCATTAAATACATCACACTTCCAATAATTATAGCATATTCAACTTTTGAAACACTATTGTTCCTATTTTTCTTTAAACGTACTGCAGGATCATATGGTGTGCTTACGGGTTTAACCTCAAAGATGTTAAATCTTTTCAACATTTTCTCAACATAGTGAGATTGAGATAATGCATAACCCCCACAATTCTCGACTAACTTTAAACCAAGTATCAAATTAGCCTTACCCATATCTTTCATGTCAAAGACGGAAGATAAGGATGATTTAGTACTATTCACAACATTCATATTGTTTCCAAAGATCAACATATCGTCAACATATAAACATACAATGACACAACCAGAATTTTCAACTTTACTATAAATGCAACGATCACTTTCATTCACAGTATAACCATTAGAAATCATAGCATTATCAATTTTTTCATGCCACTGCTTTGGCGCTTGTTTAAGGCCATACAAAGACTTCTTAAGTCTACACACCTTATGTTCTTGACCTTGAACAATCATACCTTCTGGTTGATGCATATATATCTCTTCATCTAGACCACCATTTAAGAAAGCCGTCTTAACATCCATTTGATGTATCACTAACTTGTTAATGGAAGCTAGAGCCACTAACACTCTAATAGACGTTATTCTCGCTACCGGTGGATATGTGTCAAAATAATCTATACCCTCTTGTTGGGTAAACCCCTTGGCAACTAACCTTGCCTTAAACTTATCTATAGAGCCATCAGCCTTTAGCTTCTTTCGAAAGACCCATTTACAACTGATAGGCTTACATCCTCTAGGAAACTCTACTAGTTCCCAAGTATTGTTACTAAGAATCGACTCAAGTTCACTATTTATAGCTTCTTTCCAAAACTTAACGTCTATGGAACTCATAGCCTCTTTGTAAGTCTTAGGATCTTCTTCCAAAATAAAAGCAGTAATAAAATCGTTTCCAAATGATTTTTCAACCCTTTGTCTTTTGCTTCTTCTAGGTGAAACAGAAACTTGATCACTAAGCTTATTACTAGACTCGCCAAGTTAAAACTAGTGCTGGCCACCTTATTTTGCTTCATTGGAAACTCAAGTTCAAAAAATTCAGCATCCTTAGATTCTATAATCACACCATTATCTAAGGTCATAAACCTATATGCAGCACTATTCAAGGCATATCCCACAAACACACAGTCTCTAGTTTTGGAACCAATTTTATCCCTTTTGAACTCAGGAATTCCAACTTTGGCTAACCACCCCCACACTTTTAAATAATTCAAGTTGGGTGCATAACCTTTCCAGAGTTCATATGGAAACAAATTATTTTTCTTATGCGGAATTCTATTAAGAGTATGACACGCTGAAAGTATAGCCTCACCCCACATATTACTTGGCAATCCGGAACTTAAGAGCATTGTATTCATCATATCCTTAAGTGTCCTATTTTTTCTTTCAGCTATGCCATTGGATTGAGGAGAATACGGAGGTGTAAACTCATGTATAATGCCATTATCTTCACAAAACTTTTGTAAAGACAAGGTACTATACTCACCTCCTCTATCTGACCTTACCTTTTTGATTCTTTTGTCTAGTTGGTTCTCAACTTCATTCTTGTATTTAATAAACATACTTTCCGCTTCATCCTTGTTACTAAGTAAGTACACCATAGTAAACCTGGTAAAATCATCTATAAAGGTAATGTAGTATCGTTTGCCACCTTTACTCATAATGTTCTTAAAGTCTCCTAGATCACTGTGAATCAATTCTAATTTCTCCGTTGCTCTATTTACCGGCTTGAAGGGTTTCTTATAATGTTTCCCTTCAATACAATAATGAAACTTAATTAGACTGTTCTCATCATTTATTTCAATTAGATTGGTATTCTTTAACCTTCTAATTGCATCAGCATTAACGTGACCTAGTCTAGCATGCCATAAATCAAAAGAATCAACAATATACACGGAACTAGATGCATTCTTATTATTTAAACAAACGTCATCAAGAACAAATAGACTCCCGAAACAAAAGCCTTTTCCAATAAACTCCCCACTCCTAGACAACACAAGTTTATCAAAATCAGAAACAAGCTTAATATTAGCCTTGTTCAGAAGTGCTTCAGAAATCTGGTTCCTCCGAATGGTAGGAACATGTAGCACATTGCTCAACTTCACCCTTTTACCAGAAGTCAACTTAAGGAGCACTTTCCCCTTCCCGGTCACTCGGGTCGCTAGTGCATCCCCTAGGAAGACCTGGTCTCCACTGTCTATCTCTTGATAGTCAAAAAATAGATCTCTGCTGGTTACAATATGTCTGGTGGCTCCAGTGTCCACCACCCATTCTGTTGCACCTCCGACAAGGTTTACCTCATCGACGGCAACTATAGCGATCATCTCATCCTGAATGTCTGAGCGTCTTTCAACAAGGTTGGCTTGTCCGCTTGACTGACCTTTTCGCTTGTTGCAGAAAAACGCCTTGTGTCCCTGCTTTCCACATGTCCAACAAGCTCCCTTTGATTGTGACTTAAAGCGCCCTTGCACTTGTGTTTTACCTTTGGGCTTGTTGGAATGGAACCTTGGCTTTTTGGCCGCATGTTCAACGATGTTGGCCTTGATACCACCTTCATCGCCACTTGCATCTTCAAGTCTGTTATTGTTATGCCCCGCACCCTCCGTAGAGTAATTTAAGGATATAAGAAATTCAATGGGGTTAATGATCATTAATAGTAATGAATAACGAATTAAATAATAGGATTAATTGGAATTAATTAAAAGGATTAAATTTTAGAATTAAGTAGTATTTAATTTTGGAATTAAATATTAGAGATTATCCTTTAAGATAAATAAGATAATAGGATATAATTTAGAAACTCCAAATTTTTCCCCTTTCCATATAAAAACTGACTGAACGTCAGTTTCTCTATTTTCTCCACAGAAACCGATGCCCCTCTCCATCCCATAGGCGACTTCACCCTCTTGGAACCCTAGGCAAGGACTTCCTCAAGATCTACCATCCAATCTTCTTCCATTCTTCAATTCTTCTTCGAGTTATCAACGGCAAGTAATCTACTTATAAGTTCTTACGTTTCGCGAAAGAAAAATGGCCTATTTTGATATCAAATTGGATCACCATGCAGTAGTGTCTTTTGTGAATATTTGTATGTGATTTATGTGTTCTGGTGTCGATGATTTGGCCATTATATGTTGAAATATGGTTGGTTGTTCGCTGTTTACGTGAGATCATGTAAATCCCCATCCCACGAATCCTACGTTGTTGATAATGGCGGTTGAAGGGAGGGGAGAGTGGAAAGTTTAGGCTTTTGGTTTGATTTGATGAGTGATTCGAGTGTTAGGGTTGAATCGTTGATGTGCGTATGAAGGATCTTATTTGAGGGGATTAAGAATGGATTGATAGGGAAGATTAGGCTTGGAATGATGGGAAGAAAGTTGAAAACGATTGGGATATAGATCTGCAGTTTTTGCAGAAATCGCAGGATGAAGATTCTGAAAAATGGTGACGTCGATCGATCGACGTGTAGCGGGTGAGGGGATTTGAGTGAGAGTTCGATGTCCCTCAGATGAACGTCGATCAATCGACGTCAGGGTATGACGTACGTCGATTGATCGACGTCAGGGTATGACGTCCTTCAGTTTTGTGGGAAAATAAGGGAAGAAGGAGGGAAGCTAGGGAACCTTTGGTGTGACCTTAGGGACTTCATAGGACATGATTGAAGTTAGTCTAAGTCTTGGAAACATGATTTAAGATGGTGAATCAAACTTGGAGAATTCGAAGGGTATTTGATTCTGGTCTCAACGTGAATGACCTGAAAGGGTTAGAAAATGAACGTATGAGGTTTTATAGAGTACAAAAGAGGAATGTGAGGGTTCTTGCATTGGCTTTTGAGTTCTAGAATCAATGTTTAGGTGATGTCGACCTGTCATGAAGAATAAGCTCGAGTGTATGAGTGAGATGAACTCCGTGTGACTGATTGATATGTGAACATGAATTGAATATGTGAACGAAGAATGTGACTGAAATGAGGAGTCTTGCATCATGGCACTTGCATTTGCATATTGTTTTGAAAAGAGTTGTGCTTCGGCACAGGTTTGCGAAAGTGGCCTGTAATGTTAATCGGGATAGAAATATAAGCCGAGGTGCATTACAGGGCATAAAGTTGTCTGTAACGTTAATCGGGATAGAAATATAAGCCGAGGTGCGTTACAGGGTATAAAGTTGGCTGTAATGTTAATCGGGATGGAAATATAAGCCGAGGTGCATTACAGGGTATAAAGTTGTCTGTAACGTTAATCGGGATGGAAATATAAGCCGAGGTGCGTTACAGGGTATAAAGTTATGTGACCGGACATTGTAACATGCATTGCACTGTTTTGAAAAGAAATTGCTCATGCATTTGTGACTGTGTAGTGTAGTGCATATTTTGACATGCATCACGTGAGTCAGTTGGGATGATTGCTATGTGACTTGAATGATTGTTTACTGTTAATGGTTAAGGATTACTGTTTTATGTTCTTGTATTGTTAAATATATATATATATGCTCTTGAAAGTACACAAGACATGTGCCCCATTACCCCTTGAATTATATATTACTCATGTCTTGCCATGTGTTGATCCCGTATGTCTTATAAGCGGGTTACTTGCTAGCGTTTTTCGCTAAGGGTACTACCTTTGTCATTGCAGATGAGCCTAGCTACGATATGATCTTCATAGAGGACGATGGCGAGTGGGCTGAATGGGATACTTAGAGACATATTGGGAGATAGTTGAGGCTGTTGTCATTTGTTCAGTTTCTTTCATTCGTATGAGGATTTAGTTGGCTTTCATGATACTCCTTTGTAATTACGTTATACGTTGAAGTTCACCTTTGATGGTTTAGATTTGTGAGATACGTGTTTCCGCACTTATTTCTCTGACATCATGGATAGTGTATAATCGAGAGATGAGACGTCTTGTAGTCTTCTCAGTAAGCTATGACGGGTGCACCGGTTCAGATTCCGCTGTCCGGGTCGGGGCGTTACAGGTGGTATCAGAGCCTAGGCTTCAGATCTACCTCAGAGACCTAGGTTATATCATGTAGAGTCTTAAGTTATGAATTTGACCTTAAGTTGATCTTTAGGTCTATGTATGTGATCCTAGATGTAAGTTTGATTGGGATGGGTGTGTGCGAGCGCGATAATATTTAATCAACAAATGTTACTTTATTTCAGTGTACGAATTCCACCATGTACAACGCATATGGGCCTTCAGTGTTTACTTTTGGAATTGCTGAATGCTAATAAGCGTTGATTTTGCCGAAAATGCCTCCCATGAGAGATAACCAAGGGAACGGTGGTAATGGGAACGAGAACCCTCCACCACCACCACCACCAGTCCTAGTACCCCAAGCGTTGATAGACGCTATCACAGTGATAGTGCAAGGAGTTGCTCAGCAGCAACAGCAACCTCCTCCTCCTCTGCCCCCTCAGCAAGGAATCAGATACTACATTGGGGAGATGTGGAGATGCATGCCCCCAACTTTGAAGGGACCACCGACCCTGAGGTGGCCGAATTTTGGCTGGATGAAGTGGAGAAGTGCTTCAGGCTTGTGCAAGTGCCTGAAGAACTCAAGGTGGATGTAGCCACACCCTTACTGATCGGCAGAGCTAATGCCTGGTGGAATGGGATACTACCAAAGATGACTCCCCCTATTCAGTGGAGACAGTTCGTCCAGGCTTACAAAGACTACTATGTGCCTGAGACTTCCATTTTGGAGAAGATGAGGCAGTTCGATAAGTTTGAACAAGGGAGGATGTCCGTTTCAGACTATGCGGATAGATTCCATGCCTTGGGCAAATTCACGCCCATGGTATTGGAAAACTACAGGATGAAAATGCTGAAGTTCGAGGAAGGTCTGAACCCCCGCATACGGACGGCTATAGCGGGGTCCAGTTTGAAAACTTTTGAAGAGATGTTGGATGCATGTTACCGCGTGGAGAGTGACATGCGCAGGTCACAGCCCAGAGAGGCTCGTGAAGAATCGAGCAAGAGGCCAAGGGAAGAGCAAAGTGGTGGTAGACCCGGACGTTGGGTCAAGATCCCTAGAAAAGGACAGGCGGGGCCAGTTCAGAGGGCACCGCAACGGAATCAGCCTGATCGTCAGGCACCCGCAGTATGTCCACACTGCCAGAAGAGACACGTGGGTGAATGTTGGAAAATAAGCGGAGCGTGCTTCAAGTGTGGCAAGGCGGGCCACAGGATCAAAGATTGCCTCGAATGGAACCCTAAGCCTCAAGCAGAAGCAGGACCGGCTCAGCAACAGAGAGGCAGGCCCAATGCGAGAGTCCACGCGATGACAGACGCCGAAGTACAGGAGGACGCCAGCGTTGTAACAGGTACGACTTAAGTTCAATAATAGTAGGTTCATTTGAATTTTAGTCTTCTAAGTTAGAGATTAAATGTGTTTTATGTGAAACCTTCATGTGCTACACTTTCGTGTTTAGGTGTGATCTTAGTTAATAAAATACCTGCAAACGTATTGTTTGATAGTGGAGCTAGTCACTCCTTCATCTCTAAGCGATTCGCCAAAGGACTCGACTGTCTACCCGAACGGCTTGAAACCCCCTTCAGGGTGCAGGCAGCAGGAGAGCAAGTACTGGTTTCCCACCACCAGTACAAAGATTGTGAATTGGAATTGGATGGGAAGTTGTTTTCGGTGACATTGGTTCCCATTCCGATGAAGGATTTCGATGTTATATTGGGCATGGATTGGCTGACCAAGAATTATGCCAATATTGACTGCAAACTTAAACGAGTGACTGTTAAGAACTCTGAGATGAATGAAATAACGGTACAAGGAAACGTCAAGTTAACAAAAGACTCAAAGAAGATATACTTGACGGCGATTAAGGCCTTTAAGGCCTTACAGAAAGGAGCAGAGGGATTTATGGTGTATGTAGTAGATGCGAAGCAGGAAGTTCCCTCAATAGATCAGATACTGGTGATCAATGAATTCAAGGACGTATTTCCGGATGACTTACCGGGAGTGCCGCCATCGAGAGAAGTAGAGTTCGAGATCAATTTGATTCCCAGAGCCGAGCCTATATCTAAGGCACCCTATAGAATGGCTCCAGCTGAACTCAAGGAGCTTAAGGGACAACTTCAAGAGTTGTTAGACAAGAAATTGATTCGCCCCAGTGTATCTCCTTGGGGAGCTCCAGTTCTATTTGTAAAGAAGAAAGATGGTAGTATGAGGTTGTGCATTGATTACTGAGAGCTGAATAAGATTACCATCAAGAACAAATATCACTTGCCAAGGATTGAGGATTTATTTGATCAGCTAAAGGGAGCTCGCTGGTTTTCAAAGATTGACCTTCGTCAGGGTTATCATCAACTGCTTGTGAAAGCAGGAGACGTACCTAAAACGGATTTTCGGACACGATACGGGCATTACGAATTCTTAGTGATGCCTTTTGGATTAACTAATGCCCCAGCAGCTTTCATGGATTTGATGAACACTGTATTCCGAGAACAGTTGGACCAATTCGTAGTAGTGTTCATCGATGACATTTTGGTCTACTCCCCCGACGAACAAGCTCATGCTGAACACTTAAGGGTGGTGTTGCAAATTTTGAGGCAACAGAAGCTCTATGCCAAATTCAACAAGTGTGAATTTTTGCTAAGGAGTGTAGCCTTTCTCGGTCACATGATTTCGGAGGATGGGATTTCTGTGGATCCTAAAAAGATAGAAGCCATCACGGAATGGCCAAGACCTACCAACGTGACTGAAGTCAGAAGCTTCCTAGGCTTGGCAGGCTACTACAGGACGTTCGTTGAGGGATTCTCAACGATAGCAGTTCCATTGAGTCGACTTACGCAGAAGAAGACTAAGTTCGAATGGACTGCTGAATGAGAGCAGAGCTTTACCGAGCTCAAGAAAAGATTGACCACAGCCCCGGTGTTGGCACAACCCTCCGGCACCGACGGTTTCGTGATCTATAGTGACGCGTCCAAGAAAGGACCAGGTATGTACATCATTACAATTAATACATTGTATACACATATCCTAGTCTTGAACTGATTTTCTGTTTATAGGTTGTGTCTTGATGCAAAATGAACGAGTCATTTCGTACGCGTCAAGGCAATTGAAACCATATGAGCAGAACTACCCGACGCATGACTTGGAGCTCGCAGCTGTGGTATTTGCTCTTAAGATCTGGAGACACTATTTGTATGGAGAAAAGTGTGCGGTGTTCACTGATCATAAGAGCTTGAAGTACCTATTCTCGCAGAAGGAGTTAAATATGAGACAGAGAAGATGGTTGGAGTTACTTAAGGATTATGACTTAACCATCAATTACCATCTGGGTAAGGCCAACAGAGTGGCGGACGCATTGAGCAGAAAGTCTAGACACGCAAGACAGTCTCCATTGGAAAGAGAGATTGAGGAGTTTGACCTCGAAGTGGTGGACTCAGTGGCGAATATTCTTACGGCTTTGTCTATCAGCCCAGACTTGGTAGACAGAACTAAAAAAGCGCAGTATGATGACCCAGTACTGAGAGAAATCCGTGACAAACTAGCTGCGGGACCAGTAAAAGATTTTCAGTTGCGAGGAGATTGAAGTTTATGGTTTCAAAATAGGTTGTGCGTACCTAATAATGATGAGCTTAGAAAAGAGTTGCTAAGCGAAGCTCATAATTCAAGGTTATCTATCCACCCCGGCAGCACAAAGATGTATAAGGACCTCAAAAGGAATTATTGGTGGATGGGGATGAAAAGAAGCATCGCGGAATACGTTGAGAGGTGTTTGGTATGTCAACAAGTTAAAGCTGAACATCAACGACCTGGTGGTTTAATGAAGCCACTAGAGATTCCAGAATGGAAGTGGGAGCACGTGACTATGGACTTCGTGATGGGATTACCCAAGACCAGAAATGGAAATGAGATGATTTGGGTGATTGTAGATCGTTTGACGAAGACAGCCCATTTCATAGCCATGTCACATGGTACCTCATATGAGAAACTATCCAACACCTATGTGGATAACATTGTGAGCTTGCATGGAGTCCCATTCAGCATTGTGTCGGACCGTGATCCCAAGTTCACTTCTAAGTTTTGGAGGGCATTCCAGAAGGCAATGGGTCCGAGTTGAGAATGAGTACCGCGTACCACCCTCAAACGGATGGACAATCAGAGAGAACCATCCAAACCTTGGAGGATATGTTGAGAGCATGCGCCTTGGACTTCAAAGGAAACTGGGATAGCATGCTGAAGTTGATGGAGTTTTCATACAATAACAGCTATCACAGCGCAATTGGCATGGCGCCATTTGAAGCCTTATACGGACGTAAGTGCAGGTCCCCGGTTTGTTGGGATGAAGTCGGGGAAAGGACAATCACTGCACCAGAATTGGTGGAGCAAACAATTGAGAAGGTGAAAGTGATAAGAGAGAGGCTAAGGGTGGCTCAAGGTCGCAATAAGAGTTGGGCCGATACCAAAAGACGACCCCTGGAATTTGAGGAAGGTGAAAAGGTCTATCTACGAGTTTCACCCACCAAGGGAGTTGCAAGATTCGGAATGAAGGGCAAGTTAAGCCATAGATATATTGGCCCATACGAAGTGCTTGGTAAGGTTGGAGAAAGGGCATATCGGTTAGCCTTGCCTCCGAATTTGTCACAAGTCCATAACGTATTTCATGTATCTCAACTACGGAAATACGTATCGGACCCGAGCCATATCCTTGAAACTCAACCATTGGATGTTAAAGAAGATGTCTCATATGAAGAACATCCAATGAAGATTGTGGATAGAAAAGATCAAGTCCTACGCAGACGCGTAATTCCGTATGTCAAAGTACAATAGAGTAATCATACGGAGCGGGAAGCCACGTGGGAGCTTGAGGAGCAAATGAAGGAGCTATACCCACACCTCTTCCAATAAGGTATGTCAGTTTCGAGGACGAAACTCTTTGTAAGGGGGGTGGAATGTTATACCCCGCACCCTCCGTAGAGTAATTTAAGGATATAAGAAATTCAATGGGGTTAATGATCATTAATAGTAATGAATAACGAATTAAATAATAGGATTAATTGGAATTAATTAAAAGGATTAAATTTTAGAATTAAGTAGTATTTAATTTTGGAATTAAATATTAGAGATTATCCTTTAAGATAAATAAGATAATAGGATATAATTTAGAAACTCCAAATTTTTCTCCTTTCCATATAAAAACTGACTGAACGTCAGTTTCTCTATTTTCTCCATAGAAACCGACGCCCTTCTCCATCCCATAGGCGACTTCACCCTCTTGGAACCCTAGGCAAGGACTTCCTCAAGATCTACCATCCAATCTTCTTCCGTTCTTCAATTCTTCTTCGAGTTATCAAAGGCAAGTAATCTACTTATAAGTTCTTACGTTTTGCGAAAGAAAAATGGCCTATTTTGATATCAAATTGGATCACCATGCAGTAGTTTCTTTTGTAAATATTTGTATGTGATTTATGTGTTCTGGTGTCGATGATTTGGCCATTATATGTTGAAATATGGTTGGTTGTTCGCTGTTTACGTGAGATCATGTAAATCCCCATCCCACGAATCCTACGTTGTTGATAATGGCGGTTGAAGGGAGGGGAGAGTGGAAAGTTTAGGTTTTTGGTTTGATTTGATGAGTGATTCGAGTGTTAGGGTTGAATCGTTGATGTGCGTATGAAGGATCTTATTTGAGGGGATTAAGAATGGATTGATAGGGAAGATTAGGCTTGGAATGATGGGAAGAAAGTTGGAAAACGATTGGGATATAGATCTGCAGTTTCTGCAGAAATCGCAGGATGAAGATTCTGAAAAATGGTGACGTCGATCGATCGACGTGTGGCGGGTGAGGGGATGACGTATTTCAGATGGACATCGATCGATCGACGTAGGTTGAATAAGAGATCGATGTGCCTCAGATGGACATCGATCGATCGATGTAGATTGAGTGAGAGTTAGACGTCCCTCAGATGGACGTCGATCGATCGACGTCAGGGTATGACGTACGTCGATCGATCGACGTCAGGGTATGACGTCCTGCAGTTTTGTGGGAAAATAAGGGAAGAAGGAGGGAAGCTTGGGAACCTTTGGTGTGACCTTAGGGACTTCATAGGACATGATTGAAGTTAGTCTAAGTCTTGGGAACATGATTTAAGATGGTGAATCAAACTTGGAGAATTCGAAGGGTATTTGATTCTGGTCTCAACGTGAATGACCTGAAAGGGTTAGGAAATGAACGTATGAGGTTTTATAGAGTACAAAAGAGGAATGTGATGGTTCTTGCATTGGCTTTTGAGTTCTAGAATCAATGTTTAGGTGATGTCGACCTGTCATGAAGAATAAGCTCGAGTGTGTGAGTGAGATGAACTCCGTGTGACTGATTGATATGTGAACATGAATTGAATATGTGAACGAAGAATGTGACTGAAATGAGGAGTCTTGCATCATGGAACTTGCATTTGCATATTGTTTTGAAAAGAGCTGTGCTTCGGCACAGGTTTGCGAAAGTGGCATGTAATGTTAATCGGGATGGAAATATAAGCCGAGGTGCATTACGGGGCATAAAGTTGTCTGTAACGTTAATCGGGATGGAAATATAAGCCGAGGTGCGTTACAGGATATAAAGTTGGCTGTAATGTTAATCGGGATGGAAATATAAGCCGAGGTGCATTACAGGGTATAAAGTTGTCTGTAACGTTAATCGGGATGGAAATATAAGCCGAGGTGCGTTACAGGGTATAAAGTTATGTGACCGGACATTGTGACATGCATTGCACTGTTTTGAAAAGAAATTGCTCATGCTTTTGTGACTGTGTAGTGTAGTGCATATTTTGACATGCATCACGTGAGTCAGTTGGGATGATTGCTATGTGACTTGAATGATTGTTTACTGTTAATGGTTAAGAATTACTGTTTTATGTTCTTGTATTGTTAAATATATATATATATATATGCTCTTGAAAGTACACAAGACATGTGCCCCATTACCCCTTGAATTATATATTACTCATGTCTTGCCATGTGTTGATCCCGTATGTCTTATAAGCGGGTTACTTGCTAGCGTTTTTCGCTAAGGGTACTACCTTTGTCATTGCAGATGAGCCTAGCTACGATATGATCTTCATAGAGGACGATGGCAAGTGGGCTGAATGGGATGCTTAGAGACATATTGGGAGATAGTTAAGGCTGTTGTCATTTGTTCAGTTTCTTTCATTCGTATGAGGATTTAGTTGGCTTTCATGATACTCCTTTGTAATTACGTTATACGTTGAAGTTCACCTTTGATGGTTTAGATTTGTGAGATACGTGTTTCCGCACTTATTTCTCTGACATCATGGATGGTGTATAATCGAGAGATGAGACGTCTTGTAGTCTTCTCAGTAAGCTACGACGGGTGCACCGGTTTGGATTCCGCTGTCCGGGTCGGGGCGCTACAGTTATTTTCCTCTATAGGGATGTGTTTGATTACACTATCCATAGAGAGTTTGGTGTCATCGTGCTTGCCCCTCTTCTTATATTTGTTCCAAGAAAAAGGAAGCTTTTCAATCAGAGCAGCAGCTTGGAAGGTCTCATCAATCTTGATTCCTTCCTGTTCAATATTATCCACGAGTTGTTGAAACTGATGAATCTGATCATTGATGGATATGTGGTCAACCATCTGAAACTTGAGAAATTCGCCGACCACATACTTTCTTTTTCCTGCATCTTCAGAGCCATATTTGTTCTGAAGACCTTTCTAGATTTCCTTTGCTGATTGAAATTTGACATAAATATCAAACAGCGAATTTGAGAGGAAATGAAGAATATGTCCTCTACATGTGACATTGTCTGCATCATACTTGAGAGCTTCTCCATCTTCAATAGGTCTCTCCTTTGTCAAAACGTAGGAGACAGACAACATCTCAAGGAAGAAGAGAACTTTTGCAGACCACCTCTTAAAGAACTTTCCATCAAAAGGCTCTAGTCTTGACATATCAGGAACATCAGGTTGTTTGGTTGCCATTGCAGTAAATTGCTTTTAAGATTGTTAGAGAAAACTGAGGAAAATAACAATCAAACAACACAGAATTATCATCGAGACGTGATCAAGATCACTGTCCTTAAAAGCAATTTCGCCTCCACCGGTGAGCAAGGTGAACTACAAGCGAATGCTTTCCAGGATTTAACGGCTTTCCTTGTTCGTTTGCTCTACGAGAAAAGGAATGAACTTGCAAGTGGAAGTGTATAAAAGAAGAGGAGAGGAAGGAGAAAAACTGCTGAAACTTTTCTGCACTATAGAAATGTTAAGACCGACAAAAAAACAATATAAAGAAAATAATTAAACAATTAGTGTGTGTGATGGTGTCTGCCGAGATTAAAGGGGATAAGGGAGGGGGAAACAGTTTGTTAGAATTTAAATTTTAAAGGAAAATAATAATAATAATAATAATAATAATAATAATAATAACAACAACAACAACAACAATAATAATAATAATAAATGCAATTAACTTCCTAAATCTAAGCCATAACTTCCCCACCCCTAATTTCTGCCCCACCAAAACTTAAAAGATCCCATAAATCCCATTTCTCCCACCCACACTCCACATAACGACAGCAACACTTCAGGAGAAAAAAAAAGGGATGCAGGAACGTGAGAAGGAGAGGGAAAAAGAAAGAGGGAGAAAAGAGAGAAAAGAGAGAAAAGAGAAAAAAGAAGTAGACGCGCTCACATCAAATCCAACCACCGTGTCTAGGAAATCGTCGTTTGAAAGGTAGGTTACCCTCTCCTCTGTCGGATTGCTTTGGATTCCCTCGCATTCTGTTTTGAGAAATATTTGATTATCACTGTATGTTTATCTTTTGCATGTTTATTATGAATCCTTTATGTTTTGGTATGGAAATTGCGTGTTTGGCCTTAGATATAGATCACATAGCACGGAAATAGGTCAAAATAGGTTTAGTTCTTCGAAAAAAACGCACCTAGAGGAGGCGCGTGTATCACACGCCCGACGGCCCACGCGCGCCTCTGAGCGGCGCGTGCAGTACACGTGCTGACGTTGTCAGTTGCGTTACGAAGAATGCATTAAATGGAGTCCAATGGAATTAGTTTGGGGTAAATCGGAATTAAAACGAAGAAGTTATTGATGTTTGAAGGAAATTAGCATTTAGGAAAATAAAGGAGAAATAAATAAATAAATAAATAAATAAATAAAAGGAAAAAGGAAAGTGTATTCAGCCGAAAGGGGAAAAAAAGAAATAAATAAAAGATGTTAAATTAATTTAAGTTGATGTTAACGTAAAATTGAAATAAAGAAAAAAAACAAATGAGGAAAAAAAATGCCGAGATAATAAAGATATTAATATTAATAATAAAGGATAAATAAATTTAATAGCATAATTTAAATTCAGTTAATAAAAAAAAAGAGAGAACCAAATCACTTGGAGCCGAGGTTAAATGAAAAATAAAAATAAAAATAATAACAATACTAAAATAAGATAAAATGAAATGAAAGGCATAAATATAAGTTCGTAATTAATTAAACTAATAATGTTTAAAAATAAGAAAAACTTAGAAATCCATTAAATAAATTAAGATGAAAGCAATAAAAACATTAGGGGAATATAAAAATATTTAAATAAAAGATTAAAGTGCGTGAATGTCTAGGAAAATAAAAAAAAGTGTAGAAACCTAAAATAAAGTCTAGAAAGATAAAATAACGGTAGAAGATAAAATACAGTAATGAACCCCACGCAACATAGGGTAACTACGCAATATAGGTAATACGCAACATAGAACGGAGCATGCAACATAGGACAAACGAAAGTGTGCAAGTGTGACGCATTCATGGCACGAGCATTGCATTTGGCCTATGAGTCGTGTGGCCTGACGAGGCGTGTGATGGGTGTTGTTAATAATGGTTACCTTCACCTAATAGGACCCGGGACATGCATAGCATAACATGGAAAAGAATGAGCATAACGTGTGATAATAAATGACTGCGTGTGACACGAAGATAGAAGTGCATGCATCATGATGTGGCGCATTGCATTTGTTATTGTTGAGATTATCATTTATCTTGTTATTAACTGTTTCAGTGCTATGTGTTGGGATACGAATCGGGTCGGGTATTTGTTATTTCCTCATTTATGCTTTATTTGCTTTATTATGTATGTGTTTATGTTTTATTGCTTTATTTATCTGCTACCTGCTTTACGTGCTTAATTGTTACCCGACTCAGTATGTGACAGTCCCTTTTCGGGAGAGACAGGTAACCTACGAGTGACTCCCATCACTCACCCCCTACCTCCCCTCCACAAGTGAGCAGGATTAAGAGTATATATGTTTATTGAGGCTGAGAAGAGTGAGCTGGGCTCGAGAAGGGATCTTGTTGACCGGGAGCTTGTTCTTGGGATAGTCAAATAGACCTCCATCTAGGTTTATTGTTTGATTTTAGTATTTCATACTTGACTTAGTGGGTTTTGTCAACCCTTGTACTTGATTTTATTCTGATGGATTTAATTTAATAAAGTCGTTTATTTCTTTGATTATCGTTTTCGCAAAAAATTTCCACTTCAGTTCCGACGTGTAGAGAAGTTTGAACGACGCTTTATAGTCCTCGTAGTAGGCTACGGCGGGTGCACTGTTCTCGATGCTAGGGCTCGGGAGCGGGGCGCTACAAGAAAAAATGCAAGGGAATTTCTATATTTTGCAAAATAGTTAAGCCTTGTATATATAGGCTTTAGGGTAGAAGAAGACATTGTTTGAAACTTGTTTCAGCAGTTTTCAGACCTTCCAAATTCGTTGAACAACGTTCACTTTTGAAGGGAGATGATTCTTGGACCAAAAGATGCAACTCAGCATGAAAGGTTCTGTCTGTTGGCACATCGATCGGTCGATGTCACTTTGATCGATCGATGTGATCGATCGAAGTCGGACAGAATCATTCTTAATCCATTCTGCCTCACATATCTATGTTGGACAGAAAGGTTCCATCATTACACTGTCCCACATCGATCGATCGATGTCTCGTACATAGAACGTTCGATATCCTTCAGAAAACTTTAACTTTATTTCAGCTTTTATTTGGTTCGATCCAACTTACACTTGGATCGATCAAAGTGATATTCTTGAAGTTAAAGGTGTTCAAATCATCAATCCAACTCCCAAACAACATTACACATGTTTTTATATAAGTTTGGAACACATCTAAAAGTATCTTAACATACTTTATCCAACAAAAGGCAACTGTGTTGCATGTAACATTCTTTTTTTTTTTTTTTTGAAAGATCATGCAACATTTCAACCATGAGTAAATCATTTTCTATTGTATTGTTTTTCTTTACTCAATAGTCACACTTAGGAAGATGTGTTTTTACAACTTAAATAAGGCAGCAATATTACATGATGGATCGAAATTGTGCTTAGAACCGGAACTCTATGATGTGATTGGAAGATCTTGAAATTCAGAATCACAACCAAGAATCAACAAGATATGTGCGTTTTGATGGCACGCAATGCTGCGAGACATGTAAAATGTTGCTATGTTGCGTCGGCATGACATGTTATTGATCAAGTCTGGCCTTTATTCTCAATCTTCATATGGCTATTCGGTGTCCAATAGTGGCTGGTTGGAAGTTTCCTTTTCGTGGATCCTTTGACTAAATGTCGATGGAGATAGTAAGTCATCTATAAGTTGCGCAGGTGGTGGCAGATTATTGTGAAATGAGGGTGGGAGTGTGTAGAACTATTATGGTTTTAAGTCCTTCATTTAAGCTGAGATGCATGAGTTGCTAGATGGCTTGCAGATGTGCATGCTTATTCTTACTCAATTTCAGTTGAAACATATATATCGCGAGGCGAACTAAGCAGTGGATTGTCTAGCAAATCTTATAAGTTGTGCTTCTCGTCAACGATCTTGTATTGAACCAGATTCTATTCCTCAACAGCTTCGGACATTTCTTCTTGGGAATGCGCGGGGAGAGGTTTTCTTGCGTTGCCGAATAGTTTTGATGTTACTTTTTAAATATTCCTAGTACTAGCTATTATATTACAGTTTTGCTGTAGTAGACAGAAACCCTTTGTATTCCTCTGGTACAACGAGATTAATTTTGATTGACCACCGTTACATATTATATAAAGGATACCTTTGTGTATTGAAAAAAAAATGAGAAAGTGATAATTCTTCCAATGAGTTTTTGCTCATCAAAATTTATCCCTTTGAAATAGTAAAGCTATAACACATGATATACCTCTCTGAACATAGTGTGCCGTCTATTCACAATGATGAGAGACTCAAATATTTACCATTTAAACCAGGCAGTGTAGTTGATTATTGAGCATCTTACAAATATAAGTCCCAATGTTTGCATAGACTTTGGAATCCATTTCATTTCATGAATCGATCAGTCATATTTTTGCGAATTCGGAACATGCACTTTATTAATTCCCTATTCATCGTTATATGTATAGGTATAGTTTGTTGGGTAATTTCCTTATAGGATAAGGTTTAGGAAATCTCCTAAGAAGTAGGAGTTTTATTTTAAATTTATTTCCTTATTATTGTTTATCTTTTCCTATTAGGTGATGGTTTGTTTAGACTAGGGATCCTATATAATGGAGTCGGCCGAACCATTGTAGTGGCGGCGAGTGTTGTTCGGTTTTGAGTTATTTTCCGAATATCAATAAAGTGTGTTGTGCTTTATACGCGTTGTGTTCTTGAATCCGTTGTTTACTTCAATTGGTATCAGAGCCAAGGTTGTTTGAAGAGGGAGGAGCCACCGTGGAGGGTTGCCGTGTTAGGGTAGATCCCGTGAGGAGGCTGCCGTGTTCTTCGTATCAACAGAGGCCGGATTCATTGCGTGCTAGTTGAAGACCTGCGTGTCTTCAAACACAACAAAAAAAGGAAGTCTTCGCCCAGGCCGAAGGAGTCGGCCGAAGAAATCAAAAAATATAGCAAGGCCGAAAGGGAATTGGCCGATTGCAGTTTGAAAAAAAAGGGTAAAAATTTTCTTTTGCACTAGGCCGAAAGGTACACGGCCAAAATTCGTCCAGTGGCGCGTTGTGATCAACGAGTTCTTAGAAGGATCCAACCATGATGAGTGAAGTCGGTGAAAGCAGCACAAGGCACGTGAGCACCGCAAGTCAATTGCGTGGAAGGGAGGTAAGTTCTGCAACCGTACAATGTCCGATGTTTGTGGGCTATGCGCATGAAGGTTGTTCTAAGGGTTCACAAAGTATGGGATACAATTGATCCGAGTTCGGACGATGCTGAAAAGAATGATATAGCGATTGCCCTCTTGTTTCAAGCGATCCCCGAAAACTTGATCCTGCAAGTTGGTAATCAAGAAACCTCCAAAGCAATTTGGGAAACCAGCAAGACTCGCTATCTTGGGGCAGATAGAGTACGAAAGGCGCGTCTCCAAACACTAGCCGCCGAGTTTGATAGACTCAAGATGGGGAAAACCGATTCTATTGATGTGTTCGCCGGAAAGTGTCCGAAGTTGCAGCAAAATCGGCGACTTTAGGGCAGCCCTTACAAGATTCCAAGATGGTCAAGAAATTTCTTAACGGGTTGCCAAGATCAAAGTTTATACACATCGTTGCATCACTCGAACAAGTGTTGGACCTAAATAAAATCGACTTCGAGGATGTGGTTGGTCGTTTGAAAGCGTATGAGGAACGAATTAATGAAGAGACTATTAATTCAACTCCTCAAAATTCTCTCTTATATACTAACGCCGGGAAAAGGGAGGGTCATCGGATCAAAGGAGTCGTGGTCGTGGGGCTCGCGACAGGGGCCGCGGCCTGGGAAGGAGTCGCGACAACTGGGCCGACTCACAGCAAGGCGGTGATAATGCCATTGACACACGCCCCAACCGCGGAAAAGGAAAGGGAAAAACGAGAAGGGGCCGTTCAAACTTAATATGCTTTCGGTATGAGAAACCAGGACACTTCGCGAGTAAGTGCCCCGAAAAGATAGCAAGGGTGGTGATGCTCTTATGGCCGATGGTCATGACGTTGACGAGACCATCTTTGTGCATGAGATTAATTTGAATGAGAAGAACTTGATGCCGAGTAAGTTGACTCCTCAATCCTTTGATGATCACGTATGGTATCTTGACAACGGAGCAAGCAATCATATATCGGGGAATCGATCTTACTTCTCCGAGATAAATGAAAACGTAAAAGGGAAGGTGAGATTCGGAGATGGTTCGTGTGTTGAGATCAAAGGAAAGGGCTCAATAATTCTTCAAGGAAAATCGGGTGAGCAAAGGTTGCTAAGTGAAGTCTATTATATACCGGAGTTGCGGAGTAATATAATCAGTCTCGGGCAAGCAACCGAGGCAGGGTGCGAGGTAAGGTTAAAGGGCGAAAACTCGTTGTTATTCGACAAGGAGGGCCTAATCTTAATGAGGGTACCTAAGAGCCCAAATAGATTATACAAGATCAATATAAAACCGGGTGTTCCAACATGTCTTCAAAGTAAGATTGATGAGGAAGCATGGAAGTGGCACGCACGCCTAGGACATGTGAGTTTCGAAACCTTGAAGAACATGACGAGAAGAGACATCGTACATGGATTACCTTATATTGATCATGAGAATCGGATATGCGAGTCGTGTCTCGTTGGCAAGCAATCGCGATTGCCGTTTCCTCCCAACACCAAGTGGCGCGCGGACGCAATGCTGGATCTAGTACATGGAGATTTGCTTGGCCCTATCACACCCAGCTCACTCGGCGGAAATAGGTATGTGTTTGTGCTTATTGATGATTACTCACGATTTATGTGGTCTTATTTGTTAAAGGAGAAGAGTGGTGCACTTGAGATCTTCAAGAGATTTGTAGTGATGGCCGAAAAAGCCACTTCTAAAGAATTAAAGGTGTTTTGTTTCGATAGAGGAGGGGAGTTCACCTCTATCGCGTTGAACACATTTTGTGAAGAGAAGGGTATAACACGACATTTGACGACTCCATATTCACCCCAGCAAAATGGAGTCGTAGGACGCCGTAATCGGACATTAATGGAGATGACAAGGAGTATCTTGAAGGCTATGTGTGTGCCTAATTACATGTGGGAGAAGCAGTTCGACAATCAACGTACTTGATTAATCGTCTTCCTACGAGAGCATTACAAAATAAGACGGCATATGAGATGCACAAAAGAGAAAAACCAAGTATTCATCATATAAGAATCTTTGAGTGCCTAGCCTATGCCAAGAATGAAGCGCCTCATTTAAAGAAGCTTGATGATAGGGCACGGCCACTAGTACATCTTGGGACCGAGCCAGGCACGAAGGGGTATCGCCTTTATGATCCCAAGACAAGGAGAATTTGCATAAGCCGCGACGTTATCTTTGATGAGAGTGTTGGATGGAAATGGGAGGATCAAAGACACGAGACATTGAAGCCGCCGGGCATGTTCCAAGTGGTACGGCGTAATACACTTGATGAAGGATTAGGACCCACGTATATCTCATCGGCCCTGGAGACGACACAGCCGCCCGAGGCCTTGGACCCTTCGGCCATGCCCAGCCCTAGGCCGACGGCTCCCAGCCCAATGGCAGAGCAATCGGAGCGAGCAGCTCCTAGCCGTGCGCAGCCGAGTGAGGCTAGCGCACATGATGAACCCGATCCGGAGGAAGAAAGCACGCCTACGATGCTACGGAAGTCAAGCCGACCAAAGAATCAGCCTAAGTATCTAGATGACTATGTTCTTGCCTCATATATGGATGATGATGATGTTACCTTGATGGTTGATGACGAGCCGAGGACTTTTGTTAAAGCAAAAGATTCGAAAGAATGGATGATCGCTATGAAGAATGAAATAGATTCTATCAACAAAAACGAGAC
This sequence comes from Eustoma russellianum, assembly GCA_036186865.1. Classification (NCBI taxonomy): domain Eukaryota; kingdom Viridiplantae; phylum Streptophyta; class Magnoliopsida; order Gentianales; family Gentianaceae; genus Eustoma; species Eustoma russellianum. The sequence goes on along the minus strand of AP025056.1, from coordinate 15,944,071 downwards.
TTGGGTTCTAGTTGACAAACCCGAAGGCGTTAAACCAATAGGGTTGAAGTGGGTGTTCAAGATCAAGAAACACGCCGATGGCTCTATAAACAAGTACAAGGCTCGTCTAGTTGCAAAAGGGTACGTTCAAAAATTTGGCATTGATTATAATGAAGTTTTTGCACCCGTGACACGTATTGAGACCATTCGGCTATTTGTTGCTTTGGCCGCGTCTTATGGTTGGGAAATTCATCACTTGGATGTTAAGACGGCCTTCTTACATGGTGAGTTAAAAGAACAAGTGTATATGACGCAACCCGAAGGCTTTGAAAGGAGGGGAGAAGAAGAGAAAGTCTATAGGCTTTCAAAGTTTTTATATGGTTTACGTCAAGCACCGAGATATTGGAATACGAAGCTAGACGAGATCTTAAAGGGTTTGAATTTTGTATGATGCACTAAGGAGAGGTCGGTTTATAAGAAAACGAAGGACAAGACTTTTCTTATAATAGCCGTTTATGTTGATGATCTATTTGTAACGGGGACAAACGCGACGCTTATAAAGGAATTTAAGCAAGACATGGCAACTAAATTCGAAATGGCCGACCTTGGGCTACTCACATTTTATCTCGGCATAGAAGTATTCCAAGGTAAGGATAGCATAACAATGAAGCAAGAAGGCTATGCATTGAAGATACTCAAGGAAGCAGGTTTGCTTGATTGCAATGCATCTCACATTCCCATGGATCCCGGCACAAAGCTCACCAAGGCCGAAAGTGAGGATGGAGTGGACGCTACAAATTTTCGAAGGATGGTTGGATGCCTTCGATACCTTTTGCACATGAGACCGGATCTTGCTTACTCAGTTGGAGTTGTGAGTCGCTACATGCAAGAACCAAAAGAGTGTCATAAGGCTGCCATTAAACATATTCTAAGGTACTTGAAAGGAACCACTACACTTGGAATAGTGTTTAGGCGAGGAAGCTTCAAGAGACTTGTTGGCTATAGTGATAGTAGTCACGATATTGATCAAGATGATGGGAAAAGCACAACTGGACATATCTTCTACTTTAATAATTCTCCGATTACATGATGTTCTCAAAAGCAAAGGACCGTAGCATTATCATCTTGTGAGGCCGAGTTTATGGCCGCCACAGCCGCGACATGCCAAGCTTTGTGGTTTCAAGAATTGTTGTGCGAAATAACAAGTTGGAAGCAAGAAAAGGTTGTCATACGCGTGGATAATAAGTCGGCCATTGCACTTACGAAGAACCCCGTGTTTCATGGAAGGAGCAAGCACATACATACGAGATATCACTTCATTCGAAAGTGCGTTGAGAATGGATTGATTGAGATGGAGTATGTGAGTGGCGACAAGCAAAGAGCGGGTATCTTGACGAAGCCGTTGGCGTGGACAAAGTTCAAGGAGATGCGAAGCTTGCTTGGCGTGGAAGACCTTCCGAGGGTACATTCGGAAATTAAGGTGGAGAATGTTGGGTAATTTCCTTATAGGATAAGGTTTAGGAAATCTCCTAAGAATTAAGAGTTTTATTTTAAATTTATTTCCTTATTAGTGTTTATCTTTTCCTATTAGGTGATGGTTTGTTTAGACTAGGGAGTCTATATAATGGAGTCGGCCGAACCATTGTAGTGGCGGCGAGTGTTGTTCGGTTTTGAGTTATTTTCCGAATATCAATAAAGTGTGTTGTGATTTATACGCGTTATGTTCTTGAATCCGTTGTTTACTTCATAGTTTAAAGAAGTGGCAGTCGGAGCCAAATGTAGAAACTGAAGTACTCCCAAAAGTATACCATACTCAAACATAGCGTACTAAGCTAAACATGCAAGCAAAAAAGAGAAAAGGAGAAGCCCACTTATTTGGAGGAGGGACTAAAAGCAAGCCGCGAAGATGAAAGCCAACACGAGGGTAGCCTCACTAAAAAAAATGTCCAGAAAAATCCCATTTCCATTTTCCTCTTTTTTCCTTTTCTCGCTTTATGTTCATTCACAAACAAACTTTGACAACGAAGAGCAAACAAATTTGCTGAAAGTTAAAGACTTTTGGAATCCCCTGGACATCTTCATCAGAACCCTGCACTTGGTCTGAGATCACTTGCACCAATAATTCAATCACATCTATTACGATTGATATTCAAAACCCCAACCAAAAAATCCCACATTTTTGTAGGGATAATAGAAGCTATTTAGTAAGGCCTTGATGTTAGCGAAATCTACCTTATATATATTTGTTGAACCTATATAATATCTATTGAAACCTATTGAAGGGACCATATGGTTTTCTATCTTTAATTGACACCACTATGGTTGTTCGATTTTCTAACAGTAAAGGCTAGCTCATCAATTCGTTTGCAGAATGCGACCCCGACATCCTAATGTTAAATACAATAATATAATTCAGTTTTCCGGACCTCCGAATTTAAGCATCTCCTTCCGTACGAAGTTTAGACCATCTTGATTGTTCTGCAATATCGTAAGGAATCTCGCTATCTCCTATGAAACCCTGGGAAACATTATGCAATTTTTTGAGAAACCCATTGATCACCATGCAAAAAAAAAGTCAACCAAATAAGCACGACAAAAAGCAATTAAAGAACACAAAATTTTACGTGGAAAACCTCTTCCAATGTAGAAGAGTAAAAACCACGAGGCCGAAGCCTAGAAATATATCCACTCTTCAGTTTAGTACAAGTGTTGACATCAGAAACATTATTTAACGACTGCGAGGAGATTCTTCATAGAGCTTAAAGGCATCTTCATCAAGAAGACCATCGATCAAAAGCCTTGATGAGATCATAGAAGAGAAGCTTGAAAGCAGATTCGTCAGGTCAATGATTGGCTCCAGGCTTCCAAAAATTGACTCCACAGCTTCATGGATTGGCTGCACGCCTTCAAGAACTGGCTGCACGTTTTTAAGAGTCGTCTCCGTGGCTTCACACTTTGGTTGCACCGCTTCAAGTACTAGCTCCATGGTTTCAAGAGTTGGCACCACGGCCTGAATAACTGGCTCTGTGGCTTGAATAATTGGCTCCACTGTTTGAATAAATGGCTCCACAGCTTTAATAATTGGTTCCGTTGTAGAAAAGCTTGAAGAGATAAATTGTTGCTGATAAAGATATTTCATGTTTTCTTGTGCATGCTCCAGAGGCGAATACTGCTGGACAATAACTGGTGGCTCCACGGCTTCAAGAACAGCTGGTTGTACTGCTTCAGGAACTGGCTCCTCGGTTTCAAGAGTTGGCACAACTATAGCTTTAGGAATTGGCTGCGCAGTATCTAATTTAGACGATTCATGTTCATGTCTCATTTTCTTAACACACTTGGGCTTTTCCTTCAAACATGATTGTTCATAACCCCTTTTCATCGGCTTGCGAGGCTTTACTTTCAATTCCTTGGAGTAGTCCACCATTATCCTACATATCACATAATCAGTGGCGCCTGCAGAGTCATCACTTGTTATTAATGAATATTCATGCATAGTCCAATGCCCTCGACCCTTGAAATCATTCAAATTATCATAGCCGCTTTCAACTTCATAGTTAAATGTCCTCTTGGATCCCAAAATCGGACCCAGAATATTGGATTCTCCGGTCTCCCCATGCCACGTTCCTTCGCCGGCCTTTCTCACCCTATTTCTTGGACCGATTCTTGCAACTCTAGTGAACATGTAAATCGTACATCTCCTCGGCTTATTCCATTGCCATGGATCCCTACTGTCAAAAATCTCCCATGGAGCTCCATTATAGAGATTTTTCTCCACCACTCCTCCCTCCCACGGAAGGGGTTGATTCGTTGCCTTCCTCTCCAGAAAATATAGAAGCTCCTCGTCCCTCGGTTTAAACCGGCATCCGAAAGGGAGTTTATCCATTGCCTCACGCCCTTCGAATGAGTTTTGCTTCAAACCCTAATTTAAAACTCCACCTGAACATAACAACAAACCAATTTTAGAATCGAACCTTTAAAGAACCCAGATGAAGGAAATACATAAAAAAGATTTTAGAATCTAAACCCGAAACTCCAACTAAACATAACACAAAACCAATTTTAGAATCAAACCTTTAAAGAACCCGGATGAAGGAAACATACAAAAAACTATTTTAGAATCTAAACCTTAAAGCATTTTGATGAAGGGAATAAGACGTTTGAATGGATGTAATTTTCGGAAAGACGAGAGAATTGTTACCTATGCCGCAAATTTTTGAACGTATGATCCAAGCAAGGAAGGGCCTTTTATAGGCAATTGTGTTTAATCAGAGTTGGTAATCTATATACGCGCCAACTTTTGCGCTTGAAATCTAAGAAACTTCTTTTATTAACAATTTTTTATTTGTTTAAGTTAACGTATTATGCATAAAATTAAGATATTTTATTTTAATTCTTTTAGATTACATTCTTTTTTTTTTATTTTATTTTTTTGGGCAGTTTCCATAATTAGATACGTATCAAAAGAAATTCTTGTTGACCACTTGAGCTACAAGATTAATATGAGAACATATCACCTTTTAGGCAGTTTTAACTAGTAAAAAGCCTATGCTATAGGCGGATAGTTTGTCTAAAATTAAATTCTTGGCTTGTCAACCTATAATTAGCTTTATAGGTTTTGGGGAAGTATAGATAACCTCAAACACCTTTAATATTTATCAAAACACTTGATATTGTAACAACTTTTACCTAATTCCATAGTTATTTTTTGATTTGGTACTCTAAATATGTATGAAGGATACAATATACGTGCCGTTTTTTTATCACCATAATCAGTTAAAAACTTTTTAGAAATCGTAAGAAATCATCAGTCCCTAATCTGCATGTAAATATATGTCCTTTTTGCAAAATATTTTACCAAAGGTTATGTATTATACATTGTTTTAGAAACATTTTTTGGCAATATAATCAGTCATGCGTTTAACAATTCTAAATGCTAAATATTTCTAAGTTTATCTTAGTCTGTTCTAAAAATACAAATTAAGTTAATTGTAGACACAATTTTCATCTTTTTTCCCCTATATATGTAAACAAACTGTTTTACGCCTGTGAAGTGTAGCTCAAATGATATAGCTGAAGTTCAAAGACCAAAAGTATTAGATTCAAACATATGTAAAATTAAAATTCTTATCATTATAGTGGTTAGTTCTCCACTTGTATATTGGTTTTTCTCTATGGTTTATAGTGTATAATATTATTTTTCTATGCTTTCTTGTAATATAATAATTATCTTACCACCACATTATGATATGCAATGTATTATAATGATTTATTGTCTGTGTAAAAAAAAAGGTAGTCTTACGATCCACTACTTTTAATTGCCCAACATCCTGGCAAAAGCCGTTTTAAGATCCAATCGGACGTAGAACATTTATAGTGATTTTTAAATTAAATATTCTTTTCGTCTTAAAAATATTCTGACGGTTTGATTTGAGTATGTTACCATTTGGAAACTAAGGTATTATTCTCCAGTACCTGCTCTTGTAATTGAACTTCTATTTTCAGAGGAAAGTCAGACTGAACTTACATTCATTGTTAACGTTCATGGCCGGTAGCTCTCCGCTCCCGAGCCCTAATATCGGAAACGGTACACCCGCCGTAGTTTACTACAAGAGTTACAAGGCATCGTTCAATTCTCTTGTACGTCAGCAATGACGTAGAAAATTTACATGCAGAAACGTATAAAAATGAAATAAACATTCATTTATTACATCTCAAACTGTAAATCAAATGTAAACATATCCTAAGTCCTTGATACAACATAAAACTTGTTGAGAAATATGTTTGAATAATTTTCAAAGTCATGATTTTAAGTGGTGAATACTTAAAAATGTCACACATGGTGTTATATGTGATTAAAAGTTGAAAAAGTTGACATAGATCTCTCAGGTTGTTGCACATCGATCGATCTATGTACATAGATCCCTCACATCGATCGATCTATGTACATAGATCCCTCACATCGATCGATCTATGTAAGGCAGTGAAAGTTCAAGACGTTACGGTGAGACATCGATCTCTGAACCTGACACACATCGATCGATCGATGTACATCGAACCATCATTTTGATCGATCGATGTAGGTCAGAAACAAATTTTGAACCTTACTGTGAGACATCGATCTCTGAAGTTGAGGCACTTCGATCGATCGATGTCTAGGGTTTTTAGAAATATTTTTCTAAAATGTGATAAAATAGTTGTTTTTCTTTTGCATATCATTCATACATGTTCATTATGTGTTTTGGTGATTTTAAATGTCTTGTGACTAACGTGCCTTGGAAGTTTCTACAACTTACCAAAAATGGCAAAATTGGTATTTTGAGTTTTGTAGGAACATCACATAGTGAAAATATTTCAAGGATGTATTCTTATACTATTTATCATGACAAAGGTGATATCATGATTATTTCTTACCATCCGGATCATTTCTAGAGTTTTCGCATACCAGGGGCATTTTGGTCGTTTCACCTCCAAGGGTATTTTTGGTATTTTCACTCAAGGAATCTCTTGAGCATATTATTATCTTCATTCTGGAGCTGTAATATATATAACGTGTCGGTAGTACATCGAAATATATGTGTATTGTGCCTTTTTAGCAAATATATATATATATATATATATATATATATATGGTATGTATAAATGGCGTGTGAGAGGAGTAGAAGGAAGACTTTCCATTTCCAAATTTGTTGCCATAAAGCTTTGTCCAAATATATCTTCATTTAATGAACTAGTTAGTTCATTAACTTAAGTACTTCACTTAATGAACTAGTTTAGTTCATAATGGTAGCACCTGAAAGTAGTTCAAAGACAACAAATTTTTGCCATATGATGTAAGCTTTAAAGCTTCATGGCTTGTTAGTACGGCAATAATATATATAAACATATGAAGCATATCTATCACAAGAACATGTCACATAATCATTTTGTCATGTATTTCGCAAACATGTAGTATTTAAATCATGTATTTGTAAATCACTCAAACTCTTTTTCTCAAAAATCTCCACTTTTTGATGATTTACAAAATAACAATGATTCATGATTTAAAATATAATTCCTCCCCCTCCAGTTAAGCACAAATTCGAATTTCGAATTTTGCATTTTATATCGTTGTCTCCCCCTTAAATTGTGCAATCATGCTCTATATCCCCCTTTATTTTGTAAATAATATCAAAAGTACATATAAAGAATGTAAAGAAATAGCAATTTATAGCATATAGAAATCATGCATTTGTAGTATGTTCCAAGAGGTTATTGATTCAACCCTTTGCAAATGTACCTTTTGGTACCCAAACTTGGGTGACCTTCCTAGGTCTTCCAAAAGGTAAGAAAAGAGATGAAGAAGCAATGTAATAGATGTTCGGTGCAAATCCGTTTGGCCTTTGGCTGAGAATGCCATCATGCACATGATAAGATTTTCGTTTTTGTATGCATTTGTGTTCGTGTGCATAGTAAGTGATCTAAATGCATTTGTGTTGTATGATCGTCGTAATGGTTTTCTTTTATATCTATATGTCACATGATTGTATTTTGTATGATATGAAGAATAAGGAGCACGATGAGATGAGATGAGTGGTGTACTAGTCTTCTTCTTAGGTTGTATAGTTGCATGCGGTTTCTTAGATGAAGATAAAATTAATTTTGTAGCCGTATTTTGTACTTTATTCTATTCAATATATCCTACTCTGGTTGTATCATTTTCATGCTTCTGAGAAGAGATAAGACGATCTAGCATACAAGTACACGTATCGAATTGTTTTATTGTTTTTTTAGATCTTTGTTTCTTGATCTCAAATCTGAGAACTCGGCTTTCATTTCATTATTCTCCGTTGTCAAAGATGAAATTTAAGACTTTAATGAATTTATCATGCGAGACGACTCTTCTTTTGAATCATTTAATTGAGATACAAGATTTGTGTTAGAAGATTCTAACAATTTCTTGTCTTCAATTAACCGTTTCATTTCTTTTGCAAGAGTCCTAACAAACTTATGTAATTCAAGATATTCAACATACAAATCAATATAAGATATTTCAGAATCCAAATCAGAATCAGAATTTAGCTTATTTTTAAAAAGTAGAGGCATTTGGCTTGACATACCTTTTTGCTCGGTTTTGTCGCTACTGGATGCTATCTCACAAAGACTGTTATATCTTCTAGTCGTAAGTGTGACAGTGCTCTGATACCACTTGTCGGACCTGTATAGCACCACTAGAAGGGGGGTTGAACAGTGGGTGCAGAAAAATTGGTTTTTAAAAACTTTTGAACCAATAACCTTACTTCTGAAAACAGTTTTTGTTTTTAGGTTATGATTTGAAATAATTAAACGACCTAGTTACAGACCTCCAAAAATTATGAAATTTGGTGATAATCTACTCTCAGATGTTCTGAGTATCTCACAAAAATTTCAAATTAAAATTCAACTCCTAACCCTTCGAAAATTTGTTTTTGGTCAAATTGCACGAATCTGCAAAAACCGTGCTTCGACTTGAAAAATTTATTACGACTAATTGGTAACTCCAAATGGTCTGAAAATTTAATGAAAAACCCTTTAAGGTATGTATTTTAATAGTTTGAAACATTTTTTGAAAATTCTTTTGGAAAGTATGTCAACCATATTGACGTTCTCAACCTTTGCAAGTCTGAAAATCAAATTGCACTAGTCTCAGAACTAATCATGTTTCACTGACTTATACTTATCCAAATGAGTTGAAACTTATGTCAAATGAAAGGTAGGAGCTGTGGTTATGTTTCTGAAAAGTTTTGTAATTTTTAAAAAACGTTTACTATTTTTTCTATCGCAACGAAATCGATGCAAAATGCTGGAAACTGGAAGTAAAGTGCTGAAAGTAAGAACACCAAGAATTTTATACTGGTTCGGTTAAAACAACCTACTCCAGTCTTCAAAGACACCTTCCTCGGTTATCACTAAACACCAAAAACACCTTAACACAAGGGTTACTAGAGTTATACACCAACTCCACCCTTTTACAACCAATACAACTAAAACAACCAAACAAACCGATCACGAACACCACCACCAATCGAATGAAGGTTTGATCACACCTTGATCAACCTTTTACAAAAATGTTGAGTGTGGGTGGTATTTTCAAATCCTATACAATATTTTGAGTATATGAACAATAGAATTGAGAGAAGAAGAAGAAGAAGAAAGAAAGAAAAAGAGAAGAACAAAGTAGTAGAGCTTCTTGATCTTGAGAGAATGACAGTTGTGTTCTTAGCCTTGTTTGCACTATCCTCTTCTTTTTAACCACTTCATGGCCGCCCCCTTAGGGCCTTTTCCCTTCTTGAGAATTCTCTTTATTGTCCTTGGAAGATTGTCTTGTGTAGAAATGACACCATCTTGCTTACTTGGCACACTATGATTGGAAGGATGAATTGACCTTGCTTACTTGTCATTTGATGATTGGCCTAACTTGGCATTCTTTAATGAGCTGTAAAAATCTAAAAAAAACTTACAAAACATGTGCTCAAAAGTAGTCAAAATATTATCATACAATCACACATTAATCCCCCTTCAATTTTGGAATAAAATTGAAGACAAAAGGGAGTCAAAATCCGGCATAACATGCAACATGTGCTGAAATTTCATCATGTGTTGTATTTTGAATTGTTTCCTTGTGTGTTGCCTTATTCAATGTCAACAATCATGTGTGGCTTATTTTCCATCATTTAAAGTGTCAAATAAGTACCAAAAAAGCTCCACCTAAGCTCCAACATAGATGTAGTAGGCGTGTAGAAAGGCGGCACATGTGGTGAAATTTTATTTTGGCAAGCTTTGTGAAATAATGCACAATATTTACACATATATGGTAAACTGCAATCAGCCCTAATTTAAATTTTCTAGTACACTTTAACATGTATTGAGTGTGTAGAAAGTGTCTAGATACATGTTACATCTCTTCCATGTGTTGTGTTCTTAGAAAACCGAATTTTCAACTTTCGTCGATTACGCGATTTTTCTCCGATTAAATTTTAACTTTTTTGCACATGTTACATATATTATGTCACACATAATATACATAAAATAAATTAAATATTCAGCTCTTAAAGGCTGACTTAAAAGGCGCCCCATGTGCTTTAATCTTTGAATTTGAAACCTACACAATTTGGCCTAAATTGTGAGTGATTTATGTGTGCCAACATGGAATGATTTCATGGCTTATTTGAACATGTGAGCCACAAAATTTTTGGCTATTTTTAAAGTATATAGGCTGGTCATCTTTATATGGCAAGTATGTGATGTGTTGGCGAAGTTTTGGTAGTCACCCGATACGACAATTTTCGGTTTGTTACATTGTAACGTGTCATTATAATTTTGTCATCACCATGACTTATATCATATGATATAAGACCTAAATATACTCATGAACATGAGGTGTATATAGTGTTGTGACGTTGACGTACGTTTGTAAAATATGTAACGTGTCGGTAGTACGTTGGAATATATGTGTATTGTGCCTTTTTAGCAAATATAAATATATATATATATATATATATATATATATATATATATATATATATATGGTATGTATAAATGGCGTGTGAGAGGAGTAGAAGGAAGACTTTCCATTTCCAAATTTGTTGCCATAAATCTTTGTCCAAATATATCTCCATTTAATGAACTAGTTAGTTCATTAACTTAAGTACTTCACTTAATGAACTAGTTTAGTTCATTAATGGTGGCACCTGAAAGTAGTTCAAAGACTACAACTTTTTGCCATATGATGTAAGTTTTAATCCTTCATGGCTTGTTAGTACGGCAACAATATATATAAACATATGAAGCATATATATCACAAGAACGTGTCACATAATCATTTTGTCATACATTTCGTAAACACGTAGTATTTAAATCATGTATTTGTAAATCACTCAAACTCTTTTTCTCAACAAAATGTGCATAAAACAAATGGAATACATCCAACTCATTTTGATGCATATAGACCTAAATATAGAAAACTTGCATATCCTCCTTATAAGGCTTATAAAAATGCATCTAGATTTTATGATTATCCATACAAGGTGTCATTTAAGAATTAAATTCATATGCCTTACTTTACTTATCAAAATCGGCCACTGTATAATGAAAGGTATAACGAATGTATGCATACACTTCCATTTAGGTGAATGGCCAAGTACATGTTAATCCCCTTTATTCTTCATCTCACAATAACGCTAAAAATATGCCCAGAAGTACATCCGAGTTTGGGTACCCAAATGGTATATAAACAATAATGGTGCACCTAACATTCAAGGACCTAAATAAAAGGTACCTAAACTTTATCTTCTTTGTTGGATAATTGTAAGAAAGAATACAAAAAGAAGAAAAAGCCAAAGGATCTAAAAATCAAATGGTTTTTGGATAGTGGATGTTTAAGACACATTACGGAGAACCGCAAGCTATTCACTGAATTGAAAGAAGTAATGAATGGTGGAAAGGTTACATTTGGTGACAACAACCACAGAAGAGTTGTTGGAAAAGGAACGATTGGGGACCCGTATGCATTTCAACATAAGAAATGTGCTACTTGTGAGTAATTTATCTTATAATTTGTTAAGCATTTCTCAACTTGTTGATGGTAGTTATAATGTTTCTTTTCTTCCCTCTTCATGTGATATAACCAATAATGAAGGAGAAATTGTGTTAAAAGAAAATAGAGATGGAACTATATACACCTTATCATTAAACGTGTTAGATGCTAAATTAAGTGCTTAGTATCACATGACTTAAATGTAAACCTATGACATAAACGATTAGGCCATACAAGTATTTCTACAATTGAAAATTTGCTTAGAAAGAACCTTATCAGAGGTTTACCTAGGCTTGAACTGAATAATTTTCAACTATGTGAAACTTGTATTAAGGATAAACATAGTAAAGAAACATTAAAGCCAAAACATGATGTGAGTATTAATCACATATTAGAACTGCTACACATAGATTTATGTGATCCAAGTAGGACAAAAAATCTAGATGGACACTATTATGTATGTGTTGTAGTAGATGATTGCCCACGATATACATGGACATTGTTTTTAACACAAAGATGATGCTCCATTAGAAATTGAGAAACATGTTAAACAACTTGAAAATCTTTATGAATAAAGTGTTAAAAGAATTAGAAGTGATAGAGGTGAAGAATTTAAGAATAAATACGTGATTAAATTTTGTGAATTGAATGGAATAACACATGAAGTTTCACCACCTAGAACACTACAATTAAATGGAGTTGTAGAATGTAAAAATAGAACCATACAAGAAATAGCAAGAACTATGCTATGTGAAAATCATGTTCCCAAATTTTTATGGACCGAAGCAGTAAATTACTCAGGCTATATCATAAATAGGTTATCCATAAGAAAGAAAATGAATAAAACACCTTATGAGCTATTGAATAATAGATTACTAAAAATTGATTATTTACGAGTTTTTGGTTGTAAATGTTTTGTGCTAAACACTAAGGATGATCTAGATAAATTTGAACCAAAATCAATTGAATGCATTTTTTTGGATATTCAACCAATTCAAAAGCATGTAGATGTTATAATCCTACATCTAGAAAGATCATTGAGTCTATTCATGCGAAATTCAATGAAAATACTTATCTTGAAACAAATGATAAAATTAAAAAGAAATATGACTCCAATCATAAATTTCACAATGATGATGATTTTTTCTTAAAACCCACAACAAATTCTCTAGAATCACCCTCCCCCTGAACATGAAAATGAACCTCTAGAGGATATTGGTATGGAAAATCTTCAAATAATAGAATCAAATTTGAAGGATGTCCCGATAGAATATGAAAATATACACAAATGTCATATTTGAAGAAGAAGAGAGTGAACCTAGTCAACCTAGTAATTGGTGACATATTAAAGATAAATATAAGCATCCTAAGAAATTGATAATAGGAGATTTAAATCAAGGGATAAGAACTCAGAGAAATATCAATAGAGTTGATTTTGCCGAGTGGCATGCATTAGTTTCTCACTTAGAACCCAAAAATGTTAAAGAAGCTTTGGGTGATACTTTTTGGATGAATGTTATGCATGAAGAATTGAATCAATTTACTTGGAATGATGTATCGGATTTAGTACCAAAACCTGAGAATAAATCCATAATAGGTACTAAGTGGGTTTTTAGGAATAAGATGAATGAACAAGGTGATATAGCACGTAATAAAGCTAGGCTAGTCGCCCAAATATATAATCAACAAGAGGGAATATATTATGAGGAGACATTTGCACCCGTTGCACGCCTAGAAGCCATTAGATTACTATCAACTATTGCTAGTTTGAGTAATATCAAACTATTACAAATGGATGTTAAACTTCTTAAACGGGTTTGTACAAGAAGAAGTTTTTGTAAAACAACCCTCAGGTTTCGAAGACTTAAACATCCTAACCATGTATACAAGCTAAAGAAAGCTTTATATGGTTTGAAACAAGCTCCAAGAGCTTGATATGATAGATTTACAAACTTTCTCCTCACAAATAATTATAGGATAGGAACCATAGATAATACCCTATTTCTGAAAAGAAAAAGAAGTAATCTACTAATAGTACGAATCTATATAGATGACATAATCTTTGATTCAGCCAATCCTGTCTTAGTAAAAGATTTTGAATATTGTATGAAAACTGAATTTGAAATATTTATGGTAGAAGAACTCAACTATTTCTTAGGATTACAAATAAAACAAACTCCTCGAGGAATCTATATTAGTCAAATTAAGTACATTAGTGACATGATTAAGAAATTTGGATTTGAAGAGTTGAAACCTACACCTACCCCCCTTGAGTGTTAGCACCAAATTAGATAAAGATGAAAATGGAAAACATTTTGATGACACACTATATAGGTCTATGATTGGATCATTGTTATACTTAACTGCATCAAGACCAGATATAATGTTAAGTGTGTGCATATGCATTAGGTTTCAATCTTGTCCTAAAATGTCCCACTATAATGTGGTGAAAAGATATTTAGATATATTAAACATATACCTCATTTAGGACTTTGGTATGATCGGAATATCGAATTAGAACTGCATGCCCATGGTGATGCTGATTACGGTGGTTGTAAGATAGATAGAAATCAACTAGCAGAACGTGTCAGTTCATAGGAACCAAGCTAATCTCTTGGTTTTCTAAGAAACAAACTAGTGTAGCCCTTTCTACCACCGAAGCTGAATATATAGCATTAAGCTTATGCACCACCCGAATACTTTGGCTAAAATAGCAACTTAGTGATTTTCGCATTATAATGAATAAAATTCCAATCTTCTGCAATAGCACTAGTGCAATCAATCTTTCACAGATACTTGGGATTTGCGATCCCGGGTAAGATCGGTTCAGGATCATGGGATCCTTTTCTATCAGATAGGAAGAGCTATAGCACAAAATGTACTTCTAAGTAATTAGGATTTATCATTTTTCTGATTTCTGCTCTAGCAGTGTGCAAGATTACCTTTTGATTTACCAGAAGCAGAAAAAGAGGGTATTCATATTACAAATCTCACTAGAACTGCTCGTTTTTTATCAGAAGCTTGTGATTTGGTTTTTGAGGCAGAATCCAGTACTTCATTCTAAAGTCAAACACATAGAAGTTATGTACCACTTCGTACGAGACCATGTCCAAAACGGAAATATAACCATAGACCACGTAAAAACGAGTAATCAAGTTGATGACATCTTTACTAAACCCCTAAGTCAAGCCACTTTCCAAGTTTTACGGAACAAGCTAGAAATGTTGGCATAGTACGCTATAGCATGATTCTCTTTTGCATGATTTGCAAAATAAAAGGGAGAGAGAAATCATGATTTTATAAGGCATGTACAAGTGAATTATGATTTTATAAGGAAGAGGGCATAGGCTAAGGGGGAGAGCACATGTTAAGGGGGAGAACATGCCTAAAAACAATGGATAAAATTGGTGGGCAAACAATTGGTAAAGTACTTAAAATCATGTAAAGTTATTTTGAAAATCATCCAAAAGGGAGGGAATGTTGAGAATGTTAAGAATGTTGTGTTCGAATGATTTTCAAAAGAATGATTTTGTTAAGTGTTAAAATACTCAAGGAACATCACTTTATATTATAAAGGTATTAAAAAGTTGAAACAAGTGAAAAAGTGACATCGATATCTTAGGCAGAGACACGTGGATCGATCAACGTACATCATCTCCTAACATCGATTGATCGATGTTGGACAGAATCAAACCAGAATCTTATTGTGAGATGTCGATCTCTCATATGGATCGATCGACGTACGTCAACCCTTCACGTAGATCGATCGACGTACGTTAGCCCCTCACGTGGATCGATTGACGTATATCAACTCCTTACATCGATCGATCGATGTCACGCATAATTTAAAACAAACCTCACTGTGAGACATGGATCTCTCAATTAGAGGTACATTGATCAATCGTCGTATACACCAGTCTCATGGATCGATCGACGTCAACAGATTTCTGAAAAATTTCTCCAACATATGACAAACTAATAATCGTTATTGGTATATGCATGATCTTCTTTGCATGTAATGAGTTTTTAAACATTCCATATATTTTTATCATGTTTCATTACTTGGATTTTATGCGTTTGTGGGTTTATATATGCATGTGCTTTATCACGAACTTGCCAATGAAGTTATTACAACTTACCACAAGGGCAAAGGAATATGTTTGATATTTTTCAGGGTCATATCGCATGGAGAATATCCATATGAATGAAAGTACAAAGTTGGAGTATCTCTACACCCTTTTTGACATATTTGGCGCTCAAGGGTATTTTGGTCATTTTGGTGCTCAAGGGAATTTGGTCATTTGCACAGATTTATTTTCTGTGTAATGCTAAAATGGTTTTCCTATGGATGTCTCTTATATCATATTCATGATCTTCATATTATTCTTGGTGATTCATAAACTTCATATTTATATTAATCATATATGTTATAGTTTTCGGTTTTCTCGGGTGTCTTTCATAGTGACATTTATTTTGTCACATTATATGATCATCACGGCATTATCATACACATATTTTGGGACTTTTCTCTTATTATTTTCAGATGGATATTGATCAAAAGGCTGAGAAACAATCAGTCACACTTGAAGGAGAGAAAATGGGAAGTAGTTTTGATCCATGGTGATGATTACTATGCAGCTGATTCTCGTTATTATCCAACCACTGTTATCTGATTTTTTTACTCATTTTTTACATTAAAAACGTCTATACATGTATATGTGAGGTGGACAAATCAAATTTTCACATATGTACAAGGCTACACTACATGGACCAACCAAAACACTCCTAGATGACAAGTTGACAAAGAGTTACATACTTGGCACCCGAGGTGACATTAATTTCAGTTTTGGAAGCTAAAGATTAGATGATTTGGTCAGTCCATATTCCAACCAAGTTATTGAAGAGGTTGAGAAGAAAATGGAGAAAGAAGTGGTTATTCAAACCACTTGATTTTTTCGAAAATTTTTGCTGAAAATTCAGCATTCAAAATGATCCAATCACATGTCTTGAAAGTGCCAACTAAGCAAGGTGGTGAGGTGGTCTTCCAATCAAATAAATACATGTGAGATTGATTATATGTAAGGTGTCATATAAGCATCCTAATCCACAAGGGGCTGCTTACACCTATAAATAGAAGAGGAGTTGAAGAAAGAAAACAATACTTGAAGCTATCTTCTTTCTTTCTTTCTTTCTTTCTTTCTTCTTCTTCTTCTTCTTCTTCTTCTTCTTCTCTCTTGTACTCTATATTTGCAACTGAGGCTATAGATGTGTTTATTGTACTGCATATACACCTCTTGTACTCATAAAATTTGTAATTGATTAGCCATTCTATAAGGCTACATCAAAAGGAGGTGATGTGATTACATTTTTGTGTTATAAAGGTGTTGTTAACCCCAAAACCCAAGTACTTTGAAAGTTGTAAGGTTTTTATACCATAGTGAAAATCCAAAGAAATGTGTTCATTGTGACTAGAGTAGATCACAATGACAAAACCAGGATAAATTCTTGGTGTTCTTGTCTTCTTTACATTTCTGTCTGATTTTTTCAGTTTCTACACTAAACTTCTAAAATATGGAAAAATAGAAAAATGTTTTCAAAAATTTTGATTTTTGGTATCAACCAACTTCAGACTATTAGCTTTCATTTTCAATAAGAATCACTTGATTTGAGCAAAGAAAAGTTAGTCAAACAGTTGTTGCAAGTTAGTTGCACAAATCTGTCAGCAAAACTGATCTGTCTTTAAAGTTTTGCAATTTTGTATTATTTGACTAGAATATTTAGCCAGAGTTTTTTGAAACATAAACTCGACTTCCTAATCTTTGTTTTGACATAAAGAATACAAATTTTGAATAAGTATACAAAAAGTTATAGCTCTTTAAAGTTGAATAACTTTTCTGTTCTGTTTTGAAAAATATGTGCAACTTAAAGTTTTTACTCTGTTAAAGAAGCAAACGACTTTGGATTTTTCTCAAATACATCGTGAAGTTTGCTTCTGAAAAGTTTCAAAGGATTTGAAGTTCTACACAAAGAGAAACAATTTTTTAAAGACATACTTTGATTCTGAGTTTTACAGAAATAGTCTTGAGGGAAGTTTTGAAAAGGGTTTAAATAGTGTAATTTTTACTAACCACTATTTACCCCTTTTTAGTAGTGTTTATTGCAGGTGTTATGGTCCAACAATTCTTTCCGCTTTTTAATCTCTAATCTGTTGTACAATGTGTAAATTATACATATCTGTTATGTGTTATATATGAATTCTTATATATGTCTCACACATAAGACATAGTAATATTACGTGTTTACATATTCAGAGCGTCATTGGAGATGAGAAATTGAGAAGATCTCATCTTCTTATATTCACCATAAATAAATTACGGAAAAATGTCCTATATTATAAAAGCTAATTGACTGCCGGTGAATGTCCTATTTCGTAAATATCCATAAGTAACCAAATCTATACAAATTTATAAAAAGAAAAAAGAAAAAACAAATATACGCAGATAGGTAAATAAATGCCGGCAATGCCACATTCATAAAAGACCAGCAAACATTAAAAATATAAAAATAACGGGGGTAACCAGAAAAAGTATAATTTGAATAGATCATGTGACGGCAAATATTTAACAATATCTGAAGAATTTATCCTATAAATGAAAATCATTGTATAGCATAATCTCGCAAGATGCGTGTACCAGAAGCTTGCACTATTTTGACATTATTACCCACCACGCCGGCTCCCGCCCCCTTTCTCTCTCTTCTATGAGTAAGATCTAGGGTTTCTCTTCTTTTTCCCTCTTCGTCGTCGTCAAGATCCAAAGTACTACCGCTGAACCTAGCAAAGTTATCATCTTTTCCACGACTGAACTCTACAAAATTCTTTGAATCTAGATTCTGAATATTGTCTGTTATCTTTATCGAGAGATTTAGTTCTGTATTCATTCGCGTTGTTGGGAAGACTCGGTGGAAATCAATTGGAAAAAATCATATGCGGAGAATATTCTCATCAATATAGCAAAGAATTTGTGAATCAAATTGGAAATTTTGGCTATTTTGTCAAAGAAACACTGCGAGAAGGCGTCTTGTTTTGTTCTGCGACTATCAGATCTAAAAACCCTAATTATTGAGCTTTTATTTTATATTATCTGATTTCATCATAAATCTGGAAATATTACGCCAGAACTCAGATCCTAGGAAA
Organism: Eustoma russellianum; assembly: GCA_036186865.1. Classification (NCBI taxonomy): domain Eukaryota; kingdom Viridiplantae; phylum Streptophyta; class Magnoliopsida; order Gentianales; family Gentianaceae; genus Eustoma; species Eustoma russellianum. Next base: position 15,925,346 of record AP025056.1, on the reverse strand, counting down.
GTTAACAGGACTGATTCTGACTTGACTGTAATTCATTTTTACTTTTCCGTATGAAAACTGAAAAAAAAAATGCGGGTTTTGACTTGCTTCGATTTTTCTTGATAGACATGGAAAAATCAGAACCATTGAGTGCTCAGTGTTGATTTGATAGACTGTCTAAAATAATGGCGGTGGAAGTTGGGAGAGTGATAAATGTGTACGAAGGGGATAGATTTCTTGGAGAAGTGGAAGTGTATAATAGTGGTGGCAGTGGTGGTTGGGGAGAACATCAACAATTCAACGGTGGTTTTTGGGGAAAGGAAATCCGGATCGATCATTATTCAGCACCTAGTGAGCGGTGTCCGCCACTGGCTGTTCTACACACAATTACTTCATCTTCATCATCTGGGAGGCGAAGGCTTTGCGTCAAATTGGAGTGTAAAGACAGGTCCCCACTGACCCAGAATTCACAGCTTTCAACTTTGCATTCAACCTGTCTCAGAGAAAATAAGGTATTTTACATAAAAACTAAAACTATAATTGGCGCCAGAACTCCAGAACTCAGCTCTGCTCCCTTCTCGAAATCTCAGAATTCAGAAGAAAACTACAAGGGAAAAAAACTCTATAACTCAATCGAGAAGGGGATATTTCATGAAAGGAGCGGAAAATTGTTGTTGTTTTTCTGGTTAGTTCGTAGCTCCCGTTTGACACCAGATGGCTGGCTAATTAACTCTGGTCCACCAGAAGATAAAAGATCGCTTGAAAAAGTAATAAAATTTTCAGGAGGAACGGAAAGGACCCTGATTCTCAAACTCCAACTTTTCATCTCAAAACATAAATTACATTTAGTGGGAGGTAGCGAGACTTCTGAAGAACTGAACTTTTAATTTCTGAAGAGGCTTAGTTCCTCTGAACGTGTATTAGAAGCTCTAATATGGATTTGGGCCAGAAGGATTCCTAGACCTGGGGAAATCTTTATGGTGACTTGACAAATTTCTGGAGAATAAATAACTTCTTTTTTTGGCGGGGGGGGGGGGGGGTGGGTGCAGGTGCTTTTTTGTTTCTGTAGATTTCGTGACTACTTTCGTATAAACTGTGATCTGTCTACTTAAATGTTTGCGCTTTGGAATTTCCTGTTACCTTGAGTTATTTGTTGAAACCAGAACAGTAGTTAGCTTACTGCACTGGAATGAGCTTGAATAGTAGTTGGAGTTGGTTGCTTAAGGTGTTTTTTTAGTAGGTAGTGAGGATTTTGGTACCAGTTTTTATCATTCTTGATGTGCATATTATTCCAGGTTTCTGACCTGGCTAGACATAATGGTCTTAATTCACGTTTGTTTAGTTCTGTAATTTGTCCTGCAGTACTGGTTATTTCCTTAACATGTTCGGCAGCATGTCTGAATACAAAGGATGCTCTTCCTTTCTACTTCATTGTAATTTGCATGTTATACTTTCGACCATCTACACGTGGTCATCATCTTTGCCATGCAAGTTGTTGATTGTTGCCTTAATTTGCAGACTGCTATAATGTCATTAGGCGAAGAGGAACTTCACTTGGTTGCCATGCATTCTAGGAAGCGTGATGGTCAGTTCCCTTGTTTTTGGGGATTTACTGTGACAGTGGGACTTTACGATTCTTGCCTTGTCCTCCTGAATCTTAGATGCCTTGGTATTGTCTTTGATCTTGATGAAACGCTCATAGTGGCAAACACAATGCGCTCATTTGAGGATAGAATTGAAGCCTTGCAGCGGAAATTAAATTCTGAATTAGAGCCACAACGTGCATCTGGAATAATGGCAGAATTAAAGCGGTATCAGGAAGACAAAAATATCCTGAAACAATATGCAGAAAATGATCAGGTCGTCGATGATGGAAAGGTGATTAAAGCACAGTCAGAGGTTGTCCTTGCTCTTTCTGACAACCACCAGACTATTGTTCGCCCACTTATACGGCTGCAGGATAAGAACATTATTTTAACTCGCATCAACCCCCAGGTATGTGATGTTTCTTTTGACCACCTAGTAGTACTGTTTCTCCTTACTGTGAACATGTTGAAGCCTGGTTGTAGCCTCTAGGTGTACTTCTATAAATTGCATGTGCTATGATGTATGGTAGTTACTCAGTGCTGGGATGAGGAGTGCATAGGAGATAACTTATACGATGAAATGCTTGCAACTCTTGATGGGTTGAATAAAATTAATTTCTTCTTTTGTCTTGTAATGAAGTAATTGTATGTTCCTTCAGATCCGTGATACGAGTGTTTTGGTGAGACTGAGACCTGCGTGGGAGGATCTCAGAGGTTATTTGATTGCAAAAGGACGAAAACGTTTTGAGGTTTATGTTTGCACAATGGCTGAAAGAGACTATGCGTTAGAAATGTGGAGGCTTCTTGACCCCGAGTCAAACTTGATTAGCCCTAATGAGCTACTGGACCGTATAGTCTGTGTCAAGTCTGGTGAGTTTCAAAGATATATTCATATTGAGCCTTAGTTAAAGTATTTCTTTTGTTTAGAATTAAATAGCAAATTGCGTGTAACATGCATTTTCTTCAACTATGGCTCTTCTAGGCTTGAGGAAATCTTTGTTCAGTGTGTTTCAAGATGCGAATTGTCATCCTAAGATGTCACTAGTAATAGATGATCGTTTAAAAGTATGGGATGAAAAGGATCAACCCCGAGTGCATGTAGTTCCTGCCTTTGCACCATATTATGCTCCTCAAGCGGAAGTATGCACTTCCTACTGCCTTCTTTCTCCAAGTTGTCTTTGATGTAAAACTTTTTCATTGATCGAATAATAACACAACGAACTTGAATGACTTGTCTTAGGCGAACAGCACCATTCCGGTACTCTGTGTTGCAAGAAATGTGGCCTGCAATGTCAGAGGTGGATTTTTCAAGTAAGAGTTTCTAAAAATTTATGGGGAAAAGGGTTTATTAGCATCCATGTCTAATGTTGTTTGGTTCAGATAGCCAAGATTTAGTTCTCTGTCCTACCATGCCATTTTGATTGATGTTAGTGAATTGCTTGCAGAGATTTTGATGAGTGCCTCTTGCAACGAATAGCTGAAGTTGCATATGAAGATGATGTAAAGGAAATTCCTTCGCCCCCTGATGTGAGCAACTACTTGGTTTCCGAGGTAGGGGCTTAAGGAGTTAGGAGCCTTTTTTTTCCTATGCCCATGGAATTAAGTCTCCTTAAAGCATCTCCAGCTTCTCTAACTTTACAGTTTTCCTTCCTGCCCTGGCTCTTTTAGGGGAGGCCTTGGTGCAACTTTCTGAATTTCCAGACTTGTGAAGTCTTCATTCAGATTTTTAATGTTCTGTCTTGTGGGCTTGTTAGGATGAACCTTCAGCTTTGAATGGAAATAAAGATTCTCTACGTTTAGATGGCATGGCGGATTCTGAGGTGGAAAGAAGACTAAAGGTAGTGAAACTTCCTCGTCAGTTTCTATTTTTTATCTATTGACATGATTTGTATCTCATTCTGGTTTAATCATTATGGTGGTGGTGTAGTTGTTTCCTAATTTTGGGTTTGTATGTATGTGTGTGTCGGCGTGTGCGTTGGGTGTGTGTGTGTATGTGTGTGTGAATGGGAGAAGAGAATGAATACATTTTTATTATGCGTTTAGATGGAAAGATATTTGACTTTTTTAATTTGTGCATGTAGGAGGGTATCTCAGCTACCTCTGCTGTCCCTTTGGCAACTACAAATTTAGATCCCAAAATCGCTCCAGCTCTCCAGTATGCCGCGGCCTCTTCAATTCAGCTTATCCAACCTACAATGCAAGGCACGGTGGTTTCTTTTCCTGCTCAGCCAATCCCTCAGTTGGCTTCAGTAATTAAAGCACCAATTTCTCATATTAACCCTCTGGAAGCAAGTTTGCATGGCTCCCCTGCTAGGGAAGAGGGGGAAGTTCCAGAATATGAATTAGATCCTGATACCAGAAGAAGGCTGCTCATTTTGCAACACGGACAAGACTCAAGGGACCGTGCACTGAACGATCCTCAGATTCCTGTACATGAACCACTACAAGTCTCTGTACCAAGGTCTGAGGGACATGTTTGGTTTCCTGTAGAGGAAGAGATGAGTCCAGAACAAGTTAAGCGAGCCGTACCACCCAAAGAATTTCCACTAAGTTCAGAACCAATGCAATTCGAGAAGAATCCACCTCGTCATCCTTCTTTTTGTCGTAAGTTGGAGAATACTGTTCCACCTGACAGAGTATTTATTGAAACCCATAGAATGCCGCAGGAGGTAATTGATCATTTGATTTAATTCAATTGCTGTGTGTTAAATAGTATGGTAGAGTTTTCGTTTTTATTATTTATTTTTAACTTTAGGAACTTCCAAGAGCTGATCGGTCAATGCTAAACCAGCCACTTTTAAGCTTCCATTCTTTTTCAGGTTAGTCGACTTTGCCTCGTATTTTACTTCTTTAGTTTATAAGTGCACTGGACATTCCTCAGCTGCCGTCCCTGTAATTTTGGTAATTTCTTTTCCATGATAAGATTGGCTTACTATCAGACTACACACCAGAGCAGTATATATGTTTTAAAAATAGGTGATCTCTCATAAGTACATGTATTCCAAATATAACAGTTTCTGCCCAAACTAGGCTCATTTATTCTTATTGTTTACTTCCTGTTGAGTCATGCTCCATGTACAAATGGTCTCGTATTATTTACTTGTTTTAAATTTATTTGATACTTTGCTTGTCGAAATTTTACTCTTGTTTCATGGCTGAGATATCTTATTTAGCTAGGACTGATTTGGCAATCCTGGTGAAATTTTGGGAGCATCCAATGCATCCAATGTTGATTATATATTGGTGTTTAATTTAGACTGTTTCTTACTCCCTATATATTGGTGTTTAGTATAGTCTATATCTCTCTCCCTCCCTCTCTCTATATCTCCTATCTCTCTCTTATGGTGTACCTTCTTTAGACAGCTTTTTGTCCGAAATCAGGTGATTGGCATGTTTACCTTTCTCCTAAGTCCTAATATCTGCACCTTCACATGTTATTTCTGTAGGTGGTTTCTGTACATGAACAATGAACCCAGTTCACTCAGCACCAATTGTTACAAAGGCTCCTATGAGCGAAAATTAAGGATACAATGACAAAATAGAAGAAATCTTTGTCATATTAATTTGAAGGCCTTTTGCCTTTGGCATATAGCTTCTTTTTTTAAAAAAAATATTTTGCATATGTATGACACCCTCTGATACCTCATAGAGATGACCAGAAGATCAAGATATCACATGTCACCTTGATGTTATCATTTGTTTCCCAGATTTCATTGTCAAACGCATCTTGTGTTATTGTAATATCGCTCACTTATTGTGCGCCACACTGTTGATGCATTTGTTTTCTGCTTTATTTTCTATTGGTTCTTAGTTTTCTTTTGGTGGTGGAGCAGATAATATCAGTTACGTCAGTTCTTTTGGAACTGATGAAGCTTCCATGGCTCGCTCGTCTTCAGCAAACAGAGATCTTGGCCTCCAATCTGGAGCGATTGATCCATGTGCTGATGCTGTTTTACAGGATATTGCGGTTAAGTGTGGAACAAAGGTGTGGTTCTTTTCAAGAACTCCCTGTTAAAGTTATTTGGCTTTTAGTGCATCATCAATATCTAATTAAAGTATTGAAAAAGTTCATTTGTTTCTTTACTACAGGTGGAGTTCAAGCAATCATTGGTTTCAAGCATAGACCTTCAGTTTTATGTTGAGGTTGGAAATAACTTCTGAATAGGCCATAACTGATCTGTTTAATTCTTTTCGAGCTATGATTTGCTTGGAGTGTGTGAAACTGATATACAAAATTGACTTATTTTCACTATCAATGTTGCATCCCTCACGTTAGAAAGGGCCCTTGGGAAAGCTTTTTCCCATTTTGGTTTTGAAGGGGTAGGCATGTAAGCTATATGGGGAATTATTAAACACTTGAAATTTGATGGAATTCTTCGCTTGGTCTGTAAAGGCATGCTTCTTTGGAACTGGGTGCGGATGGTGGCAAACACTTCATTTTTTACTTCTTGTGGAAGAACTGGATTTAATATGATCTCTAGTAGCTGTGGAGTATGCTTTTAGTTTTGCGAAGTGTGATGAATGCTCAGTGTGTTGCATTTCTCCTTAGGTTTTCTTTGCTGGAGAAAAAATTGGTGAAGCAACTGGCAGGACTAGGAGGGAAGCACAGCGTCATGCTGCTCAAAGATCTCTCTTGCGCTTATCTGGTATATATTTTGGCGAATGCTGAAAGAACTTTACTGATTATTTTTTTTTTTAACTCATACACTATTTTACTTTCCACCTTTTTTCTTCCGTGGAGAGGAGGGTGGGGGTTGAGCTCTTGATTGTGAAGAATGTGCTTTTCTCCTTTTTCTTTCTGTATGCAGTTATTTTTCAAAAAAAATTTGGGTGACTTTCTATACGTCAGTTGATATCCTGTCAATGTTTGGAGTTTATTTTGACTTCATTATTGCTTGCTTGCTTACTCCAGCCTTCTTAAAGGTTGTCATTCATATACCTAAAAAAGAGAGAAATTCATCATTCATTGGCCCCCTTTTGCAGAAAGGTACTTGTCATTGCTGAAAACAGATTCTAGCGCAGTGTCTGGAGATTGGAATGGTTCCCATCATCCATTCAACAATGGTTTTATAAATGACGGCAACCTATTGGGTTATCAATCATTGTTTGAAGAGGAGGTTGGACCCTTCTCTGCTGCATCAGAACCTCCCAGAGTCCTGGATCCAAGGATGGAAGCTGCCAAGAGATCGACGAGTCCAATTTATACTCTTAAAGAGCTGGTAATGTTTTATGACCTCTCATTATCGGGAGCTTGCTTGAAATTTTTCTTCATGCTGCTGCTGCTGATATTTTACGTTTTTAGACTAGTAGTGTGTTATTGATGGTTTTTTAATTCCTTAGTGTGCTGTGGAGGGCCTTAGCCTTGGTTTCCAAACCCAGCCTCAACTCTCAGCACCCGGCCAGAAAAATGAGGTATATGCGCAGGTGAATATCTTTCCATTGCTTATTTGTTATCATCGAGTCACTTCTATGTTCTTGGCTTGTTATGTGTTTTTATGCCTTCAGTTTCTGTCGTCTTGATCAATGTCAGGGCGTATATAGTCTTATTTGAATACTTGATTTCTGTAGAAATTGCAATATTCTGTTTTCAATTGTGCTTTATGGGTTTGAGAAATTCCTCATGTCATGTAGAGCAATAACGTTCTTCTCGTGATTAAAGATTTGAGATACTCGTAGGACCTCATTTTTACTTTATAGAAACAAACAATACAATACACTTGTAAACACGTATGTACTGTATACATAAACACAGACATATAGATTACATACTTACAATATATACATCACTACTTTTGAAAATGGCTGTTACAGGATATAGCCGTCAGAAATCTAACCGTTAGAGGCTATTGTTGTTAGAGGCTATTGTCCACATCCTCTATATAAGAGGATTCATTTTGTCACTCAAGTATTATCTGAATCTTGATTTCAGTTTCAAATCTTTCTATATGATATCGGAGCATTTATCATAACAAACTCATATTTTTAAAGTATGGCTACGTTCCCTGTTGAGATTCACTATGAAACAAAGACAACTTCCACCTTGAACATCCTTCATGAGAAGGCTTAACGCCTCGTCTTCTTTCTTTTTTGATAGAGCTCCTATTATGATTACAAACCATAAACCTTGTAGAAATAACTACTTGCCATGGTCTAGGGCAGTTGAGATGTTCATCACTGGTAGGGAAAATGAGGACTATCTTTTTGGAGATGTTATCATTCATGCCACTACAAACCCAAAATTTAAGGTCTGGAAATCAGAAAATAGCATGATCATGTCTTGGCTAATTGGACCAATGACACCTAACGTAAGTGGTAATTTTATACTCTATGTTATTGCAATTGAGTTATAATCAGCTGCAAGAGAGATGTATTCTAAAAAGGATAACACTTCTGATCTATATGATCTTGAAGCACGGCTTTAGGATATCAAGCAGGGTATTTACCTGTTACCAAAAACTGCACACAATTGACTAGAATCTGACAACAAATCGATATATTTGAAACACAAAAATGGACTTGTCAAGCTGATGATCAACTTTTTAAGAATATTAAAGAGACAAAAGGAGTTTTTAGATTCTGTATAGGTAAGGATTTTAATACTGTGAGAAGCAGGTTCCTTGGTGCAAAAACTTTGCCGTCTTAAAATTGTTTTCTCTGAATAAGCATGAAGAAAGTAGAATAAAACTTATGACAAGGACTTTACCTTCCTTATTAACTGAACGATCAACCCTTCTAATTGTAAAAAGTCTATTGCTGACACATCTGGTGTCCAAACAGCCTATCCTATTGATACTCAGGCTTCTATCTTTGTAACCAGAATAACAAGCACACCTAGATAGTTTGATAACAGACCATTTTGCAGATTTGTAAAAAATCATAGCATTTAATAGATGAGTGCTGAAAGTTGTATAGGAAACTAAGAGAATGAAGACCACCAAGACTAGCTAACAATCCTTGACCGCATGTTGCTAATTCAATCAGAAGTTGTAATTACACTTGACCAGGACATGAGAATTCAACCTTACCAACTCAGAGTTAAATTGAAACTTTTCAATTGCTAAGTCAACAAAAAGGTGATATATATATGTATGTATGTATATTAAAAAAAAAGCAAGGTGCAATACATCATACATCAATACAGGCTACCATGGCAAGTGTAGGTAACCCACAAAACAATAAGTTTCATTCTTGTATAATAGATTTAGGTGTATCAAATCATATGACATACAATAAAGACATCTTACTTGGCTAGGAATTTTTTATTAACCTGGAGTCTGTTAAAATAATGAATGGTTTGTGTATATAAGTTGGTGAAAAAGGAGTAGTACAATTAACAAACAAGTTATTTCTATATGATGTGCTACATGTACCGTGCATGAGTTGTAATTTTAGAAATGTATAGGAAAAGTACTTTGTATATACATTTGCTTACACATACTAATCACACAGAGAATACATACAAATTCTTACACATATACATGTAATATATCTACTGTTGTATGGTCAGAAAAACCACTAAATTAGGGGCCAAGTGTTCCAGGAAGTGTTATCGTTACACAATGAAACTATCCGTTGTATAGTGAGTAGAAGTCTGAGAGCTTGTGGAGTGCCTATATAAAGGGCCAATCTTTGTACATTCGAAACTAATTGAATGAATTATATTTCGCCAATCTTCTATATAGTATCAGAGACTATTTTGCCATCTTCCTCTCCTTCTCATTTCTGAACAAGGCCAGCATATAGATGATGGTTGAATATAGTGAAGCTGAGGCAACTTCTACCCTGGAAACACATTTAGGGGCATCATCTAATGTCTCGGCTTCCTCTAATAGTGCTCCTGTTGTGATTTCAAATCACAAGCTTAATAAGGACAACTATCTGTCAGGAAGCAGGGCGATAGTGATGTTTATAACTGGTAGAGGTAAGAAGGATTATCTCTTTAGGTATATTATCACTCCTGCCTCTACAGAACAAAGATTCAGAACATAGAAATCAGAAAATTGCATGATCATGCCAGGCTCATAGGGTCTATGACACCTGAAATAAGTAATAACTTCGTTTTATACGTCAATGGAGCTGAAATTTCGTCAGTTACAAGAGAAATGTACTCAAAGAAAATAATACCTGAGAATTATATGAGCTTGAAGCTCAACTTAAGGACGTCAAACAAGGGGATCTCCCTGCTAACAAATACTGTAACCAGAATATGGCAAAAAATTGACACTTTTGAAGTTCACATGTGGAAATGGCAAGCTGATGATCAGCTTTACAAAAGTATTGTTGAAACAAAGAGAGTTTTCAGGTTCTTAATTGGACGACATAAGGATTTTGTTGTTGTTAGAGGAAGAATACTTGGTACCAAGCCATTGCCAAACTTTACCGTCTTCTCAGAAATAAGTCATAAGGAGAGTAGAATTAAACTTATGATGGGATCTGACCCACAGTTGCAAATAGTGATTAGCCTTGGCTGCTTTAAAACCTCAGAATGAACCACTGCCTCCTGTATCTAACACTCAAAGATCATGTAGAAAGCAGTGTTCAACCTACTGTAGAGAATGAAATCATCTCAGAAGTATGTGAGCCAGAACCAGCAATGGACGCTCGACTAATTGCATTAAGGAAGGGTATAAGGAGATATGCCAAGCACTTGCTACATAACTTCCTAACATATGAAAAACTCAACTCACGGTTCAAAGCTTTACCATTTCACTGGATAATCAAGTTTTGCGTAGGAATTTTCAAGAGGCACTTAGCATGCCTCATTGAGAGTTAGCAACTTATGAGGAGACGAAGACTCTTACTAGGAATAACACTTGGCAAATAGTTTTAGATATCAAAAAGAATTACACTAGTAGGTTGTAAATGAATATTCTCAATTAAATATAACTCAGATGGTACAATGAACATGTATAAAGCTAGACTAGTTGCAAAAGGCTTTACTCAAACTTATGGAATATGCTTTTTGGAAATCTTTGCTCCTGTAGCAAAACTAAATTCTGTAAGAACAATATTTTCTGTGGCAGTTAACTTAGACTAGACCTTGTTTCAACCAGATATTAAGAATGCCTTCATAAATAGAAACTTATAAGAAGAGGTGTACATGGATATTCCTCTGGTTTTAGTAATAATCAGAACTATGGACAAATGTGCATATTAAAGAGATAATTGTTTGGACTTAAGTAATCACTAGAGATTGGTTTAGGAGCTTCAACAAGGCTGTTATAAAGCATGGATTTAAAGAAACTCATAGTGATCACACCCTGTCCATAAAAATCACTGAACCTGGTAGCATTACTATTCTTGTAGTATATGTAGATGATATCATAGTAACATAGATAAACTTACAAGGAATTAAGACAATTAAAGAACTATTGTGACTAAAGTTTGAAGTAAAGAATTTAGGAACACTCTAGTACTTCTTATGAATGGAAGTAGTAAGAATTAATAGTGGAATGAGCATCTCATAAAGGAAAGATATTATAGATTTACTAAAGGAACATGAATGCTAATGTGTAAACCTGCAGCTATACCAATATAACCAGAACATAAATTAAAAGAGTTTAAGGATAAAACACCCACTAACAGACTTAGTTATCAAAAATTTGTTGGCAAATTGATTTACTTATCACACATCAGACCAGATATATGTTATGCTATTATTTATGTTAGTCAATTTATGCATGATCCTACTAATAAACATCTTAAGACTGTTTTAAGGATCCTCAGGTACCTAAAAGCTGTACCAGGTCAATGACTTCACTTTAGGAAACATGCCGACAAAGACATCAGAATCTACACAGTTACAGATTGGGCTGGTTCATGGATGCATATGAGATCAACCAGAGGGTATGAAACTTATCTTTAGGGCAATGTACTGACTTGGAGAAGTAAGAAAAAATCTGTAGTAGCAAGAAGCAGTGTAGAAGCTAAACTCAAGGCATTAGAACTTGGAATATATGAAGGCCGGTGGTTAAAAAGAGCTTTCGAGGAGATGAACCAAGCTAAACTGACCAATTATAATCTAGTGTGGATATTTCAGCTTTCAACATGACTGAGAACCATGTTCAACATGATAAGTCTTAAGCATGTTGAAATTGATAGACGCTTGATAAGGGAAAAGATTGAAGACCAAGTGATCAAGATTGAACATGTCAACTCCAAAAATCAAGTTGCAGATATTCTTACTAAGCTAGTAACCGCACAAGTTTCAAACTTTAGTTGTCAAGTTTAGTTATATAAATATATACACCAAGCATGAGGGAGAGTGCAGAAATGTATAGAAAAAGTACACTGTATGCACATATACATATACTGATCACCCGTAGAATACGTAGACATTCTTACACATGCATATAATATACCTACTGTTGTATAGTTAGAAAAGCCACTAAATCAGTGGTCAAGTGTCCCAGACAGTGTTGCCATTACACAGTGAAACTAGCCGTTGTATAATGGATCTTCCAACCGTTAGAAGTCTGAGAGATTGTGGAATGCCTATATAAAGGGCCAATCTTTGTACATTGTATGAATTATATTTCTTCAATCTTCTATATTAATCTAATTTTAGTGGGCAATATAACTCAAGATAATAATTGTTTTGCATGGTTCTCACATTCTGAATGTCATTTTCAGGAGAGAACTATGTTGAAGAAGATTGATAGTGCTAAGAAATTAAATGGACTTTTCATCTTACAAGCTAAAGAGCTAGAATTAATTAGAAAAGAAGATAAAGTGTCTACCGGTTATTCAGGTGGTAGTAAAAGGTCATGTAATGACCATATTTTGATGTGGTATGGAAGATTAGGACACCCCAATTTTGTTACTTGAAAAGACTAATGCCCGAATTATTTATAAAAAGTGATCCAAAGGATGTGCAATGTGAAGTGTGCTAGTTAGTTAAACTTAATAAAACATAATCCTGCTAAAGCGTATAAGTCAACTCAACCCTATAATTTAGTACATTTCGATGTCTGAAGACCTTATAGAATTGCAGTATTAATGGAATTATATGGTTTGTTACATTTGTTGATGATCATACAAGTGTAAATTGGGTATATTTAATGGAACATAAGTCTGAAGTAGGACAAATGTTCAGACACTTTGTTAATTTAGTTGAAAATTAGTTTAGAGTTACTTTTAAAACTCAAAGGTCTGATTATAGGCATAATATTTGGATGAATGAGTCAAAGAATTTATGAATGAAACTGGGATATACCGCCAAACTTGTTATGTATGTACACCATTACAGTAAGAAAAAATAGACATTTGTTAGAAGTTACTAGAACAATAATGTTTTCTGTGGATATTCAAAAGTTTTAGAAGTTGTTATAATTGCTACCTATATAATCAGCAGAATGCCATGTGGAGTGTTATCTTATAGAACTCTTAGACAAGCTTTATTACAATATTTTTCTAATACTAACTTGCTGTTTGTTTTACCTTTTAAACTGTTTGGATATCCAGTCACACCTTAGAAGTAAATTGGATTATAGATCAACTAAGTGTATTTTTCTTAACTATTCAGGCAGTCAGAAAGGTTATAATTGTTTTTGTCTTATTACTAGAAAAATGTTTGTAATTTTAGATGTCACATTTGATGAAGAGCATGCTTATTATCCAAAGCTTCCTGGGTCAGATATTGTTTACACATGATAGTTTGTGGAATATAATTGATATCGTAAGATCAACACCTTTAGGAATTGATACTTAGATTGTGGAACATAGAGAGATAACTACAGGACGTGTCTGGAAATACTGAAAATTTGTCAAGGGTAAACTTGTCTATAACAAAAGCTTATACTAGGAGAAACACACAAATAATGACCAACTAACTACATGCATAGCTATAGATATGGAGAACTTCTTTGAGCCATAACTTGCTATAGATAACAGGCCCATTGCATTCAAAAAGGTTGTGAGAGAATGTACTAAGCACTCTCTATACAAATTTTATTATATGCTCAACTTAGTCCACACTTTAAGACTTCTACTAATTCCTTAAATAGTCAAATCATACCTAAAACTACATAGGAGGCATTCTGTATGCCACATTGGAAGTCAGCTGTTGATGAAGAAGTGGGAGCACTCCTGAAAAATGAAACATGGGAAATAATACCTATTATTAAAGGAATCAAACCAGTATTTTGTAGATTAGTGTTTTGTATTAAGTATAACATAGATGAGGCAGTAAACAGACTTAAGGCAGGATTAGTAGCAAAATGATTTACACAAACAAAAGGGATTGGCTATTGAGAAACCTAGGACCTGTGGCAAAATTAAACATTATAAAAACTATTTCTCACTAATTGTTAACATGGATTGGAAATTATAGTTATATGTTGAGAATCTCTTTCTAAATGGGGAATTACAAGAAGCTTTCATGGATATCCCGTCTGGTTTTAATAATGATACAAATAAAAATATGACATGTAAACTGAAGAAATTTTTGTATGGCCTAAACAATCTCCTAGAGCTTGGTTCAGAAAATTTACAAAAGTTGTTAGAAAATATGGTTCAAGAAAAGTCAAAGTGATCACATTTTATTCACCAAACATACTAAGACAGAAAGAGTTACTATGCTTATTGTATATGTTGATGATATTATTCTCACTGGACATGTCTTATAAGGTATAAAAATTGGTTTTAGATATGTAGGGAATTTGAGATTAAATATTTCGGTAAACTAAGATAGTTTATGGGAACAGAAGTAGGTAAAACCAAGGACGGGTTGAGTATATCTCAACGAAAATACATTCTAAATCTGCTTTAAGAAACATGAATGTTTGGTCGTAGGTATGCTCTTACTCTAATAGAACAAGGCCATAAACCTAAGGAGTTGTAGGATAAAACATCCAAAAACATGTTGGGTTATCAAAAATTAGAAGAAAAATCGATTTATTTATCTCATACTAGGTCTGATATATGTTATGAAGTCAGTTTTATAAGTTAATTTATGCATGATTCCATTGATGAATCCTTAAAGCTGATTTTAGAATTCTCAGGTACTTGAAAGCAGCACGAGGGCAATGTCTTACTTTAGGAAGAATGAAAGTAGAGACATTAAAATGTTCACATATGTTGATTAGGCTAGATCAAAAACTGATATAAGGTCAACAACAAGCTATTGAACTTATTTGTTGGGAAATTTGATAACTTGAAGAAGCAATAAACAACCAATGGTGGCTAGAAGTAATGCAGAGGCACATCCCAAGGCATTGACATTTGGTTTATGTTTGAACAGGGTTCTGAAAGAGTTGGGACAGAGAGTTCTTCTTCCGATCAGAGTCTGCCATGATAATATTTCTGCAATTAGTATGACAAATAATCTAGTTCAACATAATAAGTCAAAACTTGTTGAAAATTGATAGACACTTCATAAGGGAGAAGATTGAAGCTCAAGTCATCAGTATAGAACATGTCTCCTCAAAGGATCAAGTAGCAAACAACTAACCAAACCAGTCTCTACAAGAGTGTTGCAGAATTTAGTGGTCAAGCTTAGTTGTATTGACATATACACCAACTTTGAAGGAGAATATAGAAATAAATAATAAAATACACTTGTAAATGCAAACAAATACGTATATACTGTATACATATACAGACATAAACAATAAAATACACTTGTAAACGCACACAAATACGTATATATTGCATACATATACACAGACATATAGGTTACCTACGTACTTGTATGCATCATTACTTTAATGATGGGATTGTATTATACGCATTAGAATGAGAAAATAGTTGTTACAAGATATAGCAGTTAGAAATCTAGCCGTTAGAGGCTAACGTCCACATCCTCTATATAAGAGGATTCATTTTGTAACTCAATTATTATCTGAATATAGATTTCAGTTTGTAAATCTTTCTGTATATTACATGGCATTTGAGCTTGAATGCCTTTCAATAGACTATGTCGTTACCTGGTGTACTTCCTGATTCTCTCCATTTTCTATGTCGTTGACGGTCCTGCTTTTGACATGATGTTTTAGGTGGAAATAGATGGAGAAGTTTTGGGAAAGGGAATCGGGTTAACATGGGACGATGCAAAATCACAGGTATTCCATCTCGCTGAAAGCTTTCTAATTGTACATCTGTTTCTCTAGAGATTTGCTTCTATCATTATGATCAAATCAAAGGTATCTTCTTTGTTAATGGCTCTCAGGAGTTTTTTCTTTTTATTTGTTTATCTAAAGGAATTATTATTTTTTGACTCCTTTGCAGGCAGCTGAAAAAGCTCTCGGAACTTTAAAACCTATGCTTGCTCAGTACTGTCATAAGCGTCACAGCTCTCCAAGGTGAGGAATCTTTTCTATTTTTCTGCACGCCCTTCTTCTTTTTCTCTATCCTTAGCTTTCCTGAGGTACAATTTTTGAATGGGGGTTCTTATGTATTCTGTGTTGATATTCCGCACAATCATAGATGATTGAATCCTTCTTCTGTAACAGGCCGTGGCAAGGAATGCCAAGCAAAAGATTGAAGCCGTAGTTTTCTGGGTCTCTGCAGCGGTTGCCAACTTCTGCAAGATACCCCGAGCATTCTTCTCCGGTACCGTGATTCATCCTTGTACATCAAATTTCACCCTTGCTTACATTTTTTCTATAGAGAAGAGGGAATTATGTTGCGGTTAAGCTCCAAAATTTGGAGGGACCTGTGGAGGTCAAAATTTTGCTGCTGCTTTTGATAAATATTGTGAATTCCGAATAACTGGTACATATGGAGATTCATCTTCTGCTTGCTGATTCAACTTCGAGGGAATAATCCATAAGCTGCGACCCAAAGATGTATATGTTGCAAGATTAATTGGATTAACATCTCCATTGTACTTTCCAAGGATGGAGAAGTCCTGGCAGCCACTTAGAAGGGTACACTAGCTATATAGCTTTGATGTAAATACGCTCGCACGCCCATACATGGTTCAATGATCTGGCTTCCTTTGTGTCTGGTGGAGAAGATTTTGTTTTCTTCTTCCTAGCGGAAGCTGTGAGGAGGAGCCATGGTTCAAACAGAGCCAACTTGACATGCCAACTTGCCGTCTCTTCGACTAATCTATACTACTCCATGATGACTGAAGTCTTTGGGATCCAAGCCATTCAAGCTGTCCAAGTTTTCTTTTAGCAGTAGTAGTAGTATGATCTATCCAATTCCTGATTACCCCTAAATGAAAAGGTTCTGCGGCTGTTGAGAGCACGTTTAATTCATTGGGAAAGAGCAAGTACTGCATGTGTGCCTCTGCAGATGTTCAATGTAAATGAGTATTTCAGCTCTACTGTTTCTTTAGATCTGGTAGTATGGGATAACGCCAGCTTATTAACCTTTGGTTAAAGGGAGATAAAGCCCAGGAGTCCATATTAGGAAATGATGTATATATAATCATATATATCAAAAGCAAAATCTTGGGGCACTATGTGGCTCGCATTTGACTCGATATTTGTTGTTCTAGGACATCAGGATCGGGGTCTGACCAAAATTCTTTTTATTTCTTTGGGTTGGAGGTGGGTTTTTTTTTTTTTTTTTTTTGGGGGGGGGGGGGGGGGGGCAAAGTTCAATTTCCTGCCTTCAGTTATCATCACAAACCGTAAGTAGAGATACTGTGTTTAACAAACCCAATCATATAATTCCAACATAGGTGTAGCATTATGTGTTACTGTTCTAACGTGTGGTGCCTTTTAAGATTTACAATTTGGTTAATTGATCATGCTGTGTTTGAAGCACTCCTAGTCTCCTCTCTCTCTCTCTAATTTTTTTTCTTCGAGAACTACTAATATTATATTTTTGCTAAACCCCGTTGAAACATACATTTATTCTTTTTAGGTTTCTTTAAAAATACATCAAGAACTTCGATTACTAATAAATTTGTCATCGTATAGTCTTTGTTAAGATATAAAATGTTTTGATGATGTGAAGATGTTTTAAATGAGTTAAACTTATACTTAAGATGTGATGCAAAATGAGAAAAATACGCTATGTCAAAAATGGTTAAGGTTGGAACTTTATTGTCCAACATCGATATCTCAGAACAGGGGACATCGATCGATCGAAGTGACTTTAGTCTCTAAAAATGAGACTTCGATCGATCAATGTGACAGAAGTCTAGAATCAGAAACTCTCTGCCAGACATCGAACCCTCAAAGTTAGGGACATCGATCGATCGATGTCACTTCAGTCTCTCCAAGAGAGACTTCGATCGATCGATGTCAGGCAGTTTCAAACCAGAAAGTTTCTGTCCAACATCGATCTCTTAATCCAGGGGACATCGGCCGATCGATGTCACATCAGTCTCTCCAGGAGAGACTTCGATCGATCGATGTCAAGCAGGTTCAAAACTGGAAACTCTCTAGAGGACATCGATCTCTCAGCTAGGGATGTCAAACGGATAAAACGAATACGGTAACACAGTATCCGTATTCGAATTTGTTTTTGTCTAACTATATCCGAATTCGTATCCGAATCCGGACGGATATTTAGGAAGTCATCCGAATTCGAATTTGTTCGGATTCGAATTCGTTGCCGGATATCCGAATCCGTATTATATCTATTTCAAATTTGTTCGAATATCCGAATCCGGATATCCGAATTCGAAATCAGCAAATTTACAACAGTGCGTATACATATTTTCATATATATTTTTTTAAAATTTTAAAAATAAATATTTTTACATATTTTTTTATATATTATTATATATTTTATTATATATTTTTATTTAATTTTAAAAATATCTATTCGGATACGGATATTCGGATACGGTAATGACTATACCATATTCGTATTTGTTTTTCTAATACTATTCGGATACGAATTCGAATACGGTGAAACGAGTGTACAGCTCTTACCATATTCGATTCGGACAGCCGAATTCGAATTCGGATGTCGGATATCTGGTAAGTTTTGACAGGCCTACTCTCACCCCAGGCACTTCGATCGATCGATGTCTCCCAAAATTCAAATTTTTATGACCGTTGGAATAAAATCCAAGGGAGATTCATGGTGTTTTCTCTTTTCAATCTTGCTCAAATTTCGTATGGACTTTACTCTAACCTTACACATGCTTTCTTGACTATTATATCCATTTCTAAGCTATTCTAGGTTGGTTATTGAGGATCAAATCACTCCATAGGGTGACTAAAGACTAAATGGACATTATCTTGACATTTAATGGAGTTGAAGACATGGTGGAGGTTCAGAACGTGGTGAACACCTCCTATAAATGGATGAAGCTCAGATGAGTCAAATACACACTTTCACCATCATCCAGCTTCATTCTTCATTGTTGTATATTTCTGTCGTATGTGTATAAGTGCTTAAAGCTTGTTAAGCCTTTCTTTGTTTTTCATGTTGTATATTGAGAGATATGAGCCTAACACAAGAGGAACCATAAATATTTGATCTCTTGCTTGTGTCTAGACTAGTGAGAAAGTGTGATCCCCACTACTTCCTTCAACCCACTGTGACAAAGTTCTTGAGAGAACTTTGTTGAAGTTGTGAGGTAGCAAGAAGTTGTTCTTGCTTAGAGCTGTAGTTGTTGTAGTTGCACAAAGGCATTTTGTGCAAAAAGTTATTGTTGTGGTTGTTGTTAGTGTAATTATTGCTGCGGTTGTTCTTATTACTTTAATAAGCAGAGTAGTTGTTGAAAATTCACTTTGGCAACAAAGTGGTAGTGGAGTAGAATCATTTACGATTTGAACCATACGATTTGAACCACTCTGTATCCGGTGTACTCATTCATTGTATTCCATCTCACATTCTTGCTTTGATTTTGAATTCCATTTGAGTTGAGCCACACAAGAAAATTTCGTAAAATTGTCCAACACTCTAGTCACCCCTTTAGAGTGTGTTCCGGATCTAACAGCCTTTTCAAAGTTACTGCAATGCTATAATTTTCCCAAATCAACCCAATATCGGACGGTGGGGAAAACCTCCATTTTTTTCTGAGCATCTTGGGGAATCTTTGTGTGGCAGAAGAAATAGTTACTGTTAAGTGAAGAGTATTGTTTTCAATGTGAAGTTATAAGCTGAAAGTATGAGTTCGGATTATGTCTACCATTAAGAGCAGGAAAATGATATAATTTCAAATGAAAATGATTGATCTATATAAAAGACTTTATACAGTGAGTAAAAATGGTTGAGTGTTATTGTATAATTGAAGTAGAATCGGAATGTTCGTCTCTAGCTTTTTCTTTTAAAGACAGAATATCTTTCGAGAGAGGAAAAAAAAAAGACAAAATAAATACGTTGTCACGATTTGGTTCATGTCTTGACCCGAATGCGATTTTTCATGCGTTGATTTCGAAACTTTTTATCCTTTAGGATGAAGGCATGGTTTGTCTAGCTCTTATCTTTCTCAGACTCTAACGGTAGTTTTTGTTGTTGTTGGAATATACTGGGTATGTGTTGTTGTTGATTTCAAAACTTTGCCATCTAAACTATTTTTACATTTGTACATACATACATTTTCCACTAATATATATTGAGAGTAAAATATATGAAACTAAATCGAGATTGTATGTCGATAATTGCTAGAATGTGGAAATTTGTACAGTGAACAAACGTGTTACATACGTAAAACCAATGGGTTTTGCACAGTATGTGAGTAAGCCTTGAATATGAAATATATCTTTTTCTTTTAGAACGAACTTGAATTATCCTAATCCTACGCCTCTGTTTAAACTAAAGGAATTTTTTTTTTTTTTTTGTTTTTCGAAGTGTCGCTCAACGCCAAATCTGTCATTGTTGATTGCCTTAGCAGCTATAGGAGAGCTTTACTATTTTTGTTTAAAATAAAAGCGAAATAATAAACAAAATTACAGTAACTTCGTATTTAAAGTTATCTGAAGCATTATGCTTTTACCTAACGCTAGTCTTTTAGGCATAACTATTACATGTCCTTTTTGTTTTCTGCCATCTTTTGCATATTCCTTTTGAATTTAATCAACCAACAGTGTCTCACATTTTCTTGGAGTGAAAAAGGAGGATTTGTAGAGGGAAAGAGGAGAACTTTTTTTTCCTCTTTTTTGTTCTTCCTCTTGACTGTGAGTTTTGAGTTCGATAGGAGACGCTTATACTTCTGATTGATTAACACTGATTGATTCCAGAAGTTGCATGATTGATCTTTAAGTTGTATTAATTGGTTATTTACAAAGATAATATATGAATCACAAATAAAGTAATAAGTTTATTATAAAAAAACGGACAACATTTGGGAACGTTCTACTGAATAATAATGGACTATCAATTTGGGACAGATGAAATATATAATACAACAGGGAACTAAATCAAATAAATGTTACAAACTTCATATCTTACATTGATAAACGTACATAATCATGAAATCATGGCCTTTAACTAGTCACGAAAACTTGATGATTTAAACTTTATCTATATTGAATTAATAATAGTTTACACATAACCTGATTCGGTTTGATTGATTGACGATGAACTGTACCACCAAAGCACCAGAAGAAATAGAATATACTCACAAAGTTAAAGAAATAATAAAGTTGTAGTGAAGGCATACTAAAATTTAATACCTATTGTGTCTTATTTTATTAAATCCAGTTGGGTTTATAAGATACAAAAGTCGAGTATTGTTCAGAACCTCCTTTTTATTGATCCAAAAAGAAACTGCTCCCCTGCAAAAGAAATTGCAGTTCGGTAGTGATAAAAGGGATAGTATCCTTTCACATTCTTTTCTATCATCCGCTACGTGTCATCTTAGTTTTTTTTTTAAAAAAAACATTCTCCCACATACTATTTAAGTCAGAAACCTCCTCTCACCCTCCCTCTTCTCTCTCTTCTCTTTTCCCGGCGACGTTCTGATCCGGCAGCGAAGCTTCGTCCGACGAACCTTCTTCTCCCTTCTCTCTTCCGTTCTCTCTCTTCGAAACCCACAGTCCCTTTTCCATCACCGTCTATTTTGCTGCCGCCGCCTCCACCACCTGGCCCCTTTTCTTTCTTCCTTCTTCCTTCTTCAAACACCATCTCTTATTGGATAATAATTTGTCTTTGTTGTTCATTTTCAATTCAACAACCACTAAACAAAAAAATTAACCCAAAAGTCAGTAACTCAACAAAGGAAAAAAAATTGGACAAATTTTATTCATGTTGGGTAAAACCTACATGAAGAAACTTTGTTCACCCAACAACAAAAAGTAAAGGCATTATACAAAAAACAGAGGCATTACTGGTTGTGGATTTTGCAAGGCTATGATAGACTTTGTGGCAGACGGCATTGTAGATTTTGCAGGGGATTTAGTGGAATTTGGTTGCAGCCAGTAGGGGGAGAGGGGGTTGGGACAGACTGTGAATAATGATGGGGTTGGAAGGGGTATAGGAAAGGGGAGGCGGATGGGGGCTGATAGGCGGAGGCGTAGAGGGATGGGATGAGGGAGGGAGAGAAGAAGAGTGGACGATGAAATAGCTTGTTGGAACATTAGAGGGAAGAGAAGAGAGAGCTTCGCCGCCGGAGGGAGACCGAGGTTCGCCAGAGCTCCTGTGCTAGTGAAAAACGGTGCCAAAGAAATAAAAGAGAGAGAATAGAAGAAAAGAGAAGAAAAATAATGGAAGAGAGAGAGAAGAGGGGGCATGTGATGGAGGCGGGGCGGCAGAATAGGTGGTGATGGAGAATGGACGGTGGAGAAAGGACGATAGGTTTCAAAGAGGGAGAAGGAAAGAGATAAAGAAGAAGGAGGTTCACCGGACGGATCTTCACCACCGGGGGAGAACACTGTAGCGCCCCAGCCCGATACCGTTATCGGA